>CM076569.1:860294691-860828931 GCA_034641835.2 Pinus albicaulis | reverse complement strand
ATTCGATCTGTCAGAAGCCCGATCTGTCAGAAACCTGATCTGCTCCGATATGGAAACTTACAACCGATCGGATCTCTGTCAGAAAAATCTAATGCGAGGGTATGTTTCTAATTTTCATTCTCGCTCCTCTCCCGCTCAGACGTCGCTGGAATGCTCCCCTCGCGCATTGCTCCTGGATCGCTGTTCGCCTTTCTGTTCGAACCCCATTGCTCCCGATTGCTGTTGGATTGCTGTTGGTCTTTCTGTTCGAACACCATTGCTCCCGGATTGCTGTTCGAAACCTCCTCGCAATTCCTGTTCGAAACCCGGTATGTAACGCATCACGCTCAAGCTTGTTATCTGTCTTTCCTGCATCTGTCTTTCCTGCAATGCTCTGCATCTCCATGCCACGTTAGATGCATCTCCATGCCTCTCGCCTTATCTGAAACAAGCACCGTTATTAGATAATCGCTCTTTTTGACTGGACAAATTGAGAACTTTACTGCTCTCTCTCGAAATAGAATTGGGAAGGAGCTTCCAATACTGTACACGCAAATACGTTGCAGTATCGAAATGCATTTACATTTACATCAAAATGGAGTGTGCCCAATGATGGGTAAGATTCCTGATCCGGTTCGATTGTTGAATTAGATGATGCTTCCCCACTTGCTAAACTGTGTAGCTCTTGCAGAAAAATGTATACCGTCTATTTGATCCACTTATTACCATCAATGTAACTGAGGCTTAGATACCGTTCGATCTGCGTACGATCAGTGAATGTATGTGACCACGGAACTCTTTTGTTCGCTCTCGCTCCAGGCCCGTAGCATTGGTGCTCACCATAAAACACAGTCCTGCACCCACATGACAGAGATATAATAACATTAGAATGACCTCTATCAAATTCTAATTGTTCATGCATGGAATATGGTGAGGGTATAGCATATAACAGTGACCTACTTCTGTCTTAAGGGATCGTTCCAGTTTGCCCATCCTTCTGGTAAGATAATGTCATCCATATAACAGTTAGCGGGTATAGCATAGAGTGGTTTAGGGATGAATTTGATAGAGTGGTTTAATGAGGTGAGTTTCTTTTATTAAAAAATGGAAAATCTATTATGAATTTGATGATATTCATTGGAGGATTGTATTATAGTTTGATTTAGGGATGAATTTGACCGTGGATTATATTATAGTTTGATTTATTAAAAATCAGAAAATTTATTATGATTTTAATGAAACTTGGTGTAATTTTTTTTGAAATCAATGTTATAGTTATTTAGTTTCAGAATTTTTGGGTGCTTTGATTGTTTTTGATGATGTTGAATTAACACTCTTTTGCTATGAGATGTTTTGAAAAAAAATCAACATATTATGAAGAGAAATTAGTCGCTCGTGAAAAATCTTTGCTTCATTAGACAACACCTGAATTTAATTCGCAAATTACTATTAGACAACACCTAAATTTAATTGACAAATTTCTTCTTGTATGTTAATTTGTTATTTATATATAATTAAGAATTTAAGATAATTATTAATATTTTTAGTTCAAAAAGGTTAAAATTAGTGTTGAAACCATTAAATTTGATGGTTCATTTTATTTTAAAATTCTAATCTAGGGTTGACTCATTTATGTAATAATTAGTTTATTACTTCACATCTATATTAATTTATACTTTTAAAAGATTAAAAAAATAAAATAAACTCTAATTAGAAAGAGATATGCAAGAGTTGTAATGTTTGGTTGGAAGAAATGTTAAATATAAGGGAATGGGTTTTCATGGAGAGAATTGGAAGGTAATTTCCTAATTTCTCTAATTAATGTTTGTTGTGATTCACAAATATGTTGGATCATTGGACACTAATGTACGTGGCCAATGTTATTTGTTGGTTGGTGTTTGTTGGTGGATCATCAACAAATGTTATGTGTTGATGGATCATCCACTTCCACCCTTGGGAGGGTTCAAATCAGTGTATTTTTTTTTAATAGTGATAGTTTATCATTGATTGATGCAACTGGTAGTCAATTTGTGGGAAGTTGATTTGTAGGTATGTAGGGAAGAAAGAAGGAAAAGGAAGAAATTGAAGGTGTTGATAAGAGTTGTGGAATTAGAAAAGCTAGGCCAAACATGCAAGTGAAGAAGCTTCAATAAAATTCAATCAAAGTTTAATTGTACACCAAGTGACCTCAAATAGTTATAAAAAGTTCCACTTGATGGAGTGGAATGAATTTAAAATTTAGATGTTAAACTTTTAAATGAGATTTAGAATAAAATGACACAATAACAAGTGATCCTGAATAAATTAGACCTTTTAAATATAAAATATAAATCAATTATTAAGTAACCAAAACCAAATATAAATTGTTGATTAAAATTGTATAAAATACTACAGGTGGAAAGAGCGGGATTGGTGATCTTTTGTGCTAATGAATTTTTGGCTTTGGAAAGGTTTAGATCTAGCCATCAGTGGACACATAAAGATAATGTTGGTTCTAGGAGTTCCAATGATTGCTATAAGGAAAGTTTTCAAATTAAAGTCTAAGGGACAAAATCCTAACTCCGCAATATTGAAAAAGATTGTTACACATCTAAAGAAATTTGAGGAGTTAGCATTTTTCCACATCTATAGGCCTCTGAATGTGGGAGGCAAATAACCTTGCCAATCAAGGTGTAAGGTTGATGTCGAGAATATTGGAGTTAAACCATAATCAAAAGTATCTTTCCCCAATTCCATGATCTCATTAGAAATAGTTGGTCAATTCGGGAACCAAAGTTTGGAAAAAGAACAATTTTTTTTTTAATTTTTAAGGAATCATCCAAGGTGGAGATGCAAATCCCAAGCATTTCACATTTGGTGTTTGTCGTAGGCAATTAACTGCATGTGGAAGTCATGTGTACAACATCCATCACCTCATGAGCCAAAGAGTGTGTCGATCAAACAAAAGGAAAGGGAAAAACACAAGGATTAAGTGGGATGTGAAGTTTTCTTAATATGTCTGTGATCTTCTCCCCTCAATTTTTCATTTTAGTTTTAAATTTTGTGCATTGTAATTCAAGTCTAAACAAATTCTATGGAGAAATCAGATCACCCCTGAGGTTTTTGGATCTGGGTAGATATGGATATTAACTCTCCTCACAAGCAATGTCAGATTTGGTCCCATGCCTCACTTGTATTTATTGAGCAAGATTCTGGGAGCGCTCTGCTAGAACCATTCGAGTTGTTATTCTTGTGGATAGGAAAGACGAGTGAAAGATTTGGGGATTCTAGAAGTGCAACTAGAGGAGAGAAACCAAGAGCGTTGGCATCATTTTGTCGATAATTTGGCAGTAGTTGGGATGATGGAGATATCAAACAAAAGGTTGGAAATGGTGGAGAAGGAGGAGGATGTGAGGTTTTAGTTGCAAATGGTTGCAAATCAAGTTGGATGGTGACAACTGAATTGGATGGCTCAAAGATCAAAGGATCACCAGGTCAGTTGGGTGGCTCTTCAAAAGAAGCAATTCCAACCTGTCACTGCGGCTGCTTTCCTCACCCGTCCTTTTCCAATTAATTGCAATTGATTGAGTTGATTCAGCTACATATATGATTTATTGATATGCCACGTGACTTGGATTCTTGGCACAATAGTTTTCCTTTTTTGTTTTTGGCATATTAATATAAAAGTTATACTACGACTATCACCAAAAATTATATCTTGATATCCGCGTAGTCTAAAAAAGTAGCAGAATGGCCCAGAATCTGACAAAGATTTGCCCAGAATCTTGTTTACAGTGGTTAAAATTTAGTATTTTGAGTGCCCTAAGGGTTTTTTATAATGCTGAATCCATTTCCACTATCAAAAATGGATTCCAAACACTCCAAATACCTGATTTTTTGAATTTTAGTTTACCGGATTCTGGCAAAAAACTATCGTTTGGGCTATTCCACATGCTGGGTAGACAACTTCCTTGATATCTCTTGTGACATTGGGAAATTCTCAGGGATACCACTGCTTCACAACACCATTAAGATAGTGTTCACAAACTAATGCTCAATACCAGTGGTTGACATTTTACACTATTCAACCATGTGCAATTGAATATGTCAAGTTTTCATGCACTCCCCAAGAGTGTGAAGGTCGAAGGTCGTAGTTTAATTAGCTTATTTTTTTTTTCTTGGAAGTTTTAGCAAGATTTTCTTAAGGATTTTTGTAAATTTAGGTTATAGCTAATAAACTTTAAGATTTTAGGTGCCGTGGGGTTTTTTTATGGTGCTGAATCTATTTCCACCATCAAAAACATGATTCAAAGATTGCTAATACAAATTTTCTTCTTTATTTTTGCCATAATTCCGACTACTTTTGGTTGTCCAGACAATTCCTCTAGACAACTCTTAGGGGAAGTGGGTTGACTTACACCCTAGATTATTCCAACAAATGGTTTCATTACAAGGGAATGATGTTTGGGTTTTTTTTTTAAGTTTTAATGTAAATTTAGTGATATGATTTTTTATTTTAGAATAATAATTTTCATTTATTTAAATTGCATTTAATATAAAAATAAATTTAATATTTTAAAATTGTAATTTCTTTATTTTTACATGGCAGGAAAACTTATCATAACTTAGTTGTCAAACAACGAGGTCAGCCTTGCTCAGGACAACCATCAGTTGCTGCTATCAACCAATGCACGTTGACTCATCACTCCTATTCAAAGAAAACCAAGCCACCTGGAATAGCCAACAAACAATCTTAGGACATACTCCAAACCCAGTTTATTTTCTTCTATTTAAATTGTATTTTAATATAAAAATAAATTTCAATATTTTAAGACATATATAATTTAATTTTTAAGAATTTTAATTAAATTTTAAATAAAATTAATATTTTTTTGCTTAAAATAAATTAAAACATTCAATTTTTTTTAACTCGACCCTAGTTCATATTAAAAACAAGAGCCACCTGGTGGCAATGTCACTGTTTTTTATTTTTTTGCACATTGTCATCACTAGGAATTTGTTGGGTGAAAGCTGGAGCTAAGACTTCCAACTAGCACAATAACACCCCTACTCCCTGTTACACTACTACTACCATGATGAATCCTTGCCATATTGAATTCATAGAGCATCAAAGCCTATCCATCTAATACATAAAATCTTGAAAATAAGGAAATTCATAGAGAACCAATTGCCTTAGGGAATGTTTCCTCTCACTAGCTTAGAAGTGAGGTGGAGAAAACTCATGAGAAAATTCCATAAATAAAGAAAGAAAAGAAGGATACAACTATGAGGAGGTGGAGAAAACTCATGAGAAAAGTCCATAAATAAAGAAAGAAAAGAAGGATACAACTCTGAGGAGGAAAGAAACAATAGGTTCCTCGTCTTCCCAAACTGAAATAACAATGGACTATGATAGAGTCAAAGGGAAATGAATGTTCGGAGTCAACCTTGCATTGGAAATGATGGGACAATAGTAATCTTCATTACCATTTGGGCATGCCTTCATATGAGCAACATTAACTTCAAACAATTAGTTAAAGCTTTACCACATCCCACTCGAAACCATAAATGCCTACAGTCATTTGCATATTAAGTGTTAAGACAAGATGAGAGGCATGTAGGAACTTTAACACTTATCACCTCACAAGATTAAAAAATCACTATAACTTAGGCTATTAATATAATTGTGTGTTGCAGAAGCTCATTTACTCTGCAACAACAAGAAATGTTCATTTTCATTTTCATGTGTCCACCATAAATGTTCCCAAATGTTGTTTGTTTCTTGCTTGGAGACGCTAGCTGTGTTGTTGTGATGTTAGCTGTGCATTATGATATTTTTAAGTTGTTTTTCCTTATCCTGATATTTGAAAGGCATAAAATAAAAGAAGAATGAAATGGTTTATGGATGTTCAATTAATTAGCAGTTAGACTAATATATTAGGAATAGATAACTGATTTTTTTAGTTATATATCATTGAATAACATGTTGAGTATTAAGAAATAGATAAGTACCTACTTGTCTAATATGAATTTATTGTTGTCTTCTTCTTCTTTTTCAGATCTTCTATGTGTAAACAATGGCGCAAAAGTGGCGTTTATGCATTGAAGTTTCATGCTTTCCAAATCCAAGTGAAGGAGTTATGAAATTTTCCCTTCACAACATGGCAACAAATCATTTTTCTTGGCTCTATCATGGCATGGTTCTTTCACTAAAGAACCTGCTAATGTATTATTTTTCCCAACTTATAACTAGTACAATATTTTATAAGGGTGACAGATATATGGAAAAATATAATATATTTGATGTATATGGACAAATGTATTTGGAGAAAATTAATTGGTTCGTGGTCTTGTGTTTGCTATTAAAACATTATGGTGTTGTCTAATTGAGTTTTATGTTTTAGATTTTTCGTTGAAATCTTGCGAAATATTTTTTTAAATGGAAATCATTATTTAATTTGTATCATCATCTGCTACTACTTACGTTTGTGTTGGAAACAAATTTTGTAAATGTATAATTGTGTAACTGCAAGAGTTAAAGAATATCCACATGATCATGACAGACATGTACACTTGTTTCTATAGGAGTGACATGGCATCCATTAGTTTGGGCTAAGATTGTTGGTTTTTATATATTTATCACAATAAAAGTGGTGTAGCATAATCTAAGCTTGTTGGTTTTTTATATTTACAGCAGAATTATACACCCTACTCAATTTTTGTGGGTAGAACATTAATAGCAACCACATTAATGACTAAAGGATCATGATATGCATTTCGAACAAACATGAACATGCATAGTTAAAAGATGCAGAATAAAATCGCAAATCGATGAGTGATAATGTTAAGATTCAAATTTTTCTTTCATATCTTTTACTGGTTTAAAAAAAATAAAATTGAGAACAATTGCTTTCATATCCATCCAAATCATATAACGTGAAATATTTCATAAATAGACAACAGAGATCAAATAAAGCTCACATGCCAGTATCCTTCATGTCAATGTCCCACTCTACTTGAAACAATATTTATATATACATTTCTTTGGCATATGTACATATATACATTTATCTATATATATGTGATATACATTTATTTATATATATGTGTGTGATACATTTTCTGATATGCAATAGTGGTTCATGCTCAGTTTTGAAAGCCATTCTGCTGTAAATTAAGAGTAAGGTTGCATGAAATTTGAATGATATTTGCAAGAGCTACGTTGGGTACTAAAAAAATGAATGGAAAACATTGGAGCATGGGGTCTTTAGATCCAATCCAAACCGTTTTAAGAGGCAGTACACCTTCATGGAAACTAACATGTTGTACACCAGTCCTCATAGAAACTAACATGTTGTTGTACACCAGTACTCCAGTCCTCATAGAAACTAAAATGTCTCTGTTCCAGTCCCATGTTGTTGTACACCAGTTCTATTTCTCACAAATGCCTTCCAGCTGATCTTTAGTTGCATCCAACGCTATGTGTTATCTTAATGGATTAACTATCCAACGGGAACACCATTGAACATTACAACTACATCTTTACAACGAATCGTAGAGATGGGCCTTGTATTTTTTTTGTTGGTAATATGTTTTTATTACTGATCACTTGTTTTTTTATGTTACAGTCCAACGTAGAATTTTCTTTTATGACAAAATCTCCCCAAAGTAAGGAAAAAAATAGACAACTTTTAATGACAATATAAGGCTATTTCCAACTCTATACATATTATTTTCCATGAAATTTTCTTAATGTTTCGATAAAGTACAGAATCGTCAACTCACCAATTCCTAGTCTGCTGCCATAAATACATGAAACATGTGCAAATCTTAAAAAAAATGCCTTTATTTTCTGTTGATCCAAAACAATATCATTTTGCATTCAAATATGCTCGAGACAGATCTCAAAATATATTGAACAGTGGTGTCCTTGACTTCTGTTTTAGAGGTGAGAATAGGCTGAACATGTTAGAGATGATGGCACATTCCTTACTGGTTATATTCCTGTAGATGGCTGCCAAGTCAACTGTTTAGGTTTTGATATTAACATTCAACATTCTTTAATGTTTTTATTTCGAAAAGGTATTTCACACTAGACGATCTAGTTTGTTTACAATGTGTTTTCAAGCCTATTTGCACAAACGTGACCTCTCCATTTAATTAAGCTTTGTACAATACAATTGTTCTGATATCTTCCAAATTCATGCAAACTTTGAGCAAATAGCAAGTGGGTTATTTAATGGTTGAAAACCGACTGTATTAATGACAAAAATAATTAAAGCAATGAATTGTGCCCTATTCTCTTCAATATCAAAGTTATTGTTAACAATTCCAGCCTGAAATTATCTCAAATGAACAAGACAAACAATTGTTGTAAATTACCAAACCATGAAGACAACGATAGATGAAAACAATATCTGCTAGAAGACCATTTTGGACAACTAAAATTTAACTATATAGATAAAATATGAAGTTCAAAAATATTCCCAGCTTCAGATAACTTGGTACAACTTTCCAATCTCTCCACATTTTTTATGACAATATTGGTTGTGTAATAAAGTCCCTGATCACATGCACACTTGTTTTGAGCTTGCTTTTGAGTCTCTAGTTTTGAGTTGCTTTCATCATGAGTGCCCATAATACTACTTTTGAGGACTACAGGAACCAGCTGGTTCTCCATCACACAAGAGGATGCCGCAAACAGTAACAAAACTGCAAGAAGTCTGCACTCAACAAATAAGCACAAGAAAAATACTGAGATTCACATTATATAAATAAAATGTCTGTATATTGTATTTATTTTTTATTTTTAAACTCAGAATTTGGTCTAGTGCACATGGAATAATACAGAATATTAAGAATATTTTTACACTCAAACCAAATAAATGAAAGAATCATATCCAAGTTACTATGCAATTAATTGACCCATCACTTCGAAAAGTACATGCATACACTTTCTAGAAAGTACTTACCTATTGTTTTTGCATAATTCATTGATTCCCACTAGAGTTGAAGCACTTCAATGGATGATCAGTCATGGTAGAAGATGATGCTTCTCCACTTGTTCTATAGTTACCTGGCAATGTGTCATATGTTAGTGCAATGAAATTTCTAGAGCATAAAAGGTATATGTGCACACATAATGAAATAGAGTGTCAAATGTACCTGGCATGGCAGGTAAGGTTGAATGGTTCTATAGACCATATCAATAGGCAATCCCAAAAAGAAACAACTCTCTACATATGAAACAACATCCCTCGAAAGCTTTGGCTTATGCAAGGTCCTAGTATCACCTGAAGTGTCATGTTGGCCATGACAAGGCCAACCTTGCCCATCTTCATGTTCATACATGTTGAAAGTTAATATTGCTCTATCGGGAATTTCATGCATAACCTTGACAATAAAATGGCTCTGGCAACCCCTTTTTTGCACAAAGGAGGTCCTTCGTTTAGTTGGAGGATTTCCTCTTTTGTCCTGTGGACCAAATGAACAGTGATATCTACACCAAAAATTTCAAGTGTTAATACATACAAAGAAAGATAATTTCAGTTTCAAAGGATCTAAAAAATGCATTTTGAAATACTCACATTTCATATCGCAATGCAGCGGTAGCTCTTTGTTTTGGTTCTTTGTTTGTTTTTCGTATGAATTTACATGGAGCAATGGGATTCTCTTCCTCTCCTTTGATAAAATCGGGAACTCGTTTTAACGGGATTAAGGCAACTCGATCAATACTATTGTTCTTTCGATCTATTTCTGTCCAAACCAAATCTTTACTAGAAAAGATTATTTTTTCTTTGAGGTCTTGCACCTCAAGATCCATGATATGCTGCCATTTGCTTCGCTTTCCCATTTTGAATTGATCTGGTCAAAAAATATGCAAGGCAATTAGAGATACAGCCTATATAGAAACATGTTAGCAGCAAAGCTATCCATTCTAAATAAAAATTGAAGCTACAGGTATAATAACTTCAGCAAGCCCTCAACACTAATGAACAACTCAGGCAAGCACAAGAGGATTTTTATCAGCATTTAAATGAGTGAACAAACATGAGAATTAATAGGTAAATGGTACATTCAACACTATTCATTTGAAAAAATAACCCATGCTAAACTGCAAAAAGAACAATAGGTAAAAACCATTCAACTTTGAAAAACAATGCAAGATCATCATATTACAATCTAAATGGATCTCAAATTACAAGTAGATTAAAATAGGAAAGTCAATATAATTGATTACTCAATATTAAATAAGACATCATATTTCTTACAAAATGATAATTGAAAGGGATCTTAAAATGCAAGCAGATTGTCTTTGAAGTAACTAAATGTCTCGTGTCTGTAGCATATGGGGCAACAACTTATCGCATAGTGAGTGATAACTGAATATTAGTCCTTGGGAATTTCATTATGCAATGAATCCAATATTGCAGTTGAATGCAGTAATATTGTAAATGAATAAATGAGTTGAAATCCTTAGATGAAGTTTTGACTGTAGTCGAATGAAGAGAGGGTCTACAGTCTAACTTGAGCTCCGCTTAGGCAGGTAAGGCCTTGGTCTCGACAGCTTTTCACGCAAGTTCTTGTCTCGGTGTCCAGTATTGAATTATGCTAATTATTGCTTTAGCCATGGCAACTTATGTGCCAACTACCTATCAGAATGGGACTACATCTCCTGATTGGCTTAACAAAGGAGACAATGCCTGACAAATGGTATCAGCCACATTTATGGGTATGCAAAGCATGTCGGGCCTAGTCATCCTATATGGCAACATAGTAAAAAATAAGTGGGCTGTAAATTCTTCTTTTATGGCACTCTATGCATTTTCTACTGTTATGATCTACTGAGTTACATGGGCCTATAAAATGGCATTTGGGCATAAATTGCTTCCTTTCTAAAGCAAGGCAAGTCCAGTACTAGGCCAAAAGTACCTCATTGGAGCTGACCACCTTCTTGCATCACAACACAACTATCACAATGGCACCCTGGAGACCGTTGTGCTTACACCTTTATTTCCTATGGCTACCATGGTGTATTTCTAGTTTTCTTTTGCAGCAATAACATTGATTTTATTGGCTGGTTCAGTGTTAGGAAGGGCTTACCTTCTCATATGCGATGGGAGCCTTCAGCTTATGGGGAGGAGGATTCCTTTTCCAATGGGGTGTGATTGACTATTCAGGAGGTTACGTCATTCACGTCTCTTCAGGCATTTCAGGTTTCACTATAGCTTATTGGGTATGTTTAATTTCATATTAATTGAAATCGTTCATTCAACATATGATATAAATTGTTAGTTCAATGTTTCTAGAAATGTGGTTACTTCCCTGCCAACAGTGTGTGATTAAAATCCCTAAGTTAAGCACATTAATCTATGTCAATGTTAATGGGTTTACAAAGTATGCCATCCATGATTATGGGGAGCATTTCTAGGTTCCGAAGGAAAATTTTGGGGAAACATTTCTAGGTTCTGACTCCCAGGTTCTCCCTGAAAAAATATGATGTTTATTGTATTCAAATAAACTGAAAAAGGATACATATTTAGAAGGTCAGCAGGTCAAGTCTGATCTTTGGCTAATTTTAAATGCAGAGGTTTGATAGGGCTTGAAGGCCAAACAATGTTGTAACCTTTTCTGACCTCCCAAGTCTCGTAGAGAATCTGTCTCTTACTTACGAGTGAAACTCTAGGGTCACGACTCATCTATTGAGAACCAACTGTAAAAGTAATACATTGCAGGTTTCTCCACATACGACGTCTTTTTGACTATATGCTCAGTACCCAAAGTACTATCAGTTGGTCGAATTATCTGAGGCAACTGCATCTTGCAGATTTAACTTACATCCAATAGCAGGGCAATTGCAGAATTTTGATTCTAAATCCACAACTAAGTTGTCTATAATAGATATATTACGAATGGAAATTATGGCTGTTGATTTGTTTTGAAGATTTTCTGAAAGCCAGTTATGTTGGAGCTGGTATTGTGCCTGGTTGTGAGTGTGTGATTAAAATCCTTAAGTTAAGCACATTAATCTATGTCAATGTTAATGGGTTTACAAAGTATGCCATCCATGATTATGGGGAGCATTTCTAGGTTCCGAAGGAAAATTTTGGGGAAGCATTTCTAGGTTCTGACTCCTAGGTTCTCCCTGAAAAAATATGATGTTTATTGTATTCAAATAAGCTGAAAACGGATACATATTTAGAAGGTCAGCAGGTCAAGTCTGATCTTTGGCTAATTTTAAATGCAGAGGTTTGATAGGGCTTGAAGGCCAAACAATGTTGTAACCTTTTCTGACCTCCCAAGTCTCGTAGAGAATTTGTCTCTTACTTACGAGTGAAACTCTAGGGTCACGACTCATCTATTGAGAACCAACTGTAAAAGTAATACATTGCAGGTTTCTCCACATACGACGTCTTTTTGACTATATGCTTAGTACCCAAAGTACTATCAGTTGGTCGAATTATCTGAGGCAACTGCATCTTGCATATTTAACTTACATCCAATAGCAGGGCAATTGCAGAATTTTGATTCTAAATCCACAACTAAGTTGTCTATAATAGAGATATTACGAATGGAAAATTATGGCTGTTGATTTGTTTTGAAGATTTTCTGAAAGCCAGTTATGTTGGAGCTGGTATTGTGCCTGGTTCTTCTATTTCTGGCAATTATGGTAGGGATAGTTATTGGGTGGTCATGGAAACCCGAGTGGGCTAGATTTGTATCGCTGGTAATTAGGAGTATGTTCAGATTTGTTTGGAATGCCCCACCTAGTTTTGGCGCTTGTCACTTTTCGTCCGTTCTACCTACCTCATTAGCTTTTCCACAGCTGAGGAAACATTGGGATAGTTTGAGAGATAGGAAGGCCAAAGCTTTATATTGAGGCATTTGCAAGTTACCCAAGAACATGTCTCGATGTCCATTGTCTATGTTCCTTGTGCTTCAGGTGTTATGCAAGGATGGGCAACAATTGCAATGGGTGTGTTGTCTAGAATGATCTCGTGGTTCACAATGATGGTTTTGCATAAGATATCAACCTTATTACAGAAGGTTGATGACACTCTCGGTATATTCCATACTCATGATGTTGTAGGAGTATTGGGTGGTGCACTAACTGGTCTTTTCGCAGAGCCTGCTCTATGTTCACTCTTCTTACCAGTCACAAATTCGAAGGGAGCCTTCTATGGAGGTCCGGGTGGGGTGCAGTTCCTTAAGAAGCTAGCTGGAGCATGTTTTATAATAGGTTGGAATGTTGTAGCTACAAGCATAATCTTGTTGGTGATAAGCTTGGTGATCCCATTAAGGATGACAGATGAGCAACTTCTGATTGGAGATGATGCAGTTCATGGTGAGGAAGCTTATGCTCTTTGGGGAGATGGTGAGAAATATGATAACACAAGGCATGGATGGTATGATGATACAAGTCATGGAGATGGCAGAGGGCAGGGTTCCAGAGGAGTAGCAATTGAACTATGAGGAAGTTTGGTCTCTATTAGAGACCACATTCTAACTGTTCCAACCTCCAAGAAATAGCATTATCCTATAATCGTCTCAGGGGATGTTTGTCATCTTCTATCGATCACCTCTCTACAAACATGGATGTCATATACTTGGGCAGTAATGAATTGACTGGAGAAATACCTCCACAGATTCGAAACCTAACTGGTTTGAAATTGCTTGATTTAGACGAGAATTCTTTTACTGGGGCAATCCCTTCTTCACTTAATAAACTTCAAAAGTTGGAGAGGTTATATTTAGGATCTAACAATTTACAACGAACCATCCCAAAGGAAATTGGGCAAATCAGAAGTTTGGGGCTCCTAGATCTTTATTGAAATAATCTCTCAGGAAGAATCCCTAATTCTTTTGACCACCTCTTGCAGTTAAGATATCTAATTCTGAATCAAAACTAGTTATTAGGTAATATACCAGCAAGACTAGGTAATTGTGTGAACTTGGAACAGCTAGACCTATCATACAATAGGCTAAATGGGTACATACCTCCAAAAGATGAAAAATTTATACAACAGATGAAAAATGATAACAGTATTATTCTTCATTCAAACAAAAATAAAGACATGGTTAGAATTGCTAAACCACTTCCATAATTTGTTGAAAGACATGAAATATACAGTATAATGATAAAGATAATCAAGCCTCTCATCAAAAATCAAATGAAGCAATATCGGAGAGTACAAGTAGACTGTTCATTTAACACCATGAATAAAATCCCGTGAACTTCGTACGATCAAATTAATCACAATATTCTTTGTTGAAATGGGTTAATAACTTGATTTGTTTTTGCAAAGATGAGGTCTTTGCTGACCAGAAAAGCATGCTCTTAGAGACAATCCAAAGTCCGCTAAGTAAATTAGCAAGCTGTCTAACTAAATGCAAGAGTCCAGAACAGAAGTTATTGGGTTAATAACGAATAAAAATCTCTTATTTGTGTTTCCCACAAGGGTATAATAAGTATAATTAAGCATGTAAAGGCTAAGGAGGGCAAGTAGGAGGGTGAATCGTATATCCTGAATTGAAAAGAATAAAGAAGCACTGTAAAATCTGCTTCTCAGAAAGCTTACACAACTATATAACTTTGACATCTCAAGCAACAATTTCGCACTCTCCCTGTGCCAAAGAAACCATAACTATTTCCAGTCACGTGTACAGGTGAAATTAGGTACAGTTTACACATGGGATTTCCATCTACCCCTAATTTCTCTGGGAGATTTCACATGGCATTACTATATATATATATATTTCAATAGAAAAAAATTAGCTTGCTATTCGAAAGAAGAAATCGAAGGATACATTTAAAAAAAAAAAAAACCAAAACAGAGTTGAGAAGCCCAAAGCTTCACACAGGTATCTGTAAAGTACATAGGAAAACCCTTTGTATCATACAGTCAGTACTCTACCTAACTAATCCTACTATCACTTACTGTCCATACCTGGGGAAATGTCATCCATAAAAGATACAGTATTCTATTAAAAACGAACAATAGATTTCATACTGAAACACCTAGACATAGATTACAAAAGCACTCAAAAATTCTGAAACTAAATAACTATAACATTGATTTCAAAAAAAATTACACCAAGTTTCATTAAAATCATAATAAATTTTCTAATTTTTAATAAATCAAACTATAATATAATCCACGGTCAAATTCATCCCTAAATCAAACTATAATACAATCCTCCAATGAATATCATCAAATTCATAATAGATTTTCCATTTTTTAATAAAAGAAACTCACCTCATTAAACCACTCTATCAAATTCATCCCTAAACCACTCTATGCTATACCCGCTAACTGTTATATGGATGACATTATCTTACCATAAGGATGGGCAAACTGGAACGATCCCTTAAGACAAAAGTAGGTCACTGTTATATGCTATACCCTCACCATATTCCATGCATGAACAATTAGAATTTGATAGAGGTCATTCTAATGTTATTATATCTCTGTCATGTGGGTGCAGGACTGTGTTTTATGGTGAGCACCAATGCTACGGGCCTGGAGCGAGAGCGAACAAAAGAGTTCCGTGGTCACATACATTCACTGATCGTACGCAGATCGAACGGTATCTAAGCCTCAGTTACATTGATGGTAATAAGTGGATCAAATAGACGGTATACATTTTTCTGCAAGAGCTACACAGTTTAGCAAGTGGGGAAGCATCATCTAATTCAGCAATCGAACCGGATCAGGAATCTTACCCATCATTGGGCACACTCCATTTTGATGTAAATGTAAATGCATTTCGATACTGCAACGTATTTGCGTGTATAGTATTGGAAGCTCCTTCCCAATTCTATTTCGAGAGAGAGCAGTAAAGTTCTCAATTTGTCCAGTCAAAAAGAGCGATTATCTAATAACGGTGCTTGTTTCAGATAAGGCGAGAGGCATGGAGATGCATCTAATGTGGCATGGAGATGCAGAGCATTGCAGGAAAGACAGATGCAGGAAAGACAGATAACAAGCTTGAGCGTGATGCGTTACTTACCGGGTTTCGAACAGGAATTGCGAGGAGGTTTCGAACAGCAATCCGGGAGCAATGGTGTTCGAACAGAAAGACCAACAGCAATCCAACAGCAATCGGGAGCAATGGGGTTCGAACAGAAAGGCGAACAACGATCCAGGAGCAATGCGCGAGGGGAGCATTCCAGCGACGTCTGAGCGGGAGAGGAGCGAGAATGAAAATTAGAAACATACCCTCGCATTAGATTTTTCTGACAGAGATCCGATCGGTTGTAAGTTTCCTTTATGGAGCAGATCAGGTTTCTGACAGATCGGGCTTCTGACAGATCGAATTTCCTCGGATGGGATGAATGTCAGAGGCTGGAGGAATTGCGCCGGACGATGAAGGAGCCGGATTTTTTTCCGACCGGTGACGGAAACCGGGCAATTCCTCCGCCCAGTTAGACTACTCCGATATCTAATCGCAGAATGATCAGTATGAATAAAAGTTTCATAGCCTGTTATATAATGTCTAAACTTATTGATTGCATGAACAACAGCTAAAAACTCTTTTTCAATTACAGTATAGTTCAACTCAGTGGGAGTCAAATTTTTACTGGTATAGTAAATGGCATAGGGGACTAAATCCTTTTGACCCAACACAGCTCCTAGAGCTGTATCTGAAGCATCTGTAGAAATATGGAAAGGGAGTTTCCAATTTGGTCCTCTCAAGATAGGTGCTTCAGATATTCCTGTTTTCAAAGTTTCAAAGGCTGATTGACAATCAGGATCCCATTTGAATTCACAGTCTTTTGTAAGTAATTTGAAGAGTGGAGATGCTATTTTAGTGAAGTTTTCTATAAATCTTCTATAGTATCCAGTAAATCCTAGAAAACTTCTAACATCTCTTTGACAATTTGGAATAGGCAACTTGGAGATGACTTCAACTTTTGATCTATCAACCTTAATCCCATCTCTTGAAATATGATGCCCCAAAACAATACCTTCAGTAAACATCATAAAGCATTTTTCATGGCTTAATGAAAGGTTTGTTTCTTTACATCTTATAAGGAATTTTTCCAAATTTTCTAATGCTTCTTCAAATGAATTACCATAAATTGTAAAATCATCCATATAAACCTCTACACAATCATGGATTAGATCAGAAAAAATTCCTAGTACTGCTCTTTGGAATGTTGCTGGTGCATTACATAACCCAAAAGGAAGCACTCGGTAGGCAAAAGTTCCCCATGGACAAGTAAATGTGGTCTTATCTTGATCTTCGGGTGCTACCTGAATTTGATTATAGCCACTAAAACCATCCAAAAATGAAAAGTATTTTTTACCTGCTAATGTGTCTAATACCTGATCGATAAAAGGCAAAGGAAAGTGATCCTTCAAAGTTGCTTTGTTCAATTCCCTGTAATCAATGCATTCCCTCCATTTACCATTCTTTTTAGGTACTATAACCAAAGGAGAAACCCATCGGCTATCTGAAATTGGATAAATGAAGTTTACATTGAGAAGTTTTTGGAGCTCTTCTTTCACTATCTCCCTAAGATTTGGATTCATCCTTCTTTGAGGTTGTCTGATTGGTCTACTGTTTTCCTCAATATAGATATGATGAATGAAAGTCTTAGGATCAATACCTTTCATGTCAGTATACTCCCATGCAAATGCAGTAGAATGTTTTTGCAAGATTTTGGTTAGTTCCTCCTGTTGTGACTTTTCCAAATTTTTGTTGATATTTAATGTTTTTCCTGGAAAAATCTCAATGGTAGAACTACCAAACTCTTCCATAGAGTAAAGAGACATTTGTCTTGATGATAAATATTCTATGTCAGATTCCAACTGAAATTGTGTGGGGTCATATTCTGAAGATGTCTCAAAATTTTCTAATGTGTTAAGAATTTGACTATCCTCACTGATTTCAGAAATGGTAAAGACAGGTTGTATAGTGTCCTCATCATCAACCCATTCATTGTCTCCTACTTCTGTGATTTCTTTTGCTGGAGGATACAAATTGAATTTCTTTGTTGAATTACCATTAGAAATGTACATATCCCCAGATCTACAACTAATGAAAGCATCAACTGTGGCTAGCCAAGGTCTTCCTAAGATAAGTGGGTGCCCTCCTAGATTACTCTTGGGAGTCAAAATCATAAAATCTACTGGATATTCCCAAGTATCTAAGGAGACTGAAATATCTTCTAATACACCATCTGGTTTGATAATTGATCGATCTGCAAGTTGCAGTAAAGTAGGTGTAAAAAGAAGGTTAGGAAGTTTTAGCTGGTCCATTGTTTGTCTACTCATAATGTTGATAGCAGCCCCTAAGTCAATCAATGTGTTTGGAATTTCTATCCCATTTATATGTGTCTTGACAATTGGACTTCCTGGATCTACATATTTCTGCATGGTAATTTTTCCCATCATGATATCTGCAATTTTTCCTACCAGGTGGATTATTCTTGTGTCTTTTAGTTTCCTTCCTGGTCTTTTGAGACTCAAATCCTTTATTGTTTTTGCTAGAATAGGAATCTCTCTAATGGCTTGTAGCAAGGGAATCTTGATACAAACATTCTTTAATTCATCTAGAAAATCATAGTTAGGCAACAAGATTTGTTTTTCCACCCCTTTATCAATTTGTAATCTTTCAGGGAAAGGAGGTGTGGATAAAGATGCAGGTTGCTCAACTATAGGAGTTGTGGGTGTTAACTTTTCTTTCTCTTTTTGAATGTTCGAGTTTTGAAGAGATGCTTCCTCATAATCCTTATTGACTTTAAGAGAGTCCTCCTTAGAGGTATCTTGCTCTTGGACATCTATAGAAGGCTTTTCTAAAACTCTACCAGACCTGAGTTGTACATCATTGAGAGGAACAATCATATAGGTAGGAAATTGTTGTCCTTCTATCATGTAAGTATTATGAGGATTTTTATTGTTAGGATTTGGCAATGGCTGAGCTGGAAGTTGATTTGTCTTTTGTTGGAATGGAAGCATGAGTTGAGGATTTGGATTTTGTTGAGAAGGTTGTTGTTGTGGAAATGGCAATGGAAGTTGTAGATTTGGGTTTGGAAGTTGTGGAGCTTGTTGATTTTTAAAATATGGAGGATATTGATAAAATTGAGCAAATCTCCCATAAGGATTTTGCATACCTTGTACCCATGACTAATATGAATTTTGAGGTTGGGGCCAAGGTTGTTGCCAAGGATTCCAATTTGGTGGGGGTTGAAAATTCATAGGGTTGTTAAGCCCTTGAGTTTGTTGCCCCTGCCAAGGTCTTCTTGCAACAAAACAGAGAGATTCTACTGAATTTGGATCTTCTTGAAAGACAGCTTTGAGTCCGGGAATTGAAGGACAATCCTTGGTCTCATGATTCTCTGAACAAATCATACATGTTTCTACAACTTTTGCATCCAAGGGACATTCCCTTAAAGCATGTTTCTTCCTACATTTCGGACAAAAGATGGCTAAAGCATCTGTTTCTGCTTTCTGCTTGTTTTGGATTTTAAGGGTGTCTAGTTGTTCACTAAGGCTCCCTAAGATATCAGTTTTGAATTCATCGAGCATATTACCAATCTCTGCCCTACTTACTAATCCAGTTGTAGATTTGTTAGCCCTAATAAGAGAAGGATCCCTAGGCCCTTTTCCTGTTTTAGATTTTCCTCTTGAGAGATGGACACATAGTTCTGTTATGTCACGAAGTGGAAGTTGAGAAATGTCTCCCTTCCCCATCATGTTTAAAATATCTATCCATTCATCTCTAATGGCTTTTAATATGAGGGCTTTCAAGGTTTCATCATCTAAGTTGCTCATCTTTGCTCTTTTAAAGTTGTATTGAAATCTTTCAAGTAAGTCTTCCAAATTTTCATCTTCTTTTTGCATCATTTTGAATACCTCATCCTTGTGATTGGTGGGCATACAATAGTCCAAGTATCTATCCAAAAATGTTTGTTTCATATCATTCCAAGTCCTAATATATTGGGTGGCTAATCCCATGAACCATTTCAAAGCAGCTCCCTTCAATGTTGAAGGAAACAGTTTGAGTTTTTGAGAGTCTTCCATATAGTCATAGGTTCGGCACACGACTTCAAATTCAAACAGAAATGTTTCAGGATCCTCACTTCGCAATCCATAAAATTTGGGGAGGACAGATGGTGAGATGTTTTTCATCGTTGTATGAGTTTCCTCATCAACTATAGGGAATCCAAACAAGTTGTCTCCTTCCCTATTTCTTCCATTATTACCTTCACCTCCACCATTGTTGTCTCCATTGTTTCCTCCTCCTCTACCTCTACCTCTACCTTCAAATCCATCTATTATTTCCTCTTCCATGATAGTTTATTTAGAGTCCTCAAAGTCCTCTGGTTCTTCTATCAAGGGAGGATGAGAAGGAGTCTCTTCCTTTTCTTCTTCAGGTGATTCTACTTCTTTAATTACAATATATTCTCCTGTAGAAGTAAAGAAAGGGTCCTCTTCTAAATGAGATTTGGTAGATGGTATAGGAGAATCCTCTAATTTAGCTGCTCCTTGAATTCCAAAAGTCTTAAGGCTAGGGGTAGATGGTGGTGAATCTTTTCTATGCCTTGAAGAAGATGGAGTTGTGAAAATCGAACTCTTGGCTATAGCTATAAACCTTCCCCTAGAATCTCTTGCTCTATGCATGTCATTTTTTTTATCTTTAAAGTTGGGCTAATAATTCTCTTTTTGATCTTCCAGGTCACACTAGGTGCAAGAAGAGAGCATACTTAAGAAATTATTGAACCAATAACTCTCTTTTCTGATCCTCCAGATCACACTAGGTGCAAGAGGAGAGCATACTTCAAGAAGTTATCAATTTTTCCCTTTTTTTTATTTTTTTTATTTTAAGAAATTGGCTACCTAGTTACACTTCCCCGGCAACGGCGCCAAAATGTTTGGTCAATTTAGTGTGTCCTAAATTGTTACATTAATTTGTCAATCCGGGATTTGTAAGCTGACGAAGTGTGGCGCACTATATGTGCAAGATAACCTATCTCTTACTTTTTGTCGTTTTTGGGTTTTTATTTATCTTGGTTGGTTTCCTAATGTGAGATGGAAATTCTAAAAGACAAGTATGGTTATGAATGTTCAAGGCAATGATGTCCTTTATAATGATTTCCCAAACTTTCAAACTTCAAAAGGATTTTGAAACATACAATGACAAAATTAATTCCTTAAAGAAAATGAAAATGTGCCACTATACTAGTTAAACAAACAGTGAACTATTGATCATGAAACTCACTACCCTTGCTGCTGTCTAAATACAAAAGAAACTGTACTCAAAGAAATCCAAGAATTGCAAGCAAAGTAAAGCTAAAACCAAATTACATCAACTCATATTCTGACCCCTCACCATTAGTCTCGCTATGGCTTTCGGAGGTAATCATAAACAACTTGAGTAATCTGATGTCTAATTTGCAGAAAAAATAAACTAATATCAAATTACACACTCATACTTCAATCCCTCACCATTAGTCTCGCTATGGCTTTCGGAGGTAACTGATAATGACATGAGAAATTTAATATCTAACTTGCAGAAAAAAAAATACTAATATCAAATTACACACTCATACTTCAATCTCTCACCATTAGTCTCGCTATGGCTTTCGGAGGTAACTGATAATGACATGAGCAATTTAATATCTAACTTGCAGAAAAATAAAATAATATCAAACTACACACTCATACTTCAATCCCTCACCATTAGTCTCGCTATGGCTTTCGGAGGTAACTGATAATGACATGAGCAGTTTAATATCTAACTAACTAGTAAAGCAAATGTACAAAACTGAAATGAATAAAACAATGCTGGAATTAAAAACTAAGAAAAAGAAATCAGCAGAAGGGCAAGATTGATTCCATGTCATTAGTCATTGTAAATTATGTGCAAATGCCCGGGCTGCCTACTATAATCTGGAACAAGACACTAATCAGTTAACAACAGTATAAAGTATGAAAAATTATGAACTGAAACAAAACGTTAATACCATAAGAAATGTAATATATAAACGTGAAAGACTATGGCACAATGAACATAAGGAAATGAAGCATGAAACTATACAATAATACACAAAACCTCGGCGTGTGCAGGGGCCCTCTGCACAATCCTCGGGAAGCAGCTATCAAACACGAATTATGCTTATGAACAGAGTCTTCTCATATATTTAAAATGCAGTCATAACAAAGAAATAATGTCACGGCATAGTGGGCTTTCTATCCAGCAAATTACATTACAGCAACTAACTATTATGCGTATGAGAACGCATTATTTATAACAGAGAATGTCATAACTAATTTCCTACATTCTGCGCTGATACAAGACACGTGAACCACCACGTCCAGAAATCTAGCATCATGGATGCCGTGAAGATTAAATCTAAGGAGAGTGGTCGTTGGATTCGGCTTATGGAGCCGTTTACAGGTGTTGATATGTCTCCCGTGATTTAGAAACGGCCACGCAAGTCTTCACGTGATGAAAAACAGAGTTCTGTCACCGTGGGACTCTTCGGTTGACCACCGCTTGACCACCTTTGACCACAGCCTTCTTAGGTGAATTTGACTGAGCCAATAGGACTCGATCCATGTCCATGTCATTTCCAACTTGCCCATGTGGCTCGATTTGCCTGAAGACACCTGCAATATAGACTTTAACAAAATGGCTGTGGAAAGTTGAAGCAGCTGCGGAAAGTGACAAGATTCCGCAGCTCAATGAGCAAAAATCTAATTCAAACAACAGACACAAAACATAGTTAAAAACCACTTTAAATGCTCTTTTATGATTAATATGCAATGATATTGATGGCTTAGGAGGTCCAGGTAAATGGAAAAAGTCTAGAAAGGTCTATAGGAAAGATGCAGATTTGAGACTCAACAATGAGCGGGGGGTGCATGTGGATCCAACTAATATGAATATGGAAAAACTATTTTTATTGTGCTAGCTTCCTCATCAGTATAAATTAAAAGTGTGCTCGAGGATCATCTCAAATAGCAAGTTATAAGAGGGTTTATGTGTCAAATTTGTGTGTCTTTTATGAGCAATTCATGTGGTAAATTAGCTTTAAAATCACATATATAGCAAGTAAATTACAAATAATGTAATACACAGCAAAAACATAACACAAAGATGATCAAGGATTTCACCTCTCTTGGGCTATATCTCCTGAGCTACATCTCCTTGGACTTGCTTCAATGGCTTGGTCCTCTTTGGATTAATGGTCAATTCTATGATTAGATGCACCTACAGTGCTCCAATGGATTCCCAACCTTCTCCAATGGATTCATAAGACCCAAAACCCCCTAAGTGGCCTCTTTTGGCTCTGCAAATAGTCTTCAGGTGAACTAGATATGGCCTCCTCTCTTGGTGGCAATGGGCATGTTTAATCTTCAAAGTGGAAAAATCACTTACAGAAGTGCTCCTCTGCCTCTGAAACCTGCACCATCATGCTCAGATCATCCAAATAATCTAGGATTGACTCTTCCTAAGCCTAATTTGGTCGAATAATGCTCCAGTTATGACCTAATCAACTTTGGCCTAGGAAACCTCCACTAAATCTAGAGAAACTCCAATTAAAACTGACAATTATGGAGCTCCGCCAAAATTGGCAGACTCCGCCAACTTAATCCGCATGGCTAAACCTAGATTAATTAGTGGTAAGTGGGCATTAACTGTGAGTTAGACGCTTTAAGTGTGTTTAACAAAATCCGACTTAACATTTAGATAAGTGCACATTTAAGTTGGTTTAGTGCTTAATTAAGCACATTTAAAAACTTTAATCTCCGCACTTAGCTGGAGCTTCGCCATCGGTTATATGCCGTGGTCATGTGCATTGGGGCTGGCCCCCATTTCCTTCCACCTTAAATAAATCTCCAACATAATTATGTGTGGCAAGCAATACATGTTAAGATCTAACATGTAGTGGAGTGGTAAGTTGTGGCGCTGGTGGAGGGGAGGTTGCGGGGTTGAACCCCTGCACCTCCGTAAAAAAATTGTCTGACCATGCAAATTTTGATTTTGACCATACATAACCAAATTTCGACCTTGGAGGAGCACATGGCGGCCTCCAGGCTAGCCACGTGTCAACACATCATTTGTCCGACCAAAGCCAATTAAATTGCGCCAAATCACCAATCAATCCGGTAATGACACTTGACAGTAGCTCACTGGTCCACCTAGGGGGAATATTTTGGGAATATTCCAAAGAATATTATTTTTGCTGATTGGGTTGTACGGATGCCTAGTTAGCATACCTGTGACCAAAATTTGCTTGTTTGTGCAATCGAATAGATCGCTCTAACTTTTTCATGCAAACTTTGTTTTGAGCAAAACGAAATGCGCAAGAATCAAGAAGACGAGACCCATATAGTCATTCAGGTTCCGAGCGATTCTGAACACTTTGAATTTTCAGTAAATTTTTCCCCCAATTCAATTTTTGATCACTAGCCAAGATCTAAGTCATTTGGGATTGAACACCCCAACTACTCTAACAAAGATCCACAACTTTCTGGGTCTAGCCAATTTCTACCACAGGTTCGCATTGGGATTCTCTCATATCACTTGGCCCTTGATTCAAGTCACCAAGGGAGGAACAAAAGAAAAATGATTTTGGTCTGTATCTCAACAGAAGGCATTCGTAGAGTTGAAACATCAACTCTGCTCTGCACCAGTGCTCACATTACTAGACTTGCAACAACCATTTGAGATCGAGACATATGCCTCTGAATATGCTATTGGGGCAATTCTTACTCAATAGGGGCAACCATTAACATATCATAGTGAGACACTGTCCGACACAGTTCAGAATTATTCCACTTCTGAAAAAAAAAGATGTATTCCATTGTGCAGGCTTGCCGAAAATGGAAGCATTAAATTTTGGGGAAGGAAACAGTCATCCACACAAACCACCGACCCTTGCAGTTCATACAGACACAAGGGAAGTTGCAAAACGATCACCATCAGAAGTGGTCTGAATACCTACAACAATTTCAATTGAACATCAAGTACAAGAATGGAAACACCAATAATGTTGCAGACTGCCTCAATCAACCACTGATCATGGCGCTAACCACCATGCTCAACTCTTGTGGGCAAGAGAATTTTGATTGGTCACTTCTCTACAACAACGATCTAGAATTCGGCCACACATACAAGACGCTCTAGGAGGGTAAGAAAGTTACAAATTTTCACCTCCTCGATGCACTTCCATGTCACATGGGACACCTTTGTGTTCCTTCAAGAAAGCGTGCCAATATGGTTTGGGAAGTGCACTACAGTCAGGTCACTGGGCATTTCGGGGTCGAGAAAATAGTGGCAATACTGTAGAATTATTTCTATTGGTCGAACCTTTGACATGATATCGAGAAGTACATCAGATCCTGCATTTCTTGCGCCATTTCCAAACCGACCATCAAGAAGCAAGGCCTTTATAATCCACTGCCTACCCCTAGTCGACCTTGGGAATCCATATCCATGGATTACATGTCGGGCCTTCCTTCTACTAAGCATGGCAACAACTGTGTTTTTATGGTCGTCGACAAATTCTCGAAGATGGTCATTATGGCAACCTGCAAGAAGAATATCACAACAAAATCCACTGCTAAACTCTTCTTTGAATGAATGTGGGTACACTTTTGGATCCCACAGTTTATCATCTCAGATCGGGACAACAGGTTCCTCAGTACATTTTGGTCCAGCCTTTGGTCGATGTTGGACACCAAGCTCACCAAGTCCACAACTTTCCATCCTCAAACAGATGGACATACAAAGGTTGTCAACAAGATGATCGTACACATTATGCGCATGTAAAACTCAAAGCATCCATGCACATGGGATGAGAGACTCCCCTATGTACATCACAGCTATAACCGAGCTCTCCACAACTCAACCAGCCACATCCCCTTTCAGGTGGGCTTGGGATTCCATCCACTATGTCCCATTGACGTAGCCATGCCATTTGCGGCTACTCAGGTAGATTCGGCTCATGTCCAGTATGAAGTTGACAAGGCGAACAAATTCATTGAACGCATTTAGAACATCCACCAACAGGTTCATGACATATTGGACAAAGTTGATGCTAAGTACAAGTGACGACATTATCAACATTGGGTTCCACACAACATCCAGGTGGGCGACAAGACGTGGCTACATTTGCAGAAGGAGCGCCTTGCTGGACCCCACCACAAGCTTTGCCCACTTTGATATGGACCATACACCATCACCAAGGTTGTAGGGGAAAATTCCTTCGAGCTCAGTATTCCATCATTCCTTGGTCTGCACCCAATGTTCAATATGGACTGCCTTCGACACTACTCTCCACCTCTATTGGACACATATAACATGGCAGAACAACTCACACCATTAGAGTTAAACCCAAAATGCATGGAACAAGCCACAATTGATAGAATCATGGACACACAGATCAATAACACCCGCCAGTAGAGGATCCAGCTATATCGAGTTATCAAAGCAAGCCAACTCCTTCACGAGGGAAAGTAGTTCACTAGGGACCAGGTTCATAAGTAATCTCCTCACCTCATGGAGGCTCTACACGCAATGGGGACCATTTCTTCCTAAGGTGGGAGGAAGGATTCAGGTGGATATTCGTGGCCACCCACCTATTCCACCTATACCTCTAGTTAGTTTCATCATTTCCTTTTTTATAGCAGCATTTACTATTTTTAGCATTTTTGGGTCCCGAACTTCCGGAGCAATTTTGGCCCCCTAAACGACATTTTTTTAAGGTCTGTAATAGGCTTGCAGCCATAGGCAGGAGTTGCGGTAAAAACTATAGGATTGGGAGAGATATTTTTGATGATATATCGTAGCCAAACAGAGATAATATGAACAAGTTACGACCTCCGGAAGTTGGCTGCCCAACTAACCCTAACGGGGCCCACAAACTCTCGGTGTTTCATCTCCTGGGGTTAGGGTTTTGGTTGTTTATGGTTTTCCTATGTTTCCAATAATAAAAAGGCCCTTAAGCTTCGTTGTAACACAATTTAGAGGCTTGTAGACGCCACATCTATTCTAAGAGATAAGTTATCAACGCCCTAGCTAGTTTATTTCCATTATGTATGTAAGCATATTTCAGTTATTTGATATTAATGAAATGAAATTTTATTTATGTTGCATATTTGCGTTTATGTGTATTTATGTATTTTATTATGTTCCTTCATAAGTCTGGATCATTGTCTATCGTCTTTACTGCACATAACTATTGCACGTGTTGTCTCGAGGTTTTTCCTTGGAAGAGGTTACAACACCGGTGAGTCTCCTAACAGTCAATAACGATGGTTAGTTTAAAAGATTATATGGATTTAGAGCTAGAACCCGAAGACATTTTTTCGGTTTGGGGCTTAGAGCCTACCTTACTAATTCTGAGAAGGGAAAATTTCCAACTATGTCTCCACCTAGTAAAAGAAGTGGTGTGGGAGTGGATTGGAACACTGGAGGTGTTTTGGGGTTGCTGGAAGAGGTAGAGTATTTTCCTCCAAAGGTGGTTTCCTGCCTGCCTGCTTCCGGTTTACTGGCTAGCGAGGTTAATGTGGTGCCGTTGGAGGGTCAAACAGAAGAATCATTAGTGGATAATTTGGTAAGTACTAAAACCCCTCTTGTTGCTCCTATCTTTGGCTTTTTATTTGGGGGTCTAGAGGATATTGTTAATTACAATGGTATAGGTAGAGATGAGCCTCTAAAAAATTGTTTTGTGGAGGTTATGGAGTTAGAAGAGCCTAGTTCGAGCAAAAAATTGAACCGTACTCACCCATGCAGTTCTAAGGGCTCTCGAGTTCCCTAAAAATTTCCCTGTAGCGAAGCAGGATGAGAGGTTTGGGGAGTCTGTCTTCAAAGGGTTCCCAACTTTATAGGGTGTTGAGGCTCAAAATATTTTAGCAGAGTCGGGAAGGGAAGGAGTCGGTCTCCCCTCTGCCTCACCACAGGGGTTTGAGTATGCGGGGTTTCTAGGGTCGGGGGAGAGGTTATAGAATATCAATTAGGTATTGTTTAGGAAGTCATATGCTTTTGGGGAGTTCTTTCAAAAGAATCGGGTTCAGAAGGAGTTTAAAGGGAAAAATCACGTGGTTTAAACTAATGAAGGTGAGGGAATCCCATAATCCATACTTTCTAAGAATCGCCAGTCCTCTGGCTCGAAGAGGAAGAAGATAAAAGTGATTCGGAAAAAACCAGAAAGACCCAATTTGATCCTTGGTGTTGACATATAGATGGATGAGGTAATGGAGGCCTAGGAACACATTCTGGTGGGGAAAACTAAATGCACACAGTATTATGCTAAATACATTAAGGAATGGATAGAAAAGGCTTGGGGAGAAGGTCTGAATATTCAGACTGAAGTTATTGTTCTGACCAGAGGTTGGTTTAGGGTCCGGTTCACAAATGGGGAAGCGATGGATTGGGTTTTGGATCGCAATTGGGGTTTTGGAAATGCACCAGTTCTGTTTAAGAGATGGACACCTATGTTTGATGCACAAAGAGAGAGACTCGAAGAAATCCCGGTGTGGGTGCACCTCCTAGCATTGGCTCCTCAACTTTGGTCGGTAGATGTATTCAGAGCTATCGACAATAAATTTGGAACATTTTTGGAAGTTGATATGTATTTCCAACAGACAAAGGAAAGGAAGGTTGGTCGCATTTTAGTTCGATTGGATCTGAGGAAGGGTTTTGCGGACATCATGCAGATACAGGTTCAGGGGTTTACTTTTTTCTCAAGTTATTGATTATGAAAAACTGTCATTTAGGTGTCAACGATGCCATAAACATGGTCACCTTACTTGGGACTGTCCTCTGGGTTTCAGAAGATGGAGGACACGAAGGGGATATGAGGCCCATAATGGCAGGGCTGGGGAAGAAGTGGAAATGATGGATCAACAGGTGGATGGAGGGCATCAACAGGTAGAGATTCTAGTTCAGATGGAGATTCAGATGTAGGTCAAGAATGAAGGTCTCGAAATACCGATACAAATGGAAGCTCATCTTGACTCAACTGGTAGCATTGGGAATCAGAATGAACCAATACTCGATCATGCTTGGGAATAACAGGAAGAGATGGAGCTCTTGGGGCTCGCACTCAAGCTATGAGTACTTTCCCTTTATTTCCTTCCTCCCATTCTATTCAGTTAACTTCAAATTTGGATAATATGCTTAGGCCTAGTCCCTCCAGGCTTTTTTCTGTTGATTCTCTTTTTATTGTGATGTCTCTTTAGCGTTAGACAATATAATTACCTCAATCCTAGAACTATCTCTCTCTGATCTACCCTTTTCTAGTTGGTCTCGACCATTCCCTTCTGTGTTGACTTCTAGGAAGCCTCATTACAATATTCAACCCAAAGAGAAGAGAGAGTTCACTGCTAATAATGTGGGAGGTCTTGGGATCATTCAAGATCTCTCTATGCCTCCAAAGACAAGGGGTCGTAAATAAAATTTCTCAAAATCCCAATTAAGGATCAAATTAGACATAACTGATGGGAGGAAACTATCACTAAAAGGGGTGCTTCGAGCAGCACAGGCCCCGGTGGAGGTTTCAGAATGATTGATATGTAATTTAACTGTAGGGGTATAGCTAGCACCAGAAATAAGCTAGCTTTACAAAATATTTTCAATTATGTTGATATAGATGTCATTATGCTCCAAGAAACTCTTGGTATTGGAGACTAGGTGACATTTTTTTTATTTTTTAAAGTTGATACATGGTTGGTCATTTGTATCTGTCGATGCAAAAGGAAGATATGGAGGGTTAGCGATGGATTTAAGTGATAGTAAGCTTAAGCTCCTAAATTATTGGGGTTCATAGTTGGTAATTGGGGCCGAAGTTTACTCTTTTGAACTCTGTATTAAACTTACTCTTCTTAATGTGTACGATCCTTGCCATGAAAGAGTCGTCTTTTGGAATAAATTTTTTGCCAAATCTTTGTTGAATAGCCGAAATTTGGTATTGGGCGGGGATCTAAACTTTTCCCTTGGCTTGTCGGAGTCTTGGGGTCCTTTGGCACAGGCTGATACTTTAGTTGATTTCTTTCTCAATAAAATCAGGATGAGTTGTCTCATAGATGTCGATCTGATACAAGGCAAGCCGACATGGAGGAATCGAAGTGTGGGCAAGGCAAGAATGGAAAAGTGCTTGGACAGATTCCTAATAAAGGAGGACCTTGCTGCCAAAATCCCATACTTTAGGTAATGGATTGGTACTCAGGGGAAATCTGACCATTTACCTGTCTTCATGGAGTTAAAAGGGCCCAACAAGAAGCCAAGTTCTCCATTTAAATTCAACTCCTCCTAGCTTAGAGATTCGTCCTTTAATACCTTAGTAAAAGAGATGTGGAGGCCTCAAGGCAGATCCCAAGGGTTATCACTAGCCCAGGCCTTTATGGAAAACTTAAAAAGATTGAAACATGCAACGATGTTATGGGAAAAGGTAAAGAAGCTAAGGGAGGAAGTTGTTTTAAAGAATATAGAAACATAACTGGAAGCTATGGAAAGTCTGGAGGGGGATAGAAATGAGTCATTGGAAAAAAAGGAGAAGTTAATTCAAATGGAATCGGAAAGGAGAAAAATACTAAAGGATTTTGTAGATCAATGGAGGCTAAAGAGTAGGGCCATATGGTTGGAGGTGGGTGATGAAAATTCAAAATTCTTCCAAAATTATGCAAAGGGCAAGAAAAATTCGAATACAATTTGGGAAATTAAAAAGGAAGATGGTGGAGTGGAAAAATCATTTGAAGAACTGACATCCCTAGGATGCTCACACTTTAAATCCTTGTTTAAGGCTCCGACAGAAGCATATATTGCTGAAGTCATCCGGGTGGCTTAGGTTTTCCCTAGATATGATAAGGAGGAGGATAATGATATTCTCATGGGCCCTATGAAAAGGGGAAGTGGAAGGGGTTCTTAAGTCAACGCAAAAAGAAAAGAGCCTGGGGCCTGATGGTTGGTCAATGGAATTTTTCCAACACTTCTTTGAGTTTCTAGGTGATGATTTGACAAGGGTGGTATAGGAATCTAGGCTCAGGGGTTTTGTCCATGAGCCCCTTAACTCGACTTTCTTGGCTCTAATTCCCAAATCTGATGACCCCAAAGTTTTGATGATTTTAGGCCTATATTTCTTTGCAAGTGTACTTACAAAGTTATTGCTAAAATCATCGCTTCTTGCCTCAGACCAATCCTTTCTAGAAACATATCTAAGGACTGGTTTGGGTTCCTTGATGGTCGACAAATCCATGAAGCTATCAGGGTGGCTTAGGAATCTCTACACATTATCAAAAATTTGAACAAGAAGGGAATGATTGTTAAAATTAACCTATCAAAGGCATATGACATGATAAGTTTGATGTACCTTTGCCTTTTGTTGACTCACCTTGGTTTTGGTATTGGATTCATAAACTAGATTATGGGATGTATCACAAATGTTAGCTTTGCAGTCCTCATCAATGGAGTTGCTTCTCCTTTTTTCCATAGTCAATGTGGGTTAAGACAGGGATGTCCTCTGTCTTCGCTTATTTTCCTCATCGCTGCTAAAGGGTTAAGTCAACGTATTCATGCAACCACCAGAAGGGGTGACTTAAAAGGAATTGAAGTAGCGGTAAGTTTATTCATAACTCACCTTCTTTTTATGGATGAAATCCTTTTGTTTTGTGATGGAATAAGGGGTGATTTATTCCAACTGAAATCAGCCTTAGACCTATTTTTGAAAGCCAGAGGTATGCTCACTAATGAACAAAAATCCTTTATTGTTTTTAATGGTCTCTCGGGAGGGGATGTTGACTATATTCAGGCAGTTTTTCCTTATGAGATTAAAAACTTGTCAGAGAGTTTTAAATATCTGCACTTTTCTCTTAAGCCTGATGCATACAGGAAAACATATTGGCAATGGATGGTAGCTGAAATTGAAAAGCGGGTTAAACATTGGAGCTACAAGTGGCTCTCGAGAGTTGGAAGGTTGGTTCTTATAAAGTCTGTTTTAATGGTTATTCCTGTCTACTGGGCTACACTTACCTGGGTACTGAAAGACATCCTTACTTAGATAAGAAAGGTTTGCAATCATTTATTGTGGGCAGGATCAAAGGAGGAAGATGTTCTGCCATGGGTGGTATGGGAGAAAATCGTGTGGCCAAAGGATCAGGGTGGATAGGGTATTAAGGATATTCTAGTTTTCACTATATCACTGGCAGCAAAATCAGGTTGGCGGGTTATTAACAATGGATAATCTCTGGACATTAGTGATTAAAAGGAAGTATATAGACCTGATTCCATTGGAACGCTGGTTACAGATTCCAGATAAAAGCCCAAAAAGTGTTTAGTAATCTGGAAGGCCATGATAGAATCTTTTGATATCATTGTAGATGGTCTGTCTTGGCATGTTGGGAACTATAGAAGGCTCAGAGTTGGTGTGGACCCATGGGTGGGATGCAATGAGATATATATCCTTCCATGGTAACTGGTAGACTATCTTAGCTCTCAAGGGGTCTACACTCTCAATCAAATTGCAAATGATGATGATACAACGTTTTGGGACCAAGGTTGGAAATCAACGAAGAACCTAATCCTTGAACCCCACTGGGGTGAAGTCTGGCATGCTTATATCAAGGAACTGCATCGAACAAATGTTAGGATCAGGGATAGAATGGATGAGCTCCGGTGGACACATGCCCCCAGTGGATTTTATGCTCCAAAATTTGGCTACACTATGCAAATGGTTGGGAAAGTAAGAGGGGAACAACCATGGTGGCACACGTTGCTTTGAAAACTAAAAAGCCCTGCAAAGTCTAGAAATTATTATTATTAATTTTTAATTAATTTTTATTTTTATTTTATTTATTTATTTTTATTTTTATTTTTATTTATTTATTTATTTTTTTAATTTTTAATTTATTTACTTTTTTTAATTTTAATTTTAATTAATTAATTAATTAATTAATTTTTATTATTTTATTAATTTTCCGGTGTATCCTTAATAATAGGGTACCTACTTGGGACAATCTTAAGAAAAGAAACAAACATGGTCTAGGTCGGTGCACACTCTGTAAGGAATATGAAGAATCTATACATCACTTGTTTGTTAACGGTCCTTCCACCACAAATACTTGGGTTTTCGTCCTGAATATTCTAGGAATCAGACAAACCTAGAATGGTGCTTCCACTCTGGAAGCTTGGAAAAAACTAGTGGTTCTCATCAAATGATGAACATATTATGAGCTTACCCTTGATTATATCCTAGGGTATTTGGTTGGCTCAGAATAAAGGGGTGTTTCAAGATCATGTCTCGGCTCCATATACTATTGCAGTTGAATGTGCCTTTGTCTATGCACTGATTCCTAAATCCTCCCACAACCCAAACACTAGGACCATAAAAGAGGAACAAATCAGAGCTAATGTTCCTTGGGCTTATTTCAATGGTGCTTCAGATGGATATGATAGATGTGGTGCTGGAATTATCATCAATTTAAATGAAAACAAGGTCCTTAAAGCTTATGTCGGCATTGGTACAAGATCTAATAATTATGTTGAACTTCAAACTCTGAAAATTCTCATGTGTTGGTTGAGACAGTTGGGGATATCCACTATCCAAAATTTCGGTGATTCCTTGAATGTTATAAATTGAACAAACAATGTGAAAAGATGTCAAAATTTTATTTTGATTCCTATGTTAGAAGAAATTAGTCCCTTAAAATACGGTTTTGTTGACCTCACTATCTGTCATATCTACAGGGAGCAGAATGTTGAAGCAAACTTCTTTTTTTTAAAAAGGCATTCAACAGGATATGGGCAGCTGACTCATACAGGAATCAGTGGATGACCAAATTTTTGTGATTGATATTCCGCCAAACATGGCCTAATGCTCAGTTTTTTCAGTCTCACTTTTTGTATTTTTGGGTATATATGGTTTGTGCTTCTTCACAGGTTAAGGACATTCAGTGGGCAACTTTTGCTCCTAATTTCTCTTATTTATCTACTGGTGTATTTATGAACAAACATCTATATACATAACTGGGGAAAGTTGTTTTTTCTCAAACATTTTTTAAAAAGTTTTTCCATAGTTGATGCTAAATGGGTCGTTTTCTTTTGTAAATATCTAAGAAGCTCGATTGATGGACTTTTGATTTTTTTGAGAAAATGATGTTTATTCCACTATCTTTATGAGATGACTAGTTTCTCTTTCTGCGTTGTGAAAAATTAGTTTTGATCATAAATACTTTAACTTTTTATTCCCTTAATAAAAGTTGGATTTTTACGCCGGAGGCGTTTTCTTTGCGGGCTTGGGGTGAGAAAACACTGTTCACCCCAGCCAATAGGAGAAATGTCGTACCGCCCTTCGCACTAATCAAATTTTGCCACGTTTCACGGCTGCTCCCGCCCTTCGCACTAATCAAATTTTGCCACGTTTCACGCCCTTTCTGCAGCCGAAGGTCCACCACCCGCAATAGTGGTCAGAAGTTGTGTTGATAGCGATATTAGCCACATGGTATCCCAACTTTTCACAGCTTGTTCGCAGTACGGTGTTCTGAAAATTTTCTCTGTCGATTTCGCCTTGGACGCCCATTCGCTTACAGATCACATCCATGGCATCTCTGTATCTCTGCCTGCCAAATAATGAAAGGTTGAGTTCTTCATTCCACTCACGGAGGACGTGCTCTGGAGTTCGTAACGAAGCGGACCAGTTTACGGTGGATCCGCCACCGACAGTGGATCCAACGAATACAAGCATATGTTGATCGTCTGTTGTGAGTATCTTTCCCCCTTCATAGAGCTCTCTAATGGCTTCTCGCTGAAACAACGACAAGTCTTGCCGAACCATATAACCTCCTTTGATTGAACTGGTAAAATCTTGTAAATCAATCACTGAGTGATCGGTTTCACAACCTACTCTTATTATTGATTTATCTCCGTGCGAACGAGCTTGGAACTCGATAAGGAATCCCATACGGGCAACATTCGATAGCCCTATGTACTATGAATTTAATATGCTTATTCCCGTTTCCCGTTATGAGTTATATGGATTAAATATATGTCTGTCTTGTGTGAAGAATTCGACATAGCTCTCGGTAACTGGACATATCCAACATCTGCGTAAGAATTTGCATATTCGATCCAATTAATCAATGTGCCAAGGCCACAACGTAGTAATTAGAGAGGGCATGAAGATTTGGTGCTGGAGGGAGCACTCTGGATTAGCTACTCTGTTACGATTGCAGATCAGGAATAAAAATATATAGATCGGTCCAAACTTCACATATTGTTATACATGGCGTTGCGAGAGCCTCATGCGCTTGCAGAACAAAAGGTGCAGGCTCTTTTTCATTTTTTGGATTGTGTGAAAAGCAGGTTTGAGAGTTTAGCAGTGCGAATATTGAGTGGTGTGACCGCTTTTTCCGAATTAAACCCCTGACTGGCATCGATAGCAATTTACGTGTTTTGCACGGGCATGCGATGCACAATGTGTATTGTGATGGGTTTCTTGGATTTGGTGGCGGAAACACATAACTTGAAAGCAGTTATGGAAATGTTAAATAAGCATGTCATATTCGCATTGCAGCAACTGAATGGGCTACTTGCCCTGCTTTTTGGATTCTGCGCGCTGCTGGGTATCTTGAATACTAATGTTAACCACAGGGGCCGCTCCAGAATCCGTGGATACAAGATGCGTAAGCCGTCTTGCCGCTCCAAGATGATCAAAGCACTGCCCAAAACGAGGTATGGAAGGCTTAGGAAAATGTCAGATTATGATGATGGAAACATGAATGATCCGTCCTCATCATCGTGTGCTATCTGTTTGGAGTGTATTGAGCAGGAGGATGGGGTCCGCATTCTTCCCAACTGCAAACATTATTTCCATATTTGCTGCATTGATCGTTGGCTTCTCCTGTGCCCCACCAACTCTTCATGCCCTCTTTGCAGAGCGAGCATTAATGGCAAATGATATTCAGTAATTTGAAGATCCGACAGTATATCGCGAGTCACAAAGGTGGGAAGCGATTTTTATCGCACCGCCTTTACACGGTAAGAAGTATTTAAGAGTTCAAAGCGATGCCATAGGTTGGGTGACACGTGGAGGAAGCGGTTTCGTGATACCAATCTCATCGCGCATTATTGCTCGTGTATAATAGCCGTGCGAGATCCATTGATGGTCGTCGGATCGGTCAGTTGGGCGCGAAGGGATGGTGATCGTTGGATGAAAACGACATGTATAATGTGGCCCACGCATATATCTATATATATATATATATATATATAGGGTGATCAGCGTTGTGTCGACTATGGTCGTGGGGACAACTGAAGTATGTGCAATTTGTTTACTTTGGCAAAGATTAAGGGAACTATATATATAGTTGGACACTTTGTCGGCATCTCCATTGTTTGGTTACAATTAAAAAAAAAAATTGCTATCGTTTGTATGCGTGGCTGCTGAATTTCTTGCAGCATCACATCAACATTTCATTTTATTACTGGTATATGGTTTAATAGTTTATTAGAGTTCGTATTGAAGATTTCTGCCAATGTGGCATTTGCATTGCTCAAAATTCAGAATGGAAGAAAAAATATAAGGAATGCCTCTGGGTTTCTATCTAGCACTGGCATGTTATGATTCAAATGAATTTCGGGTCTAGGACTGTAATTTTCACACAATCTATGGACATGCATCTTCCTTCTTGTTAAAGCAAGTAATTTGAGTGATATTTCAAGTGCTTCTGAAACAATGAATTAATGCGAAATCAAGGAGAGAAACTATTTGAGAATTCCATTTTTTAATTAAGCGAATTCCTTTGTTACGGCATAAAAGTTTGTCCAATAATGAAGAGGAAAACTTAACCTCCTTTCTATTTGATCCATGGCTGATGTATTAGTGATGAATGCTGAATTTTTAATTAAAATTGTTTGACATATTCGTGTGATTATAGAAAAATTCATGAAGACATAGGTCTTCAGAGGTTTCCCAATCAAGTTTTGTGGCAAGGCCATGTATTAGACCATGTATAGCTCTGATTAGATGATGAGATTCCAGTGTCCAAAGGCATCGTTAGATTGTCATCTTAGATTTTCTTTTTCATATTTTTAAGAAAATAAAATAATGCACGGACATTTATGGGAGCAGATTGAAAATGTTTCATCCTATTTTAATGAAATGAAGCCATGTTTCCTCTTGAATATAGGGTTTTTGAGTGTCTTTCGCCCATGGGAAGTGGTTCACTGCAATGGGTTTTCAACCCTTGGGAACATTAGTGATAAGTTTATTTTCTTTACAAAAATTTAACAAAAATGGAAGATAAAATTTGGGAACATTGGTGATAAGTTGATTTTCTTTACAAAAGTTTAACACAAATGGAGGATAAAATCCTGGATATTGGTGATTAAGTTCATTTTTTTACAAAAGTTTTACACATAAACATTACGTTACACTACATCTATGATATTGGTGATTTTTCTTTGGACAAAACATAATATATAAATTTTAAATTAATTTAAAATTATACCATAAACATTACGTTACGCTACATCTATGAAATATCTATTTTTAAAAAAAATGTAGATAAAAGGGCGGATAATAAAAATGCAGCCTATCAAATTAATTAAAAAAAAAATAAATATTACGTTCCCTTTCCCGCTATGCATATCTTCTTAATAGCAAATTCGAAAGTAAATTTTTTTATACTGTGTTCCCTTTCCCGCTATGCATATCTCCAATGAGCCAATTTAAAAGGGTGACAGTCCAGTATTTAGATATTCCATAAAATATGCAAGCGCTCAGACGAAGAAACAGACCCGAAGGATAATTTGTAGAGGTCATTCACTTCCTTCTCAACAGAGGACCAGTTATTGTCCAAGCAGCCAATTCACCACCTAGCAGATCAATAAAGGAATGCAGGAATTATTAGTCTTGCCTTAGACCATTGCATCTATCGGACATTCAGATAAATGAGTACCAGGTAAGATCGATATCCTCTCTATCTTGTTGGTTAATGGCCCTTTGTTGATGATTTGGGTTTTATTTTAGGCTTAGTTATCCCAATCGAATAGTCTCTATTCCTGCAAGTTCATCCAGAACTTACAACAGGCCTGGGCTAACCCATTACGATATGCCACCGATTTCACCCAGGACTCACCCCTGGGCTCATCCATTATGATATGTTGCATCAATGGGCTATCAAGGTCACTGAGATTTGTCATTTTTCTCCAAGATTTCTGCTCTTGACGAGTCTAGCCCAGTTTTTCTAGATACTGAACTTGCACTGCACATGAGTAGAAACCTCGGTGTGGTCTGATTTACCCTAGTTCACATGTAACTGAATTTTGAGTATTGGCTAGTGGTACTCCTGCAATCGATGGTGAATCTTGGTAGGCCAATCGAAATTAGGTTAGGAGCCTATGTAAACACCCTGCAGGAGTTGATTGTGGGTGATGCCCAGCATAGAATTGTTGAATTGGAAGCTCACCTTAGCAAGAAGGAGGTGCACGTTGTGATCATTTTCATTGCTTTTTCAGAATAATGACCTGTCTTTATATTAGTTATAAAAATGATTTGGAAACACAGAAGAATTATGAACTGAGGTACATCCCAAAATAGTAGTCCAACTCCTAGAAAATAGGAAGGTCATAAATGAAGATGATTGCTATGAGGACAACTAATAAGTATATTATGTATAGAGCCAGACTTTAAGAACAAATTTGGATTTAGGCTTCCGTGTGTAACGTCCATAACTGTAAGAAATCTCTGAAAATTGTTCTCAAACTTGTTCAACACCCAGTTCCACAAGTTTGTTGTTTCCAAAGGTTAAGTCACGACCAAGTACCTTACATTCTGTCCAGATTGAATAACTTTCCATTTTCTAATAATTCATTCTGGAAAGCATCTTGCTAAATAAGAGGCTTTGTCCTTCGTCATGAAACTATAAGTCACTACTCCTGTAGCTCTAGAAAAGTTTTCCAGGCATTATATCGTTCCGTCAGCAGAACTCTAGGTGGGCTCCGGAATGAGAAGAAGATTATGTGCGGTTTTTAAGTTAAGTAGTTGTTGTACATGTGGGAGGAGAATGACCTCTAATCCTCCATTCCAATCAAGTAGGTTCAAAGAGATATCCTAATGCAATCATAAAAATATCTTACAAACAACGGACCACCGGAAACACTAGCCTTATAGATCTTTTGAGTGGAATCACCTTTCACAAATTCCCATTAAGGGGACTTTGGCTGAGGCATTAGAGGAAAGCATGTGCCTACAACTCAAGTTAAAAACTCCCAATTCCTAACTAAAATAAATCATAATACATCCAAGATGAAATCCCATTGAATTTTAGCGTAAGCCTCGTCAAAACAATCTTTTGAAAAAAACAGCCTTTGTTTAATTTCCCTTGCCCATTGGCACTTTTCCTACTAAAACTTATTTTCTCATATATCAAAGCCCTTGCAGTAATAAACTTCATACTATCTGCTAAAAAATTGTAGGAGGCATTAATAGGATTGGTCTCCATACACTCGCTATTTCTCTTTTTATTTCCTTAGGAATAAGTTTGATCAGATCTTCACACATTTAGTGGATCATCACTGATCACAAAGTATAATTACTTATAGAACTCACAGGGGAGTAATTAAAGCAAAGACTTGCTCTATGGCATTCTGTTGGAATGCATCGATTACTCCATTCTTATCCTAAGCTTGTGATAGATATATCTGCACAATTCTTGGTACTTTAGAGGTAACAACACGTCAAATGGCTTCATTGTCCTGATTTCTATTTAACATCGCATCTTCCAATGAGTGATGATCTTTTCAAAGTGGCTTTTGAAAAAGTTGTTTTGTGAATTCTGCGTTTTTCTTTTTTCTTTTTTTCTTGGGTTTCATATTGATCTTTAAATACATTTCTGTTAGATGCTTGTTTTAGTTTGTAAGTACTACAACTAATCTTTATGGTATCTTATCCTTCTTTATCTTTCTTTATCTTGGCCCTAATTTTGGCTCCTTTGGCTTTATATAATTCCAAAAAATTTGGATGAAGCATTCCAATTTTCTGACCTGGGGTTGTTTTTCTAGATAAGAAAAAGATAAAATTCTATACCACATTTCCATTGCGGCACACTGGAAGTTGAGTTAGTTAAGTAACCACCCCTGGTTATCGGATTAGATAAGGGGGTGTGTTATTGTCTCTCACTGAATCAGTGAACTCCAATTCTTAGTATTTGTATAGGGAACTCTTTTTTGTTTTTTGTTTTGTTTTTAATCTTGTTATTGTGAATCACACCGCCTTGGTCTTGTCTATGTTTACCTTCATCTTTACTTTGACACAAGAAGCTCTCCAAAGCTAGCAAGTGATATTGTATGTTGTGAAGTGTCCTAATTGTCAAGTCAACATTATCTCAGTACAATGTCAAATGCTTTTCTGAAATCAGCGGAGCAACACCAAAGCTCCTCGTCTTTGTTCTTCTGTGTCTTCTTTGTTATGTGCATTAATGTGGGGCAATGATTTATAGTGGAATGCTTTGGTCTAAATCTGGCATTCTCCTTGTCCTCTTCCCCTCCTCTGTTTATTTGCTGATTTGCCTCTCTAGCATTCCTCCAACTGACTTGGAGAATACTGGGCTGATCATAAAGGTTTTGTAGTTTCTTGGGTTGTTTTCTATAGCTTAACTTTCCTACCTTCTTTAAAAATGGGCAAAATAAGGCTTGTTGTTTAGTTGTATGGGAAACCTTCCTTGAAAATCTGAGTTCAATGGAACAATATCTTGGCTGAGGTGATCCTTACCCCATTTCAAGTGCTCTGCCTAAAATCCTTTCAATGTTTTTCACGTTGCCCAAAACCAAACTTCTAATGCCTACCTTCACATCTGACTTTCAAAACTATCCCCTTCAAGTTGGTTTTTGGTGGATTTTTCCTCACGAATGGGTTCCTAATACTTATAAATGGTTTTTGTGTAGTACAACCATTGTTCAGGTGTTATTTTTGTTTCCTGCACTGGTTTCCTTACTTGCTGTTCTGTCCTAGTGGATTTTAGTTTTTCCTTTCCATCTTTAGCAACTTTTCTTGATGGGTCTTACAAATTTGCTAAAGACTGAATTCAAAATGGGTCTTGATGGAATTCAAAATATAGAGCTCCACTACATAACAATGACCATTTTCATAATTGTTGTATACTGCTATCACTAGCATTGTTACTTGTTCTCAAAACTCATCTATATATTATTGTTGCTTAGCATTTGTTCCCAAAACTCTTGTATTTGTTATTGTCGCTTAGCATTTGTGTTAATTTTGGGCAACTAGGTCTAAACTCCATGTTGCACTGCTCATATGACGATGGTCATATTTTTGTTGGATTCCTCTTTCGGAGAGGTGTAAGATTGATCTAAAGATCATCTTGATCGGATGAGCAGAACATTGATTTTGAATTTATTTTCCACATGTGCAAGGTCGGCCAGATTTATCGCACATGCCTAAGAGATGTGTCACACACCCTCATTGATGAATATAAATTGGAGAGACTTAGAGGTCATTTTCTCATCATCTCATCACACATTCTCTCATTGTGATCTGATTGGTTCGATAGTCTTTGGAGGCCTTTTTCACTCACGTGTGGAGCAAAGCTGTTGTTTTCTGCGCTGATCTGTTTAGGGCTTTCTATTTTCTGCGTTGATATGTTTAGGGCTTTTCTGTTGTAGCGTTGACCAACGTTGACCGTGGTCAACCCTTGGTTGTTTGACCTCAATCTTTTGTAGAAATTTCAATTCTAGGATGCCATACAGTTGGGCACCAAAATCAAGAAATTCCAAGTTGTTTGGCTGAAGCCCTAGTTTGCTGCGTTGACTTTTCTAAAGTTGCCTTGCATTGATTTGTGATGAGCTATCTTTGAGGGCTGTGGGTATGACACATGAAAGTGCTGGCTGACCGAGAAAGACTTTGCTGGTTGAAGCATCTTGCTGACCGCTGTAACACCACAATATCTCATATCTTTGCTGGACAAAAGGAATTGTAAATCTGATCTATATTTGGCTTGTCTTCTATTGCTCTATTATTGTGTACTATCAACATTTTACTTTCAAGTTTATGTGATTACTATTTTGTATTGGGCCTAAGAAAGATTGAAGTAAAAGTGCATCAAGCATAGAACACCATGATTATCAAATTTAACATGGTATCAGAGCTGAGATGAAGACAAAGTCCAAGAGTCCAAGCTGGTGTTAGAAGCTATCTCTGAAGGAAGAAGTCCTTTCAAGGATAAATGGCCTCCTCAACCTACAAGGGTTTCAAGATTGATGATAAATTGACTGATAAGTCTGATTATCATGCATGGAAGATGTCCTTGGATTTGGCGCTAGAAGATCAAGATGTCATGGACTATGTACAGGGGAATATTCAAGAGCCTCCATCAAATGCAGCTGCTGCCACGAAGACAAAGTATAGAAAAGGGGAAATCAAAGCAAAGATGATTATCCGAGATTCTATTCAGAAGCACTTGGTTGCTTACATTTCTGAGCTGAAGACATCTAAGGAGATGTCTGATAAGCTGGGGAGCATGTTCAGGGCTAGAAATGCTAATCAAATCCTCTTCTTTAAGAATCAATTGAAGAATATCAAGAAGGCTAAGGATGAATCTATTCAATCTTATTTTATGAGGCTCATTGAAATCAAGAATAATCTCCTAGATTTTGGGGAAGCAATATTTGATTGAGAGATGGTTCTTATTGCACTTGGAGGTCTCCTCCGTGATTGGCATGTATTCAATACCACTATTCTCAATAATAATGTGATTCTTGATTTTGATGAAATATTGACAAGATGCACTCAAGAGGAAACAAGAATGATGGACTATGCCTCTAATGGTAATGGAAGTGACCTACTGCCTTCGCTGCTCATGCAAAGAAGAAGAACCACGGTGGCCTGAGAAATCAAAACCATGGTAGAGCGGGGCCCAAAGAAAGGAAGGGAAGATGTTACACTTGTAACAAGACTGGTCACTATGCAAGAGAGTGCCCCAATAGAAGGGACTCTCCTAGGGATGATGACAACAACAACTCGAGAAGGAATGGCAAGAACAACAGGTTCTAAGGAAAAAGGAAGGCTCCCTCTGATCATAATGGAAATGGGCAACCTTTCAAGAGGTCCAAAAATTCTAGGTACGATGAGTCTAATGTTGTTGATAATAAGAGAAATGATTTTATTCTTGTATCTGCCTTCTCTACTGCATCTCCACTCGACACCTTGGATGTTTGGTTAATTGGTAGTGGTGCTTCAAGGCACCTCACTGGTTATAAAGAAGCCCTTTCTGATTTGGTTGAGAAGGATACTATTTTGGAAATTATCCTTGGAGATAATGCCACCTATCCCGTGAAAGGGATGGGGACTCTGACCCTCCATTTATCTCAAGGTCAAGTCATCTGATTACAAGATGTGCTGTATGTATCTAATTTGAAGAAGAACCTTGTCCATTTCGGCAATGGAAGACCAATGGTTCAAGGTGGCATTCGTTGATGGAAAGGTACTTATTTGGAAGAAGAGCTTCAAGGAAGCTCTTTCTATTGGTTTTAGAGTTGATACACTCTACTAGGTTGGAGGAAGTCCAATGGGGGCTATGACATGTGATACAACTCTTTAAACAGAGTTATGGCACTGGAGGTTTGCACACCTTCATTACAAAGCCCTTCATGAAGCAAGGAAGGTGTTGTCAGGGTTGCTTGAATTGAGAGATGATCATGAAGGTATATGTTAGGGTTGTGCCGAAGGGAAGCATACAAGGGGACCATTCCCCTCAAGTGTCACAGAGACAACTGATATCTTGCAGTTGATACATTCTGACTTATCTGGTATGCTCACTGTGACATCCTTGGGAGGATGTTCCTATTACATGACTTTTACAGATGACTTATCCCACAAGACTTGGATATATTTTTTGAAGAAGAAGGATGAAGCATTCAAATGGTTCCGTACCTTCAAGGTCTTGGTGGAAAATCAAACCGAGAAGAAAATCAAAGTTTTGAGGACTGACAATGGGACCGAGTATGAGTCAAATGAGTTTAATGACTTTTGTAGAGAAGTTGACATTAAGAGGGAGACCACAATTGCATACACTCCTGAGCAAAATGGTGTTGCTGAAAGAACATGACCATTGTGGAAGTTGCTTGCGCCATGCTATGTGACCAAGGTCTTTCGAAGTTTCTATGGGGAGAAGCTGTGAACACTGCTGTGTATGTTCAAAACAGATGCCCACATTCCGCTATGGACTCCAAGAATCTCGAAGAAGTCTTCTCTGGTAAGAAACCTGATGTTTCTCATTTCAGAGTTTTTGGTTGTCCTGTTTACTTTCATGTGCCAAAAGAAAAGAAAAGCAAACTGGATGCTTCTGGAAGAAGGGAATGTATGTGGGCTACAATGAAACTTTGAAGGCATGTAGAATCTATGTGCCTGGTCAAAGAGAAGTGGAGATATGCCATGATGTTACCTTCGATGAAGATGCTGCCCTCAAGAAAGTAAGAAATCTTCCTAGCTCCAAGGAAGACAAAGAAGATGAAGAAGCAGGGAAATTGGAAGAGCCGAAGGATGACCTGATGCCCGATGTTGAAGGACCTATGGATCCCATTGATCCACCTCCTTCAAATAAGAGAAGATGCTCATGGCTTAGGGATACTCTCGAAGATGTCGAGAGACATATTGCCCCAAGGGGGACATTTTGTGAAAGCAAGAAGCCGAAGAGATACTAAGGGTATCTAGCAGCCATGAGTACGATAGTAAAATCTGTGCCTCGAACATTTGAAGAAGCCGTAAAGCATCAAGTTTGGAAGGATGCTATGCATGAAGAATATGAGTTCATTATGAAGAATGAGGTCTGGGAAGTGGTCCCAAGATCAGAGGACAAATCTGTTGTCACCTGGAAATGGTTCTATAAGATCAAGCATGGATCTGAAGTAAGTGCTGAAAAGTACAAGGCAAGATTCGTTGCCCGAGGCTTCTCTAAAAAAGAAGGCATATATTATGATGATATATTTGCACCTGTGGCCCGCTATACCACCATTCGATCTATTATTGCCCTTGCTGCGGCGGAAGGATGGAGTCTACATCGGATGGATGTGAAGACCGCTTTTTTGCATGGATCTATAAAGGAAGAAGTGTATGTGGAGCAACCTCTGGGGTTCGAAGTCCGAGATAGAGACACCCATGTATGCAGGTTGAGGAAAGCCCTCTATGGGTTGAAGCAAGCCCCAGGGCTTGGTACGAGAGGATAGATAGTTACTTGATGAAATTGGGCTTCACTTGAAGTAATGTTGATTAGAACCATTATTTTAAGGTTGATAGAGAAAGGCCTCTCATTTTGGTTCTCTATGTGGACGATCTCTTCATGACAGGTGTTGACCCTCTCATTCATCAGTGTAAGAGGGAGCTAGCTTTCGAGTTTGAGATGAAAGACCTAGGACTAATGCATTACTTCCTAGGCTTGGAGGTCTGGTAGAGGCGAGGCGAGGTTTTCCTTTCTCAAGAAAAATATGTCGTGAAGTTGCTGGAGAGATTTGGTATGGTGGACTGTAAGTCTGTGTCGACACCGATGGAACTCAACTTTAAGAAGTTGAGTGGAAATGTTGCTGGGCTCGTGCTAGCAAATCCTACTGCGTATCGACAACTCATAGGGGCCCTGATGTTCTTAGTGAACTCTCGTCCAGACGTATGTTTTGCAGTGAACACTTTGAGTCAACATATGGTTGAACCTCATCACATTCACTGGATTGGTGCCAAGAATTTGTTGAGATATCTTCGGGGCACAATCAACCATGGGCTAAGATACATTGCCGAGAGTTTGAGACTCCATGGATATATTGATGTCGATTGGGCTGGCAGTGTGGTGGATCGCAACAACACATCTAGATGTTGCTTCACCTTGGGTTCTACTTCGATATCTTAGATGTGTAGGAAGCAGAAGTCGGTGGCTTTGAGCACTGCTGAGGCCGAATACATTGCAGCGAGCTGAGTCAACGGGTTTGGCTAATTTCAAGGTTGAAATTCGAAATTCGTCGAATCTTAAACCAATTCAAATTTATTCGTTTAAATTCGCCCATAAAATTCGACTGGGTTTAATCTTAAACTAAAATCGAATTTCTAAACAACACACCACTGGCATTGCACTCCTAGTTTTCATGAGTCGTGACTGGTCTCATGACTCTGCAATCTCAGAAGCTTAGACTCTAGAGAATGACAATACGTCTCACATTGCTTTTTTTGGTTTAGTTGTTTGCAATGGTGAATCGGTGACTGTCGAAATTTGTAGTGTCGATATTTGTACAATGAAACTGCCTGATGCCAATGCAAAGATGATTGTCGAAATCTGAGTGTTCACGCGTACGGTTCCAACACAATGGTGTCCAAGTCGTATTATGTAAAAAAAATATTTATATAACTTTTAAAAAACATGGTCTACCGTCTACATTTACATAACTTATTTATATTTCAATATATTTATATGTAAAAAAAAAATTACATAATAATCTAAAGTTTTATTCATAATTTATTTATTTATCATTATAGCTATATATAATAATATACTATTTTTAATATATTTATAGAATTCATGAAATAATGGGTTCATAGGGTGAGTCACATAGCATGAAGATGAGGAAACCACTTAGATATAGGCTAATTTATGTCGAACTTAATGCCAAATTTTATTGTCAAAATTTTAACTGTCGAACTTTATTCGAATTTCAAAATTGTCGAACTCGAACACGAACACGAACGCGGTGACTATGGCAGCGAGTATGGCCTATTGTGAAGTTGTTTGGTTGCGAAAGCTCTTTAGTGAGTTGTTTGGGCATGTGTTAGATACCACTGTTATCCTTTGTGATAACCAAAGTGGGATTCGTCTTTCTGAAAATCCTATGTTCCACAATCGATCCAAGCATATTGATATCAAGTACCACTTTATCTGGGATATGGTACAATGAGGTGTCGTAAGGCTCGATCATATAGGAACTGATGAGCAGGTCGTGGATATTCTCACGAAGCCCCTCGGGAAGGTCAAGTTCCTAACCTTCCGTGAGAAGCTTGGAATCGTGGAAAGACTCTATTCTGAGGGTCCTGCTTGAGTTGGACAATGAGCTCTGGGAGCTCCAGGGGGCTTAGGGATAGCTTCTTGGAGCTATAAGCACTCACAGGCTAGGCTTGTCGAACCTTGTGGTGCTTCTGCCCCATTGTTATGATATTGAGTTGGTTCGCCTCTCTCTGATCTGTGCCTCGCACGCATCCTACCCATGGAGTTTTAGACTCATGGGAAGTACCTCTCATTTGGCCAATGAGGTGGGAAATGTGGATAGAGACTATAGCAAGATTGATGGACGCATCGGAGATTGTTGTACTCTCTATGTCTAGGATGGCACATGTCCAACACCTTGATCTGGAATCAAGTATGATGAGGTTTTATCCTCTAAAATGACTTCAGGTCAGTAAACTAACTTCGGGTTAGTATGAGACTCTTTTGAGTCTGAGAGAGGTTTTTGCCTCTAAGCTAACTTCAGGTCAGCTGTGTGTGATGTCTTTGTGATTCACCTTTTGTTTTGAAATAAAGATCCAACAAAGCAAGTTACGGCGGGATAACACACGATGTTTGGTTTGGTACATGATGGATGGCACTTGTGGACAAATAGAGTTTTCCCTAGTTGAGAGGGAGTGTTAATTTTGGGCAACTAGGTCCAAACTCCATGTTGCACTGCTAATATGACGATGGTCATATTTTGGTTGGATTCCTCTTTCGGAGAGGTGCAAGATTGATCTAAAGATCATCTTGATCGAGTGAGTAGAACATTGATTTTGAATTTATTTTCCACATGTGCAAAGTCGGCCAAATTTATCTCACATGCCTAAGAGATGTGTCACACACCCTCATTGATGAATATAAATTGGAGAGACTTGGAGGTCATTTTCTCATCATCTCATCACACATTCTCTCATTGTGATTTGATTGGTTCGATAGCCTTTGGAGGCCTTTTTCCCTCACACGGGTGGAGCAAAGTTGTTGTTTTCTGCGTTGATCTGTTTAGGGATTTTCTGCTGCAGTGTTGACTAGCGTTGATTGTGGTCAACCCTTGGTCGTTTGACCTCAATCTTCTGCAAAAATTCTGATTTTAGGAGGCTGTACAGTTGGGCACTAAAATTGAGGAATTTCGCGCTGTTTGACCGAAGCCCTAGTTTGTTGCGTTGACTTTTCTGAAGCTGCCTTGCGTTGACTTGTGATGAGCTGTCTTTAAGGGTTGTGGGTGTGACACATGAAAGTGCTGGCTGACCGAGAAAGACTTTGCTGGTTGAAGCATCTTGCTGATTATCGTAACGCCACAATATCTCATATCTTTGCTGGACAAAAGGAATTGTAAATCTGATCTATATTTGGCTTTTCCTTCTTCTATTGATCTATTATTGTGTACTATCAGCATTTTACTTTCAAGTTTATGTGATTGCTATTTTGTATTGGGCCTAAGAAAGATTGAAGTAAAAGTGCATCAAGTATAGAACACCATGATTATCTAAATTTAACAATTTGTTCACAAAACTCTGGTATTTATTATGATTGTTTCTAGATTTCACTACCCTTATGGGCGTGGGAAAAACCCTCATAGCAATTATCCTTCACTATTAAATTTATTTTACAACCCTGTCATCATTCGAATTAGTATTTCCGAAGACAAAAACTTCTTAATTTGTTAGGGTCGATAGATAACAATTTTAATAAAATTGTCTATTCCGATTAGCATGAAGAGCTATATCCTAAGATTTGAATCCGACTAGAGTTGGATATCTCCCGAATATATGGTCTCCTTATTTTATAAAGCATGGGGTTATTCTTTCCTAACTAATCAGTGGCCATTTTTATAACCTATTTTACAATTAGGATTTGTCAAAATACATATGTTCCGGTCCTACTGTAATACCAACAAAGAAGAGTCCCTAGTGCATGTTTCTCCAAAGAAGAAATATGCATATGCACATAGTTGTACATGTGAAGTGATGGACAAGAGTGTAGTTGATAGCTTCAATATATCCATCAGATTAGTGGTATATGGTTGTGTACCTTATCAAGTTGTGTCCAACCCTTGTGGAACCATCATCAGCTCTTCGGTTGGGAGACAAAGTTGCAGTATTCTTTTTACTTTTACAAGTGGATTGTGGTAAGTTTTGGTATCTCTCTAGATACATGTTAAACAATAAATTTATATTTGGAATAGGGTAGTAGCTTATGTTTTTGATTGTTTAAATAGCAACAAGTTTATTTTACCATATGGAATTGATGGTTACAAATATAGTCTTAGGATCAATTGAAGTGATTTTTTCGAGCATGAAGGTTTACTGGTATTTCTCTTAGATATAGTCTACAATGATACACCAAAAGTAGAAACTATGTATGATCCGGTGTTGAGACAACCTTGTAAACCTATGAATTTCCCTATTTTGGTCTCCTATTTTCTCTACTATTGAAAATGCTGGTTGAAATTTCATGTGGTTTCCAAACTAGGGAAGACTGATTCATTTCAGTTTTAAGTTTTCTAAAAGATAGGAGCTCTTTGTTACTCCACTTCCCTTGAACATTGATTGCACTCTCAATGTTGGGTCCTTGGAATATATATAATCTCTAAAAGTTGCCTGCTGGGTGTTGTCATTGGTAAGGGTTGTCAATTTGTCACTAATAAACAAGTGCTCTTTAGAGGGTGCAGTTTCATGGCTAGGTTTGCAAGGATGCCTTCTCATCCCTTATTTCTTTGTTGATGGCTTTGAAAGGCTAAGAGAACAGTTGAGCTCAGGGTGTGCTGCATTCTACTCCATGTCATTATGATGTTGTAGACTCCTGAGACTTCTTTCTGGATTAGTATCTCATTATGCTTTTCTGAGGAACCTTTATGCAGACATCAAATACCATTCAACGGTTCAACTAGTCATATATAATTTTCATTTTGCCATGGTTAGGAATTTATCAAATCATGTCATTCATGAAGTTCTTTTGGTAGATCCTCAACATTCCTTTAGCCATGGTGAACTTCATTTGCCATTCCATTAGCCTTATTGTGAACTCATAGTACCATACAGGAGGAACTGAATTGGGTATGAAAAGAATTTTGCACTCAGCTTCCAAGGAGGCAGATCCTTTTAAAGGGAACTTGCAAGCAAACATGTCTTTGTCAGTTGTAAGATATTATCATCATTGAAATGTCAACAATTTCAACCTCTCATACTTTATGAATACATGATATTTCCTTGTTTTGAATTATATTTAATCTAAGAACACAGTTAAGGCTGATCTCAACAGGAGCTAATTCTGGCATGATAACATTTATACCAGGATCACTGAAAAATTTATATATGAGTTCAGTCAGACTTCATAACAGATATGGGAAACCTCTTCAAGTTCTATCTAGAAAACTTCCATCATTTGGAAAGATCAACCCCTTTTCTGCAGCTGTCATGTAAACTCTGTCTGATATAGTAAGGAGAATAACTTTAGCTGTTGGTCTCTTTGCAAATAGTTATGCTTCAGTTCACTCCATGACTCAGTAATGTTGGATAGAAATTTAAGGATTCTTAACACTTTCCCATGTGCTACAATTCTCTGCAAAGTTCCATTGTTGCTGAAGAGGCGATCTCCATCCTAGTATGGAAGAGATGTCCTGTCCTGTTATGTAAACATTTTGACTTGGTCAAATTACAAAAAACTAAAAATAAAATAAAAAGTCATTGATTTTTAGAGTTAAGTTTTAGCATTCCAGAAAATGTAATAATCATAGTGCAAGTTGATGCATGATAAATTGAGTATGAGGAATATCAATAGTTATAGTATATACCATCCATGGTAACATCACCATCTTCAGGGAAGACATTGATGGAGAAACTGTAGTTTCAAAGGAACATGGCATCAGATCGTCAAGAAGAATGCATCTCGAGCCCTTTACTTGGAAGTGATGAAATTGCCAATGTTCGAAATTTGTGCGAGGATAGTTTCATCATATCAGTTGGGGTTGACAGGCTCCTGGAATCTGCTCTATTCAATTCAGGAAGGTCATATTTGACAGACTTGAAACAAATAGATGTGCAAAGCCCCAATAAAATATTTCAAGGGGATGCTGGTCATTCTAATTACTGTTAATCACCTTCAAGCTTAGGCATATACAACACCAACTTTTTTAATGTTATGCAAACATTAAAACATCTTCCTGTGATCCTAGAAGAGCACTTTGATGCATCATGGAGTCTTACAGGTGGTCACATTGGAGTAAAACTACCTCATGGTTAGGTAATGGTTTCTTTTTGCCTTCTCTTAGGGGTGGGATTTCAACGTCCAACATGCTTGGAATAAATTACCAACCTTGACATTAAGGGTTCTGATCTGATTTTCCTGGGGTAATTCGATCTAAGATTGTTTGCAGGTTGAACACTGACAAAGAATGTTCAGAAATTTTCCTACCTGGCATTGACAATATTTCTGCTACTCCAGAAGATTGTGATAAGCTTGGTGGTAAGTGTGACTCTGATAATTGCAGCAATTTGCCTTCTAAAGAACAAGATAAAAATGAACATGCATTTTTGCATGTACCGTTAGGTGATGAACTACTTGAAGCATTAGGACCATCCTTCAAAATCCTTCAAAAAAGGGAACAGACAAGAGAACATGGAATGAAATGCTATATCATGGAAAAGATGCATGCAGTTCAAATTTAGGAACAGAAATTGTTGGAATCTCTCATAGTTCACATTACCATTTTGAGTTGAATGTGTTTCAGAGTTCAGGTATATCTATAGCTATTGCACTTGAGAGGTGGTTTTTCTCTAATACCAAGTCTGGAGATCTTTTAGATGTGTGTGGATGCCTAGCTTCTCTTCACTGGGGATCTTTCTAGAAATGACTTAGAAAGATAGAGTTATTACATGGATATTGAGAGGGAAAAATGCGACCAAAAATGTAGGTAGTGGAGGAAAACTTCTTCGGGAGTTGTGATTGATTTGTTACAAGGAATCAAAATAACTATCATGGAAAATTAATCAATGAAAAAATGTGATCATTTTAATGTTTAGTGAGAGGAAAATGTGAAAGTGAACTAAATCAATTATGCACAATATCAGTGATAATTTTTTAATGCAGTGTCTTTGTTTTGAGTATTTTTTGTCATCTAAGTTGCATGGGAACTGTGCTTGAGAGAGTTGGGAACTTGTTTTGTCACATCACCTTCCATGGATTGCCCAACTACAGAGTGTGAATGTAAACTTAGCAATTTTAGGGCATGAAAAGACTAACACTGAATGTATACATGTTTTTAATTAAATAAATGCAACAAAATGATCAAGCATAAACTCTAATGAAAATCCACACCTATTTCACTCAAACAAAAATAGAATTAAATTGACTATTTACAAGCATAAATATGATACTTGTCTTTTAAATGAAGGCTGTCTAGGAACTTACTACATACAAACAATTTTCTACCCAATTGTAGGCATCTAGTGCAATTTCCATCTCCAAGTTGGCCTATGAGACCACTAGGGCAAAGGAATCAAGCAATAGACTCATAGCTTACTTACCCCAACCCAATTTCTCTCAAGCTTAACGAATCACCTCTCAACATGCCTACTGAGGTAACTCACCAAGCCATCAAGCAATGATGGCATTCTCATCCTAAGATCCTCTAAGATCCAATCTAAATCACTCAATCACAGGTCATTGGTGATTGTGATCAACAACAACTGATTGATTAAGGCCAAAATAATCATCAACATGGACTCCCTGAAAATGTTCTGTAGAAGTATCTATGAAATTACCACCCCCAAGATGCCATAATAATTGCAAATTATCTAACCTATCTAGCCCTTCCCTCCACCTTACGTCAAGCACACAATGATTCTCATGAAAATTTTCACCCATTTCCTCAACTATATCATCCTCATAATCATCCCTTGGAACATTATCTTCATGGTCCTCCGTAGCTATATCAGATAATGACATAGGAGGAGCACCTTTTTCTATTCCATCCTCCTCATCACCATCATCATCTTGATTAACCTCTTCGACATTATTGTCACCATTGTCACCCTTATCACCTTCATCTTCTACAGCAGTACCATCATATTCCCTGTGCCCAATTTGGAAAGTCATTTCAACAGCATCTGAACCATGCAGAATGGCAGCTTCTTCAACTACATGCATGAACTCCAATCCACGTTCCACTATAGGGCGAGCCTCTACATTTCTATCCATTACTGTAGCCACATCATGTTCCATGCCCTCATTCTGATTTTCTTCTTGACCCCTTGTTGTCTCAGATGTAACCTCTGTTCTATGCCCTTCATTTTGTGCTAAAAAAGTCACCTGCTGCTCTCCCCTCTGTATTTTGACCACACCCTGGTTGGAATTCTTCACCATTATAAGGCAAGTTTGTCTGATCTTGTATCATTTCAAATACAGCTAAAGACTTTTGTTTATTGCTACCTTCAGTCTTATAAACTTGCTGTCCAGAGTTAGTAGCTCTTGTTAAAACCTCCAAAGACTTCAATATAGTATTTACAAGTTTAAGGACTTCCGAATGATCCAAGTCAATCACCTAAAGTGTACTTGTTAGAGCTTTAACCATCCCAACATCAATCATTGTTTTTTCAATATCAGGAAAGTATCTTGGTGCTGTCATGTTTCCAGGTAAATGTTTTGAAAGAAGTGAAGTCACTAAATCAACAAAAAAAAGTAGCTTCCTATTAGGAAGCCTCACATGATTTAAACTTATTTTTTCAGAATTTGCATCTGCTGACAATGCCCTCACAATATCACCAACTAATCATTTTCTTCCTTCCTTGGATATACAACATAGAACAACCAGAAACCAAAAAGTTTTTTCAGACAACCTTTCTCTCCATTGATAATAATTTTGCATGGGACAAGCCTGTGCAACACATGATATGCAAGCCCATTATTCCTTATGAGGTTTGTTTCTGGGCATCAAGGTCCACATCGCAGGAGAATCTCTGAATCACATTGCAGAACAACACCTACTGCATGTATATACATAAGAAGAATATAACTCATCAACTTCAAAAGTCATTTTTGCCGACTCTGTAGAACTTTCAGAAACACCATCACCTGTTGGTTTCATTATCTCATCAACCTTTGATTTCCCTTTATCCTTGGAAGTAACTTCATCAACCTCTATACATATTGTAGGGCATGTACATGTTTCATGCTTGCTTACAAGTTGATGGTGAAGGTTGATATCCAGTAGATGGTATATCACTTGTGTAAAGCTACAAGGAACCTTCTTATGCCCCTTTGTATATTTAACCGAACCATCATGCACCCTCCCTAATTCCTCATGGACTTGCACATAATCAACAGGTGGTATACCAGTCTCAACCTGTTCAATTGCTTTGGTGTTCTTTCTATCCTTTTCCTTTTCCTTCTCTCTACCCTTGTTCTTGCCCCTTTCTTTCTCCTTTAAAATGATATTGAGACTCCCCCCAGCAGATTCTAACTGACAAACTGAGGTTGTAGCCCGTATGAAAATTGAAGGATCTCTGGAAATAACTGGAGCCATAGATGTCAAGAATTGCCAAGGAGTGACAAAACCATCGTGCTGATTTATAAGGCTCTTTAGACTTTGCAATATCTCTACCTCCATGGCAATTTGAAGAGTTTGAGGATCCTCAAGCAGGTGATGTATGATGGCTGCCACCACATTGTTAAAACCTGGGAATAAAGGAAGACTGAAAAGGTTAATCAAGATTTCGCTTTCAAGAAACTGAATTGCTATAAGGTGCAACTTTGTTAGCCCATCACATAAATGAATGACGACCTGCATTGTAGTTGAAGGAGCATGGTGTTGTATGAAATTACAAGTAATATCAAATGCCATCTGATGCTCGTCAATAGTCATGAAACCCAGTGTCTTTCCTAAAATCCCTGCAAATGGATTCTTATCCTGTTTACAAGTATCTAAATTCATGATTTTATCTTCTTTTGCAGAGATAGTAGTAGACAAAGTCACATGTTCAAAAGCATTGACAAGAGAATTTGCACCAGTTGTTACTGCATCTGGACCATCTGGTGAAATTAGAGGACTGTACTACAACATGTGATCCAGTATGAGTAATAAAGCAATCACCCACTTGGAAACTGAAATATTTCCACCTGTAACATTTATAATATTGAAATTCATCAAAATATTTAATGTAATGCTGACAATACGATTCTCTGCAGGAATTTTTCTTTCACTGCCATCCTCTGCCAGAACTAAAGACAAATTATGAGAAATTGTTCTTATGGGACCACTATCTATTTCAGGACTACCCAGTGTAAAGAGCTTTAACTTTTGAATAAGATGTGAAACTACTCTGAGACGGTCTTGGCCTCTATTTTGGTTACACAAAATTACAATCAAATCAGTCAAGGGGAATGCTAGTAAATCTGTACTTTGTAACAGTTTCATAGAAGTAGCTAGTATGTACTCAACTGGGGGAGCTTCAGGAACTATAACTTCACTTTGTGCATCTGTCTCACTAGTATCATCCTGGTGTGACTCCATAGAACTAGCCAATGATAAAGCAACAACTTGTGCAAGATCATTGCTTTCTTGCTCAGGCTCTTCAGGATGACAGAACAACCACTCCATGGCCATTTCAACAATGTTTGATTCCACATGCCTTAAGGCTTCCTGTGATCTTTCCCTTGAGAATCCCATTTCCACAATCAAAGAGATTGCAGACTCATCAGGAGGAGGAGCCATAAAATGTTGTTTTTCACTTCTAGGACACTCATTCCTACTTTTCACATCACCTATGTCAGAATATATATGATTGATGATAGTTATCACATATGTAATCAAATTTGTGCTACAATAAGGGAACAACGAGTGTTCCATAAATGAAGATCTAGCACTTGATCTTGTAACAGATGGACAAAAGCCTCAGGGTCCCTTGGAGCAGAGAAGGACCCACCATAAACAGTTTGAGCTAATAGTTGCGATACAGAGGATGGTGATAGAAGCATAGAAGAATTAACTAGACTTTCCAAAAATCTGTAATAATTCTGTAAGGTCTCTAGCAACCATGAGCTATGCTCTAACTTTTCATACTCACGCTGCTTCACATGTTCAGTTTCCATAATCAACAGTGAGACATGTAGAAGCGTCCCCAACATCTTAATTATGGAATTAAATGAAATGAGAAGCTCCTTAATAGTACCATATGCATGAAAACTATTATCCATTGTTGTATTACATACATGGCTTCTGCTATCATAAATAATTGCTACCATTTCATCCACAACCTTTCCTAGGTACCGACACTTTGTAGAGAGTGATGACTCTCCAGTCCTGTTATATTAGAGCGCCCATTAAAGCTAACACAGTCATGATAAAATTTGGCATGGGAACCTGCCAAGATTTTTGTTGTTATGCTGAACATTCCAGTGTCAGCTCGTCGATGGTTGGGAGCAATTAATCCTTTCACAAGAGTGGTAAAAAATGAATGCAAATAGCATGCAAATCTGTTTAGTATTTCATAGTCAAGTTCAAGAAACTGTTTAGTCTCATAAATTTAGAATTTTTTTCCTGAACTTTTAGGACTTCCTATGTCAATCTGTGAAACCTCTGCATCTTGCTCAATATGAACAAGATGCCTTCTTCTTCTCCCCTCTTCTGCATAGTCCCTTGGACTGCAATGTTGTAATGGTTCTCCTATATGTATATTCAAAAGATGTTCAGTTCCAACATCAGAGTGACATGTCAGTCCATTCCTCCCACGTTATATAGTCCATCCATTAGGACTAGGGCTTTTTTGCCTTGGGATGCTTTCTTACATAGCCTTTCTCAAATCTCCCTCCCTTGGACAACCTTTTGTAACACCCTAGTGAGATTCTCGCTTCAATTTTGTTGTACAATCATATCCAATTCTCATACTTATAATCACTAGAATTTATTTAAAACCTTAAAAACTTTACTCCTCGATCCAAATCCATCACATTTATTGAAAACATATTCACAATTTGGGCTTTATCTCCCTCCCTTTTCTCATTGCACAAAAATAGTACACTTTCACAAATTAGACTCCATACTTGTAACCTCCCAATAGATATCCAATATCTCCTTTATTCCTCTGATCTCTTGTAATGAACCTTGCCAAAATATCATGACAAATAGTAGATGAGAATTGCTAACCTGTTTACAAATTTCTATCCCTTTCAATAGGGTTCTTGTTCTTGTGTCAAACAACATACTTAGATCCTCAACTATCAACATAGATAGAAAAGGGTAAATGGGACAACCTTGTTCCAGCCCTTTCTAAGCGTCGAAGAACTTGGTGGGTGACCCATTGATTAGCATTGCAAAGGAAGCTGATGCAATACAACCCATAATCCATTATATGGTTTGCAAATTAATCCCTTCCTTTCTAAGGAAAAATCGAACTTTTCATTGATATATAAAAAGTTACTTGCAAATTGATCCCTATTTGAACCAACAATATCCTTAGGTAGAGCCAATTCGCCTTGTCATAAGCTTTGTCAAGATCCAATTTATTGCCACAACAAGAATCTTCTGAGATTTAACTGAATGCATGTTTTCTTGTGTTAAGCCCACAACATCATGAATTTCTTGTTATAAAGGAACCAGAACTATACTTCAGAAATGAAGCTCGACATAATATCTTTGCATATGTTTGCAATGATTTTGGATATCACTTTGTATACCAGATTACATAGGGTTATAGGCTTGAACTCCTCAAAAGATTTTTGATCTTGACTTTTTGGAAGAAATTCAATAAAGATGAGTTAATGGCACTCAAAACCCTTCTAGAAGTTCTAGATTCCTCAATCAATCTTTGCAAGTCTTCTGCAATAAAATCATAAAATCCTAAATAAAATTCCATTGTCCATCCATTAGGACTACGGCTTTTTGCCTTCTTGAAAGCACAAAATACTTTTTATTTCCTCCTTAAATATCTTTGTCTGTAGAGCCATTTGGTTTGTTGATTTCCCAAATAGAAGTTATACGTTATCTATGACTTGCATATCTGTGAAAGAACTTAGTATTCCTATCATCCATAGAGAGCCAAATGGCTCTACTTTGGAGCCTTCTTTCACTTTCCTCTTTTTCAAGATATTTTTTCTTTGCTTCTAGATTTTAGGAGAATTGTATTCATCTTCAAAGAAAATCTTTGCATCATTATTTTAAAATAGTCATTTAATACTATATTCCACTTCAAGTCTTTTTGATTTTTTGGGCATAATTATGAGCACAAATTATAGCTTCAGACTTAACTGTTTTCAAATTACCTGCAAATGATTTTATTGCTGATTCACCTCTATTGTAAGCAAAGTATCTCCAATTTCTGAACACTAGTGCTTTGAAATCCTCTTTATCCAACCAACTGTGATTGAATTTTACGTGGGTAGGGGGATTTTCACATTCTAGATCGATTTGCAACAAAATTGGCAAGTGCTTTGGTAAAACTTCTTAAATCTCTCTCTTCTACCATTTCTCCAAGTGGGGACTAATTTTACAGGTTCTAACATCTATCAGATTACAGATTTCAAAGAAATGACAAAGTAATTTGCAAATGTATTTTTCTTGGTTGTTCCCCCCAAATTTCCCTTTAATTTAGGGTTAGATTTAGGACTCCTCCAACTATGACATTGTCTCCAAGGAATATACGAGAATCCCCCAAACCTTCCCAAAAGGGAATTTTGTCGCTGTAAGGTCCATATAGATTTATGATCTTAAAGACCTTACCTAGGTCGTTCAACCTTCCTTCCATCACAATACCTATATACAACACATTGGTAGAGGAAGCAACAAAATTATAGTTCAATATGTTACCATTCCACTTGATAAACCAACAACATCTAGACAACAAAAATTTCAATCCTTATAAGAGGATGACAGAAATTTTACAGCCTTTGACCCTACACATGGTTTCTCGAAGGAGCAAAACATCTAGATTATACTATATATTCAATTTTTTTTTGGTTTGTTTTAGGGCACCCCTACCCCTCCAGAGTTTAGAGACATGATAATCATTTGGAAATAGGATTTTGGGCTCTAAGAACCGTACCAATTGTTAACTGCTTCCTGTTCTTGACTTCTTTTTTTGCTTGAGACTTAGCTTTCGATATAAATGATTTTCTCCCGACATGGACAAGGATGTCTTGTTCAAGTGCTAGTCCATTTTTTGGAGTTTGAGACATGCTAAGCATTTAGAAATAGGCTTTTGGGATTTGCCTGCTCTAAGAACCCCACCTATTGTTAGTTGCTTCCCCTTCTTGACATTTTGTTTGTTTGTTTGCTTGAGACTTAGTTTTGGATATAAATGATTTTTTGCTTGCGTGGACAAAGATGTCTTGGTCTAGTGCTTGTCCACTTTCCATACCTTCACAATTTCCGAATACTACTTTCTTCAATCTGAGAAGGTAGTTAGGCTTTACCCCATTAATATGAACTTGTTTACCCTTACCCAACTCATCGGTCGGTGTTTGAGTACCTTTTTGCGTGGAGAACTTCAATTAAGGTTGAGAAGAGGGATCCTTTCCCATTTGATGGAGCTTCTCTGTTCTGAGACAATCTTATGAAAGGATAGCTAAATGTTGGGGATTATCAATATTCTTTATGCTCGAAGATATTAGTATTCCTTAAGCTAAAAGAGACTCTCAGATTATGTTTGGAAGTTTTGACATCGAAATCCCCATACCCTCCTTAGAAATGCAAACAGTCGTCAAACAACCCAAAATAGGAGGAAATTCTTTATGATTTGTTAGAATAGAAGATTATTAAATGGCAATGGTCTTACTTTTTATAAATAGTAGCATGATCAGAAGGTTCTTCAACCACTTCAGATCCATGAGCCTTCTATTTATTGGTGCAAGTCCTCTTTTGAGCTTGATTTTGCTTCATATTCCTATTCGTTCTTATTAAGGTTTGGCTTTCTTAATTTCTTTTGAATTGGCCTCCTCTTCTATAATTGAATTTCATATTTTCACCCATATCTTTTGCTTTTCACTTGTAAACCTCACTCTTTTACTAAATGGTTAATGGAATGACACTCTTTACACCAAAAGGGAATTACTTTTAGTGTAATTATCTTTGCAAGATGAAAGGGCCTTTCATTTTGTTCTCCACCCTTGTCAACCTAAAAACCTTTCCAATAACCCTCCCATAGCTAAAGTAATCTTACCCTACATTCAACGGGTTATTGATCATTTATCCAAAATCCTTTCTAAAATGAACATAAAGACCTTTTTCGAACCCCATAAAACCCTTAGCCAACTTCTCAGATCAACCAAAGACAAGAATGACCCTATGCTAGGTCCCGGAGTCTATGAAGTCCCTTGCTCTTGTGGGAAGTCTTACATAGGGCAAACATGCAGATCTTTCAAATTTCATCTTAAAGAACATATGACTGACACCTACCATAACTGTATTACTAAATCTGCCATTGTTGAACACTCCCATTCCACCAAGCACCTCATTTGTTTTGATAAAACTAAAATCCTAGCCTCTGCCACCTTCCACTCCAATCGTGTTGTTAGGGAAGCCTTTGAAATTGAAAAATATCTTAACAACTTAATCGGGAAGATGGGTACTAGTTAAGCCATTCTTGGAAACCCACCATCCATTTCTTGGCCTCTAAATTAGGTCTTGCTACCAACAAATCTTAAGCCCTCACCCCCCGGTTCCTTTTCTCCTTCTCCTTCAACCTTCCCTGTCCCTTTCCTTTTTTCTCCCCCCTTATTCATCTCATATTTCTTTTAAGTTCTTTGATCTAATTTAGATTCCTCTCTTTTAGTCCTATCTAATTTAAGTTATCTTTTTATCTTCTTATGTCAGTCTAAAATTTTCAATCATAAAATTTTCAGTTTATATGTTTTAATCGTAAATTATCTCAAATTTCTCTTTGATGGTTTAATTCTCATTAATCCCTCTTTTATTCTATTTTGACCTAGTCTCTCTCTCTCTCTATATATATAGGCGTAGTTTAACTTATAGAAGAAATGACCTTTTTTCAAAGCATTTTTCTGGTTAATTTTAATCAAAATCCGACAATGATTTTTAAAACTTTGAGTTTAAGTTGTTTAATTTGTAGAATTCAAGGGTCTTAGGGATGAGTTTAAATCATAATTTTGTTTGAGATTGTATTGCTAGGTTCCAGAGAAAATGCCATTTTGTCTATAAGTTAGACTATGCCTATATATATATATATTAATTTAATTAAATATTAATTTGGTTTAACTTAAACAATTTCTAATTCTAATATTAATTTTATTCATTAATTCCTTCTTTAATTCAAATTTGACTTAAATAATAAAAATCTATCCCATTAATATTATTATATTATTATTTTGTGGCTTCATTTAAGTTTTTCTTATTTAACTTAACCATTTTTAACTACCTATATTAAATTTATTTTAATTTATTTAATTAAGATTTTGACTCTTAACAAATCATTGAATTATTATTAATTTACCAATTGACTTGAACTCATTGTTTTTGGTTTCAACTCCTATTATTTATAATCAACTGTCTCTTCATCCTCTTCCTCCCTAATGGTTATATTCTAATTCCTCTATTTAATTCCATCTAGCACTATTCTCATCATAAGAAAAGCTTAGTATCCTTGAAGATGGGTGAAGTGTTCCCCTGAAATGTTGAACATACCAATTATAATACACAATTTTCCAGAAGGTTTCATCTACATTATATTAATGGTTGTTGAAATATACATTCTAATAAATTTTCTCCTATTTGTGACAAATACATCAAGATGGTACATTGCTTTTATTTTAAATTAGTTACATTGCTTATAGCTTTAGTGAGCCATCTGGCACAAACTTTCAATCAATAGCTACAGTAGCTAAAGGTCTAGATCTAACTGAGCCACCCCAAGATTGAAATAGGTAAAGTGATATCAGGAATTACTCCTTCATGCACACAGTAGTTAATGTTCTTTGTTCTTTAAAATAGTTAAATTATGGCATAAGTTAACCACCGAAAAGGAAACAACCTCAATAATGAGGATCGGCTTACGTTGAAATGGATCTTATAATATTGCTCGGGAGTCTGGTCCGAGTGAAAGTATCAGTCCAAGTAGCAGCCCCAAGGAGTATAAGGGTTGTAGACCAGCCGATGGGTAGCATGAGGTTTGGTTCATAATCAGCCTAGTCGCTATAGAAGTTATAGGGCATATTACCCCAAAACCTAGCTTATTGGGGCGTATATAAGGCCAATAGAAGTAGGGGATATAACTTATCTTATAACCTTGTAGCTTAAGGGATAGGTATTTATCGGTTGACTAACTAGCACGAGGATCGAGGTGAGGGGAAAAGCTCTTTCAGTAACAATTGTACTAGTCAATAGTGTTTGGCTAAGCCTCTCGTTAACAAAGTCCAACAAGTGTATTAGCATAGATAAAGTATATTTCGATACTTTCCATCTATCAATCAAGTACCAATGACATCTACCTGTTGACAAAAAAGCCACTTGATGTAACCTATAGGATGGGACTGTGGATGTAGGCTCCACTTCATAGTCAACCAGATCCAAGTCATCCATAACTTAGGATTTACTGAAAAACTCTTAACCTTGGCATACTTGAACCTTAGGTTCATTCCTTGCGATTAAGCTTTCAAAAATTCGGCTATTTCATTACTCCCTTCTTGATTTAGACTCCCATTGTCCACGGTTGACATAAGGTTTGATATATCTATTAATTTAATTAAATATTAACTTTTTCTATTAATTTAGTTTAATTTAAATCATTTTAAATTTTAATATTAATTTGATTTATTATTTCTTTTTTGGAATTTTGGCTTCTGTGGTCCATCATACATATTTAGAATTCTTTCGGTAATAATCATATGACAAAGAACGTTGTCGAAGCGTTTCGAACCAACCAGTGTGGTTCATCATCAGGACTAGGTAAGAGATTAGATCTCGTCAGTGTATAGTCTTCTAGAGAAAGGCTTTAATTTTGCCTTAGCTCCTAGAATAATCCCTATTCAAGATATTATTTGTGACATTGAATTTGGGATTAGGGACCTGTCGGATTTCACCAAGGACATCATTAGGCATGATTGTGCTTTCATCTTGAAGAAAGCCACGCCCCCCAAGAGCAACATGAGTAAGCCTGAGTTTGAGGCTTTGAAATCCTTAAATAATAATAAGGATATTGTGGTTCTTAAGGTTGAGAAAGGGGGTGCAACTGTCATTCTTAATAAAGATGATTACAGGAGGAAAATGTTAGATCATTTGGAGAATAGTGGGAGCTCCAAGAAACTTTCTAAAAATCCCTTAAAAATGATCTCCAAAGCTGTCGCCGATGCCATTAAATCCAGCAGCTCGGTGAGCTCCCTAAGTAAGAAGTTGATTGAAAGCAACCCTCTTACTTCTAGGATCTATGGTCTTCCAAAAATCCATAAGGATGGTGCCCCCCTTCGGCCCATTGTTAATACCATAGGCAGTCTGACTTATCTTTTCGCCAAGTATTTAGCCAATAAGCTTAAGCCTCTCGTAGGACGTACCGACTTCTTTGTTAAAGATTCGTCTTCTTTCATTAAAGAGTTAAAGGATGCTAGAATGGATCTTGAGGATAGACTTGTCAATTTTGATGTTGTTTCTCTTTACACCAACATCCCCATAAATGAGACCATTGATGTTATTAATTGCATTACGGATTCATATATGGCCCATTTAGTCGAGATCTGCTTAACCTCTACTTTCTTTAGTTTTAAGGGGAATACTATGAGCAAACATGTGGTGTTGCCATGGGTTCTCCCCTATCCCTGATTGTTGCTAATCTGTTCATGGAGGACTTATGAATCCAAGGCTCTTTCCTCAGCGCTTTTCCAGCTAAAACTTTGGAAAAGGTTTGTAGATGATACTTGTGTCGTCTGGCCTCATGGCAAGGAAAAGTTAGATCTCTTTTTCCTTTATCTTAATAATCAATCTCGCTCCATAAAATTCACCATGGAGTATGAGGTGGATGGTAGCCTTCTTTTCCTCAATGTTCTTATTTCAAGGAAGGATGATGGTTCTTTCTCCCATCAAGTTTTTCGAAAGAAAACTCATACGGAGCGATATCTTCACGCTAGTTCTCATCATTTCCCTGCTCAGAAATTAGGCGTCCCCAACACCTTAGCCACAAGGGCATTAAGAATCTCTGATGAGTCTTACCTTGAAGGAGAAAAGAACCATCTCTTAAATGTATTCTGTAAAAATGGTTATAATAAGTTGCAGGGCCTTAAAGCTATCCTTAAAGTAGAAAAAGGTCCTTTGGTTAAAAATAAAAAAGAGCCTAGTGAATGGTCCTGTAGTGTGCGCCTTCCTTTTATTCAAGGGACCACTGATAGGATTGCTAGGATCCTTAAGAAACATAGGGTTTCTTCGTCTTTCAGGCCCCTTAACACCATTTGCAACTCTCTCAAATCGGTTAAAGATCCGATAGACCCTAGAGATGGGAAAGGTGTCTACATTATTCCTTGTTCATATGTGACACCTTACATTAGTGAAATTGACCGGTCTATAAATCAAAGGATTTGTGAACATGCTGCTGACATTAAACATGGAAGATCTCGCTCCTTCGCCTTCGCTGAGCATGCTGAAAAGACTAATCATCATATTTGCACCGAAGAAGTTAAGGTCAATGCTAGGATTGACCATTTCCATTATCGTAAGTTAAGGGAGGCCTTAGAGATTGAAAAAAGACCCGTTAATCTCAATAGATATGACGGTTGGAATATCAATAGGTGTTGGATCACTGCCTTATATTCTTAAGTGTCTTTAGTTTCCGCCCTTCGTCTTTTTCCTTAGTTTTTTAGGCCCAATCTGTGATTTTTTATGGTCGTTTTCATTTTTCCTACGTCATTGTCCCCTTAAAAAGATAAAAATAAAAAGTAAAAAAAATTAAATTAAATAAATAAATAAACGGTGTTGTCTTTAGTGCGACTTTTTGGAGTTTTCGGTGCCAGAATCCGGTGAAAAAATTTGAGGTGAAATCTTGATTTATATTATTTAAATTGGTTTTTTGATTGTATATATAGATTCAACGCCCTAAAAAAGCTCTAGGGCACTTCGTTGTTTTCAATGAATTCCTGCCGGATTTTAGAGAAATTAAACCGGAAAAATCCATCGAAAAACTCTTCAAAAAGCCGCAATAAAGACAACTCATAAATAAATAAATAATAATAAAATAAATAAATAAATAAACAAATAAACAAATATGATATATATATAAAATAAATATATATAGATTTATAATTAATAAATAAATTAAATTTTTACTCTAAAAACTAGCCTTACAGATTGAATTCAATTTTCAAAGTCAAACTAGCGGTTATCTTAATGGCTAGTTTAGTCATTTCTACATCTATTTAAACTTAACGTCTAGATTTGATCTCTTATCTAGTCCTGATGATGAACCACACTGGTTGGTTCGAAACGTTCTCTATCATGTGATTATTACCTAAAAAATTCTAAATATTATTTTTTTTCTTTAATTCAAATTTAACCTAAATAATAATAATATATCTAATTAATATTATTATATTATTATTATCATATTATTTTGTGGTTTCATTTAAGTTTCTTTAATTTAACTTAATCATTTTCAACTACCTAATTATTTTTTTAAAATTTATTTAATTAAAATTTTGACTCTTAACAAATCATTGAATTATTATTAATTTGCCAATTGACTTAAACACATAGTTTGTGGTTTCAACTCTTATTATTTATAATCAACTGTCTCTTCATCCTCGTCCTCCCTAACGGCTATATTCTAATTCCTCCTCTATTTAATTCGGTCCAATGTTCTTTTCATCATAAGAAAAGCTTAATGTCCCTGAAAATGGGGGATAACACACAACTTTCTAGAAAGTTTCATCTACATCATGTAAATGTTTGTGGAAATATACATTCTAATAAATTTTCTAGTATTTGTTGCAAATACATCAGGTGGTACATCACTTTTGTTTTAAATTAGTTACATTACCTGTAGCTTGAGTGAGTCATCTGGCACAAACTTTCAATCAGTAGCTACAATAACTGAAGTTCTAGATCTTATCGAGCCACCCATACCAGAGATTACTCCATCACGCACGTAGTAGTTAATATTTTTTGTTCTCTAAAATAGTTAAATTATGACTTAAACAAAACCACCAAAACGGGTTCCATTGCCCATTGTTGACATGAAGTTTGATGTGTATTAATTTAATTAAATATTAACTTTTTTCTAATTTAGTTTAACTTTTTTAATATTAATTTTATTTATTAATTATTTCTTTAATTTAAATTTATCAAATTATTAATAATAATCTATCCCATTAATATTATTATATTATTTTGTGGTTTAATTTAAGTTTTTCTTATTCAATTTAACCATTTTTAATTACCTAAATTAAATTTATTTTAATTTATTTAAATAAAATTTTGACCATTAACAAATCATTAAATTATTATTAATTTACTAATTGACTTGAACTCATTGTTTCTGATTTTAACTCTTATTATTTATAATTAACGGTCTTTTCATCCTTGTCTGGCTATATTCTAATTCTCTATTTAATTTGATCTAACATTCTTCTCATCATTTAAAAAAAACTTAATATCCTTGATGAGTGAAGTGTTCACTCTGATCGTGAATTAAACCAGTGATAACACACAACTTTCTTGAAAATTTCATATGTGAAAATATACATTCTAATAAATTTGCTCCTATTTGCGGCAAATACTTCAACTAATACATCACTTTTATTTTAAATTAGTTACATTGCCTGTAGCTTTAGTGAGCCAACTGGCACAAGCATTCAATCAATAGAGCTATCGTAGCTAAAGGTAAAATGATATCAGGGATTGCTCCATCACGCATGCAGTAGTTAATGTTCTTTGTTCTTTAAAATAGTTAAATTATGGCATAAGTTAAACAAAACCACCGAAAAGGAAACAACTGCAATAATGAAGACAGGCTTACGTTGAAATGGATCTTCTTCTTTATGCTCCTTTGCAGCTCAATGGTTGCATGCTTTCCATCTATCAAATCAAGTACCGGTGACATCCACCTGCTGACTGAAAAAGCCACCTACAGGCTGGGACTGTGGATGTAGGTTCCACTTCATAGTCAACCAGATCTAAGCCATTCATAGCTTAGGATTGACTGAAAACCCTTAATCTTGGCACATCTGAACCTTAGGTTCATTCCTTCGGATTAAGCTTTCAGAAATTCGGCCATTTCAGAACTCCCTTCTTGATTTAGACTTCCACTGTTGACATAAGGTTTGATATCCCAAAGACTTCAACTGTTGACATAAGGTTTGATATCCCAAAGCACATGGTCACGTCATGAATATATCTAGTCACATCATAAGTATATCTGTTTAGGTTCCATGATGGTGCTGCTGCGACTCGAAACAGTTCTTGATTTAGACTTCCACTGTTGACATAAGGTTTGATATCCCAAAGCACATGGTCCCATTATGAATATATCTAGTCACATCATAAGTATATCTGTTTAGGTTTCATGATGGTGCTGCTGCGACTCGAAACAGCTGAAGTCAGCCAAGGCAGAAGCCATTGAAGCAGAAGGAAATCGAGACAAGGGGTTTTCTACAATCAATCGAACGACAATGCTGTCCGAATTTGCCTATATGTGCGCTGGAATCTGTTCTGATTTCTGTGAAGTTTAAAGTCTGGCAGTTTGGATAAAAGAACAAACAATTTGACCATATCTTAAGGTAGGCCATGATATGATTCAAGAACTATTATTTTTTTCTTGTAGGCTATAACCTGGTTCAAGATTTTTTTCTTTTTTAATGTCTCCCATAATACAGCTGAGAAGCTATTTTAATTTAATATGTCTAGCCATAACAGGGTATAGTGAATGGCCCTCGTTCTCTTACTCATTGGGCATCCTACTTTAGTATGCCTTTTTGTGGGTTTGGAAATGAAGTCTATAGCTTGCGTACAGATCTTCTTTTCTGTGTTTCTGTGAAACTGGTTGTATTTGTAATTTTGTTCATGCCTTACATGAAACTGGTTATGCGTCAAACCAAGCTTTACTTCATATCTACACGGTAATTTTCTGACTTGTATGAGCTAGCTCAGGTGATAGAAAGGATGGTTAGAAGGCTTGGTAGCCGAGCTAGAGTTAATGAGGAAGAAAGATCGAGTCAGACACTGCAAGATTCCCCTCGTGGGAGAAAAGGATCACAACAAGGCCACAATAAGCCCCCGAGAGAGAAAGAAGATGCTACTGAGCATGGTAACAATCAGAGTATGGTGCAGCGCCGTATATTAAGGTCCCATTATCATGCCCTCAAGACTTCGATTGCTGGTAAACTTTGCCTTGCAGTGTAATTTTAAGCAAAAGATTCTTATGATGACTTTTCATTGAGGTTTATTGCATAAATTAATTGAAACATTAAATGCTGTAGCATCTGTATCCAGGAATTTACTGACAACAGTTCGTGTAATGCAGAGGAGAGAGAAAATATTTTAAAAGCAGAATCTGGCAAATTTGAGGCTATAATTAGCAAAGTCGAAAGCTTGCACAATCTTGGTAAACTTTTTCTATTTTCATATAGCTTACCTGATTTTGTGACTCATATATTCCAACAAAATTGATCCTTTCCCTGTCAATATATATGCTTGAATTTTGTTGGGCTTTTGCTTGTTGAATTGTCTGACACCAGTTACTTAGATTTTTGTTAGCAGTGCAAAAGCCAACATTTTCCGTCTTTATTTTCACGTTTTGTTCTCATTGTTTCCTTATTATAAAAGAGGCCTTTTGTTTTCAGTTCAGAGACCTCGTGAGCAAGTTGCAGATGCTGAGACACTCTTTGATCTCACATCCACACTCCTCGCTACTGTCAAGAGATCACAGAACAGTGATGGTGCAACTCCAGTTGATTTTATTAGTGCTATTCTAAGAAACTATAGTGACCAGGGATATGGAAGCAGGTCTTTGGAGGGAAATGACGATCAAACCCAAATATCATGGAGAAATCTTGGGCTTTTAGCTACTTCTGTTTTCCAGGATGCAGCAGGAATTTGCACTATGTAAGTGTAAATGAGAAATGTGTTAGATGTGTTATTTTGCAGTCACAATGTTTTATTGGTTAACTTATATCTTTTATACAGGCTTGGACCAATGGATAATGAACCCAAGCAAAGGAAATCTATAGTACAGAGAAAACGGACTAAGCCGACAGAAAGCACTCGCCCTGAAGCAGTAGGCTATTGCAGACATTTGAACATTTTTCTAATAAGAATGTGTAATTAAGTGACTAGGTTTAATAGATGATAGTGACTGTTCAGTGTTCACCCAAATATGTCAGACATGCAATTTTTTCTCCAATGCATTGTATTAATCAGTCCCCATGATCTATTTCATGATTCTTTGTGGTATTCAGGTGAAAGAGTCCCCGGAAGATGAAAAATCAGAAACAGACAAGAATATGGCAAGCATGTTTAACATTTTGCGAAAACAGAAGCAAGCCAGATTAGAGAATTTGGTTCTAAATAGAATATCATTTTCCCAGACAGTAGAAAACATCTTTGCGTTATCATTTCTAGTAAAGGATGGTAGAGTTGAAATAATTGTCGATGAAAATGGCAGACATTTTGTTGGTGATTTTTCCTCCACACTACCTTAATGTATTTCTTTTTCAAAATCATTATTTAGTTCTTGTATGTATTATATATAGGTTGGCTGATAAATTTCTCCTCTTGTCATTAGTCCCCAAAAATGCTCCCACAGCTACAGAAATGGCATCTGGAGAAGCTTCTTACAGTCAATTTGTTTTTCGATTTGATTTTAAAGACTGGAAGGTAGGCTACGGCCACATTTTCTTCTCACATTTCTGTTTTGTGCTTCTTCCCAAGAAACATTCTTAGCAACTGCTTTGGGTACTTTGGTTACAGTTGATGATGGAAGCTGTTGAAAATGGTGAGGAGTTGATGCCTCACAGAACTAGTCCACTTATGGTTCCTTGTTCTGAGAAGGCTGCAGAGACTCCTATCAGAAAGATTTCAAGAAACAGGGGCAGAGTGGTACCTGCAGCTCTTGAGGTGCAGGAGGATGAATGTGGAAGTGATGATGATGGTGGTCTTGAAAGACCCGCACTGAAGAAGCGAAATAAGCGTCTCCTCTGAATTTTGCTGCTTTTTGTTGGAAACCATCTCTGTTTCTATCAGTGCACTGTAATTCATACGGGAAGCTAATCTTTAATTTAAGCAATCTGGTATATAAAAAACGCTATCTTGTTCATAATTAGTTATAATTATGTTTACTGGCAGTGCAAAACCCCGGTCATGTAGTACACCCCTTTAGCCATGGTTCCGAGGCCTGGGCAGAAGACTGGCATCATGTAAAAGGAAACTATTAATGTAAGATGTCAAGTCTGATCTGTTAAACCATGAGTAATCTCCTTGTGACAGTATGTTGTAATTTTATGTTTGAAAAGTATTTTGAGATAGCCACAAAGCTGGAACATGATGGAGATTGTATTGGTCCTAAGCAAACCTTAAGCAGCACAGCATTCATAGGTTAAGGCCTTCAAACTGTCCTATAAAGTGAAGCATGCGTGATTCAATATTTTACATGGTTTAATTTGTTACTTCGTACATTTTACTAGTTGAAAAACAATGCTTGGGATTCTTGCGTTTGAAGTATAGTAAGTAAAAAATCTGTGTTTTCTTGTTCAATATGCAAAGCTACTCCATACTTATTAGGTACCCAGATGCTCACAATGGCTTGGAAGCTCTGCAGTGGCTGTTTACAAACTTTTGGTCATCATGGTCTCCAAATCACTCTAATATTACTAATACTGTAGCATACCTGTGTTGCTAAAAGAGTTCTGATCCCTGTTTCTTCACTGAATTGAATCTTGAAAATTTACAATGCACATTTGCAAAACTGGTAGTACTAATTTCTCAAGTTGTAGTCTGATGAGGTGTCCTTCTGGCCTGATTTTTTGGTCGATTTTGCTCAACATCTGGTTGGAAATTGGGAAAATTGTAGTTTTAAGTTCAGTATGAAGAATTGCAGTGCCTCAGGGGTTTTCCAGGTCACTGAACTCATTTCTGCATTTATAAATGCAGTTTAAACAATTGAACGTTGCTCTCTCACCGAGAATCATGTCGCTGGATTCTGGTGCAAAAGGCCAAACTGTCACCTTGTTAGACTATGTCATTTCTGTCAGTTGGACTTTTGAAGTGTTTAAAGTCTACACTGTTATTGAAGTGATTTATGCTACCCAAGCCCAAAAATATTGTTCCTGTATTTTGATCTATCAGAAATTTTTTAGAAGCAGGAGATACGAGGCTCTGGCATTTTGGAATTGAAATCCAGTTAATCGCTACTTTCATTTTCTTCGAAGGATAAAGCACTAGGGAAGGAGTATCGGGTCGTTGTCAGCGAGTTAGTGCCCGCCGAATTATGCAGAAATCATACAGTTTGACCAATGTGGCTTGAAAAAATGACTGATAAGAGTAAATACCATATAAAGAATGACACGCTAAAGTGCAATTATACTTTCATATGGTATTTGGTTCATCTCTAACCATCCTGGAAAACACCATACCTCCCTCCCGTTAGAAACAACATAAACCCAAAATTTTCAAGTATTTGGAATTGAAATTTTATCTCCTTGGTATTAGAAACAACATAAACCCAAAATTTCCAAGTATTTGGAATTGAAATTTTTCAAGTTGAGAGGGGCTTTACAATGATAATGTGTAGATATGATATAAGAAAGTTGGTAGACATTTTTATGTGTCTATTTAATATGTTGAATTATATTAATATGTCTAATTTATAATATGTAAATTGGTAAATATTTATAAGTAGGTTAAAATTAATATAAAGCTTACGAAAAATGTTATAGTGCTCTATAAAAAATAATAGACGCTCTAGCTCGGCCTGCGCAGCAAAAAAATGACTCAACTAGTTTACGAAAAATGTTATAGTGTCTATAAAAAGTAATAAAATTAGAATTTGTTGCATTGTAATTTTTCTTTTATTAATAAATTTAAGAAAAATAGTTTATATTAAAAAAATCATAATATACATGTTACATTAAAATATACAAGTAGCAACAATAAGTTAAGATCCATTTTACCTATTAAAATATAATAATGATTATGTAACCATATTTAAATTTAATTAATAAGTACAAAACTTATAATATATAACAATATTTTTAATCATCCACATATATTGTTAGCTTGTAAATAGGATTTGTTACAATACCATGGCTCATCAATACCACATGCCAAAAAACCATCTCTCATTTCACACTCAAAATATTTTATAAATATTTTATTTGAATTTAATTTTATAACATTTTTTATTAAATTCGAAAGAAAAAATATTATAATAACTTTTGAGATATATCTACACCTCTATCACATAAAAATATATAAGATATAAATAATATCTATAAATTAAGATCTATTTCACCATATAAATTAAAATAATAATTTTGTAAACATATTTAAATTTCATTAATAAGCAAAAAAAATTAATACTTACACTATAACAAGATTTTTAATCATGGATATTTGCCATCACTTTATCTCCCATATTATTAACCATACAATAACATGGGCCAACAAGATGGCTAATCAATACTACATGCCCAAAAACTATGTCTCATTTCTCAATCAAAATAATACTTACAATTAACAAAAGATACTCACCCCACTTTACCATGAATATTATTAATCATACCATACCATGGGCCAACGCCATGACTAATCAATATCACATGCTCAAAATTCATCAAATTTCACAATCAAAATATTTTATAAATATTATTTTTTAATTTTATTTATTGCTTTTTTGGGTCAAGAGTCATCCCAATATGGAAGAGTTGTGATGTCCACCTATATTATTATGTCAAATTACATTAAAATAAAAAGTAAAAATATCAATTAAAACATTTTGACTCACTGAAATTATATAAAAGCAAAAATTAAACTAAAAAATAAAATTAATAATTAAATCAGTCTAGAGCTATCTTAACTTCGAATCTATCAAGCTCTCAGAGAGATCAAATTTCTTGAGGTGTAAACTTTTCTTCAAGTTTTGCACTCCAGGTTTGCACCTTGAGAGAGTTGATCCCTCACGACCTTTGATAGATCCAGAATTAAGATAGATCTAAGCTAGAAACCTTGAGAAAGTTGATCCCTCTAGGCTTTTGATATATTCAAAATTAAAATAAATCTCAACTAATATAAAAAAAAAGAAAATGCCTTTTTAGATATTGGATATTAAAAACATAAAAACAAATTTTATTGAAATGTAATTATTGTTTCATTGCCCCTCAAAACGAGAAGGAACTTAATGTTGCGACCTTGATCTCATTCAGATATATTTCTCATGTATGAACTTCCATCATCAAATTTTGTTGTGGTGGTCATCCCAGATATAATTCTCATGTATGAACTTCCATCATCAAATTTTGTTGTGGTTTCTCTTTTTATTTTATCAAAATCAGGGCATCTCTCTATGGTAGCAGTTTGAAACAATGTATTAGATCTTAATTCATGCAGTTTAGGTCCTGCTGGCACAAGTCTCATCCAATGTGTGTAATGATGATGACATCAGGTCTGTGTTAACAATGTCATCATGGCTGTGTTTTAATTATTTTCTTTAGATAGATAATGATCCAATGCGTTAAAATACACAATTGACACCGATATTGGATTGTGCCAAATGATTGACATGACATAATACAATTGGATAAGGTTAAGGTTGTTCTTTCATTCTCTTGTTGAGATGTGTGTCTTGGGAGCTTGTAGAGCTATATGGCCTTTTGGGCATATGATGTGCTCTCGTGGCACCCATTATAGCAATCTGTAAGACTTATTCGAGGTAGGTGTGTAATAAAGGGAAGTTGGCCTTTAAATAAGGTGGACTTTGTTGTTAGCGAGATATCATTTAATATTTAGATGTTCTATTCTATCCAATGATGTTAGTATTTTTTATAATTGAGCTTTGTTTATTTCAGCATCACACTCGATGCTGACTTCATGTTAAGGTTAGGGATCTTGAGTTATAAGGTTATTGGTTTTTAGGATTTTAATACTATTATAAAATGTAGCTTTTTATTATATATTTGTTTTGAATTAGTGTAGTAAAGTTTAAAAATAAAATAAAATAAATAGTAATATTTTAGTTAGTGTATTTGGATAATGTTTTTTATTATTGTTGCATTGTATCAAGAAGTACTTTATAGTTTAGAATGAGGGAGATGTTACAATACATAATGTAATGTTACATTTAAAAAAGAGTGTTTGGTGCCATTATATATATCAAGAAAATTATTTATTCAATCAAAATAAATATGCATTTTGTGTGGATGGTGGAGTTGTCTATAGAGCAACCAAGAAGAACACAAAAATAAGTTGTTTATAGTTTCGGGAAAATTAAGGGCTAAGTTTCACACATGGGCTAATTTTGTATGCTTCTATTTAAAAAAAATTATCATTATTTTTAATAAATGATTTGTCCAAATTTTATAGAAGTTTGAATATTTTCACAAAAATATTGTCAAACATTTTACAATTTGCATATAGGGATTAGTAAGATTTGGAAAGTCTCTCTGATGTGCATCTAACCTAGGGTCAAATGTTTACTAAGGGTAGTTAGTTTCTTAAGATATGATTTAATTATTTATTGTTTTTTCCTATAGTTTTAGGAGAGAATCATAACTATTATAATTAGGAGAAGGTTCGAGAGTATTTTGGAAGAATTGAGAGAATTGTGGGTTAGTTAGTTCTTATCTAGAGATTTATGGATCATGAGAGATATTGCGAGAGTTATTTTAGGATCTAAAACCTATGTTGGGTTCTTATCCATTAGTATAAATATAGGTAAGCCCATGAGGCATGTAAGTGTGTAAGTGAGTGAGTGACAGGAATGAGAGGCCAATGAGTAGGCCAAGAATTCTCTTGTAAATATTCTAGTGTTTTTTAATATATTATATCCAATTGTGAAGTGTACAATTTGTGTATTTTTCCGTGTTGTTAATTATTAAGTGTAGACCCTATGGCTTGCGCTATCACTCTCATATGAATGAGAAATAGCATATTGATAAAGAGAGACATAAGTGACAATTGAGGAACACCAAGAATAGGGGAAACACAATTTAGAATGATAGAGAACATGTCAATAAAGCAAACAATATTCAACCCACAAACACATAGTGTAAGATGTAGATCTTGAACAAAAAGAAAACCCTATGCATCAATTTTGGTCTTTTAGACGTATATCTTTATATGGAAGGGCTTGGTCTTTACATTCTCTTCTAGTTGTTGAAGGCTACTTAGATTCACCTCCTTCTGCATTGATGTACAATTGATATTCTCATCCATGTCTGAACTGCTTTCAACCTGGTTGCTCAAGTTAGTGGCCATGAGATTCTTTTTCTTTTTGATTTTCAGGTTAAGCTTCAAATACAACTTTCAACACTTCTCTATATGATCGTCAATGTTACAATGACTGTAGCGGTTTTTGAGATCTTTGCATTGGTATGCTATGGTTGTCTTTTTATCTTTTCCACTTCCTTAGAAGTGTCTCGGTGCTCTTGCTTCGATCCACTTGATTTCCCTTTGTTTTAGCCTATGCTCTCCAGGTATTGTGCTTGTACACAAACCTTGTCTACCAATATGGGCTTGAACAACATCACTTGCTTCCACAAATGGTTTTGTAGACCCCCCAGATACTTGAAGAGCACATATGGGTTTTTTTGGGAGATACTCAGCATTATGGCCACATTTCTAAATTTTGTGGTGTACCCTTATACACTCTGCCCCTACTTTTTCTTGAAGTAGTGCCATCGGATCCATTGGTCCTCTACATACTTGATAGGGTAAATTTGTGAATTTATGAGGGTTTAAATTCCTCCCACTTAGTCACTAAAGGATCTCCTACCAACCTCAAGGTCTTTGTGTGGCTTTCCCACCAGGTCAGGGCATGACCCTCTAATTTTAGTCGTGTAAATGAAATCTTTTGTTCTTCCTCTATATGATGAACACTGAAATAAATTTCTAACTGATGCAAATGGTGATTTAGCTTTAGAGTGTCGATCTCACCTTGGTATGACTTGATATCAACTTTTGCTTCCATTTTGAATAGGGACTATGAATGCTTCATAACACTCGAACTTGGTTGATTTTTTTTGAGTCAATTTTTTCGACTTCTTTTTTGTTTCTTCTCGATCCACTGATCTCCCCTCTTATCAGACCTCTAGGTTAAAGCCCCCATCTTCTTCGAATAGCTCGAGCTTATTGGTCAAGGTGACCATGAGAAGATTCAAGTTACTGTTTATGATGCTAAGAAAAAAATGACTTTTCTTGCAAGCTCCATTTCTATGCCATAAAGAATTTCACAAAATTTGGAATCTCTATGGATTCTACCCAAATTCAAGTTTGATTTAGTTGGAATTCCAAATGGAATTCTACTCAGCTCTACTATTAAATCATATTTAAAAACACACCCATTCAGAGACTCAATTTAATATTAATTCTAGATTTCACACACAAGATAGAATTATTCATTCACACAAATACATAAAATTCATGAACACGATAAACGTATGAAAACTCTATTTCATTAATTAAAATCTATACATACACAAATACCCAAAAGCAGTCTGCCTCTCTTGGCCCGATTCTACATTCATTTGGCCATTCTCTCTGTTCCTCACACACTCTTCTTTTTATTGCCCATAGGCTTACAATAGATAGGATTTAGAAACATCAAAATTTTTTCTAGATCCTAAAATCACTCCATAAATTATATTTTTCTAAATTCTAAAATCACTCCATAAATCATATTTTTCTAAATTCGCAAATCACTACATAAACGATATTTTTCTAAATTCTAAAATCACTCCATAAATCATATTTTTCTAAATTCTAAAATAACTCAATCTATCCTTAGAATCTTGCATGCTTTATAAGGAAGATTTGCTTTTGCCTTATGGATAAAATCTTTCCTATCCATAGCTTTTCTAAAACTATGACTCATCTAGTTCTAAAAATCATAAAATATCTCAACGCATAAAAAACAATTTATTTACATAGAAGAATATAAATTCTTCTAAAATATAAAGACCTTTATTGAAGCTTTTTCACATTGAAGACTTAATGGCTTGAAAGCTCTAATGCTCCTGCATCAGTTTATATTTGCAAATTGTGCTTCCAGTTGCGAAAACCTCTCCTCTGCAGGATCACAAGGGTTATTCACAGATTCATCTACTATGACTATGGTTTTATGAGTTTTGTCTTAGTTGATATAACCCCCCTACAAATCTCCACAATATACCTAAGGAAACTTGCTCATGATCTGTAAACTGCGGTGGATATTCCATTGGACAATTCATTGCAACATTAATGATAAAATGATACTGAAAATTATGACATCTATATTATGAGGGTTTATTTCTTTTTAGATTTATGGATCCATAAATTATTGTTTATTGCATATGCACGTGAATTATAATAATGCAGAAAATAGGGAACAACAAAATAAAAGCTCACAAACCACGGTCGTTACATGATATATCTTGGGAAACCCTTTCCGAAGAAGACTCAACTTTAAGGTGAGGCCGCTTTGCTCTCTTTCTTTGAATAGAAAATGGTTGTAAGTATAAAGAAGTAAGGACTATGGCCTATGGGCTGCTAGAGTGCACCAATCCTCTGTGTGTGCTCCCTTCCTATCCCTCTCGACTACTCTGACATCTATGGAACAAAATTCTCTCAAAAAAGAATGGAATCCCTTTTCTTCCTATGGCCCGGTTATAACACAATGCGATAGCTTGCTAGTACTTAGGCTTGACCCTTCCAAATCTTAATTAGAGTTAGAATATGGATTCTTCTAGAGTATTTTTCATCATGATCATGTGTTTATCCCCTTTTCCATGAATAACAGGGGTCGACGTGACATCCTCTTGAATTGTGGTGGCCAAAACAAGGTCAACTTATGAGTGCCATAACTTTCGCATACAGATTTTGATTGAGGTGATTCTTGCATCATTAGAAATATTTATGTTTCTAGAATAAGAAAAAAAGTTGCAGTGCTAAAGTGACAAAATTTTACCCCCAAATTATTCCAAACTGGCCTCGCTAGTAAAAATGGTCTTGTGAGTTGATTCCTCCATTTTTTCCACGTTGAAAACATTGAGATGGATGGAAAACAATATAATGATCCAATCCAAATCAATAAAATTTTAATGAATTTACACTGGAAGGCCCGTTTAAGGGATGAAGCTCATTCACCCTGGTAAATTGCACCTTGTGGAAGACACTAAGGGCTAATATTTCCACAAGTGGTCCCAAGAAGGTAAAGAATATATATATATATATATATATATTTGTGAATAGAATATGAGTCTCTTACTTGGGATTACCCAAAGATAGATATGATGGCACCATGAGGTAAGAAGTTATCAAAGATGTCTCAAAATATTGTGTTTATTTGATCTTCGTCCTTCTCTTTGTAAATGTGGTAAATCTAGCATGAGTTAAACTGCACATCCAAATTATATACTATGGTGATGAGTGGATAGAGGTCATGATTACAAACCTCTCTAATTCCGTTATTTAATTGGACAAATATGAGGAGTCCAAGAAGAGTGTTACATGAGAGACATTGAGACCAAGGGTGTTATCCATGACACCTATGACCATTGAGTATCACATGGTGTTTTCCATCCCTCATGAAATGAAGAAATGATAGTGGAGATGAGATATCACGATAAAATGTTTCAAGTAACTTGTTTATTGGCCAAAAATGTGTCTCCCAATAGCAATGGGATCCAACCTAAGAGAAGCCTAATTAGACTCCCCTCTATTTGAGATAGGTGAATCCTCCAAATTAATAGCCCAACAACCAATTTTAATGGGATTTATTAAATTTTTTTTGTAGGGTAAATTATATTGCCTTCAAAACTTGAAATTACAAGATGAACTAAAAATTCAAGTCAATCTCTTGTTAGGGAGACCTGACCAAATAAAAAAATTAACTTTCCTTGGTATTGTGAGAGGTAACTGAGTACTTGGAGATACAAAATTTAGCATACAAAAACTGAGAGTATGGACTAAGTGGCAGTGTAGAAAAGCATCATTAACAAAAGAAACATAAAACATAGACATACTAGAAACTAGGCAAAAGGGTGTGATTTTGAAACAATGACCTAAATGTGTTCTTTAGTATATTTCGAGGTTCCTCCCACCGAGGGTGAGATACTGAGATTTTTGTTGAATACACTCCATTCTTTGATCTAATTTCGTCAGATGTTGATGAATATGGTCGAGGGAATGGTGAATATCCATGCGATGTTTGTGTGAGTCCAAGAGAGTGCGCCCCAGTAGAAATTTCATATGCCTGTAGAGATCACTTTTTTGCATGTACTGATTGAAACGACTTCCTGTATGCCATGTATCTAGAATCTGGTCTGCCCATTCAATAATAACCTTCATATTTGAGAGTGATATTTGTTGGAATAAGGAATTACTGGGGGGGGGGGGTGAATCAATAATAGTGAGGTTATAAAATTTACGCTCAATTCTTATATTTCCTCTTACTTCTACCATTTACTTGTGAGAGAATTCAAACTACAATATAGATGTACAATAAAGTAAATTAAATTATTCACACGAGCACACAATCCATCAATTGAGCAGCACACACAAATTGAAACAAGTATTTTTACGTGGAAACCCAAAGGGAGAAAACCACTACTTTGTTTGTTATTATGATGTAAATTAAGTACCCACTTAATTACATCAAGTTGTTTGTGAGCATTCACTCACAAGAGCCCCCAACCCCCTTAAGATAGCAAGCCACCACTTGCCAAGAGGCACCAAACTCTTATGAATGCAGACCATTACGTACTTCAGTCATTGTTATGCTTTTCATACAATTTTTAGAATGAAGAACAAAGGCAAATACAAATGCCCATAAATATAAAGCTGATATATTGACGCACTAGCTTTTTTCCTACTGCTCTGCAGTTCAAATTTCCAATATCCTCTCCATTGCTCGAAAAACTCAAGTTGTGGCCCTCAGCTCCACTATAAAAACAATTACCTCTTGGTTCTTAGCTCTCTTCTCCTCACACACTTAGACTCAACATAATTGTTTCATCCCCACATGCTCAATGGGAATCTTGGGTTTTGTTACTCTTATGCACAATGGTCGATGCCATCTCTACTGTCCTCTTTTTGTCTTTGCAGTCTCTACAACAAAATGCCTAAAATAATGCTTTTTCCTGGCTCTACATCCCACTGTTCCATCAAAGTGTAAGGCCACTGTAAATCCATTAAATTTTGTAAATTGGATTTATTTACTCATCCATCGCAGTTGCATTGAATTACTGAATGGGCATATGAGTGTCTCCTCATAATGAGACATAAATATCAATAGACTTGACACACTTAATAAGTACCTCGATTGAATTATGCCTGCGCAAATAACATGGTCCTCCACTCCTCTTAATTGCCCACAAAGCTCAACTCATACTCTAGGTATGTATCTCATTCCTTCTTTAGCTGCAACACTCCATTAGATCCCATCAATTCACCGGTATGGTGTTCTTGAGCCATTTTCTTCATTTAATTATTCGTCGCGTGTAAGTGTGAACATAAGAGACTTGCTTTTGTATGAATCATGCCTCATTAATCCATTTTGTAGACTGTAGTCCTCCATGTATTTTAATCCATAACCTTTTATGATTGCCATTAGTCCATCCACCAACCCTCTAGTGCGCATTTGTCTGGCTGTCCCAGGTTTCTTCTTACCTAGTTATGGCCAAGACCAATTATGGCATAACAACCAAATATGAAGGATTTCTCTCCAAAGTTGCTGACTCATCCATGCCTTTAATCATATGCTGCTGCTGAGTTAGAGGCCCGGATTCCATGGTGGCCATAAATTTTTCCGAAAAAAATTTCATAAGAGTTACGGGCTTCCGTACATTGGCCCACTAGTGTGCACTACTGATAATGTGTTGCCGACTCGTTTAATGCCTTTAAACATATACCCATAGTGTTTTAATTTTTTCATAGCTCGAAGGCCCTTGGTCACCGGTGTTGGGTGTGTGTTATATTATTTCCACGACCAATTCCATGCGTTGTAAATTGTGCTAGGTGCAACAGGGGGGTTTGCAGGGAGGCTACATCCCCGAGATTTATTTTATTTTATTTTATTTTTTATTTATTTTATTTTATTTTAATTTTATTTTATTTTTATACAGACCTAATAAAAGTTGGATAGACCCAAGGATGGGGGGCGGCCCAAAATATGGTGGGCGGACCTACCCATGGTTTTGTGCTTGTGTTTCGTGTTGAATTTCCATGACGTTGGACCTAGGTTAGAGTCTTAAAATCACTAACGCTACCAAACCAAGAATCTCAACCATGAACTACTTTTCACAACGTAAATATAAAGTCGTGAATCACACATAAATAGAATATAGACAGATTTTTAAATTTTCAACCCAACTTCGTTATATTCATCCAACTGATATAATACAACGGTCTAGGGCTCTCGTATCACAGATAATGGCCCTCATATATCCACTAGTACAAGATACAAAAAAATATATTATGACCACTTGGATGTAGCATGCTCTATCAACTCCTCTCGGTCGTACCCAGTACCTTCCTGGTCCTTTGGCTCTCGATCTGCAGCTCCTGCCTCTATCAATGCTCCAAGTCCATTTGGCCACTAAATCTCAGCTATCCAATATTCTCTCTAGTTGTCCCTTCGTCCATAAAGGGCACAACACATCAAGACTCTTGTCGAGTTGTTCACAGCTCCACTTGTGAACAACTCTCAATATTCCCACTGCTTCTCCTCAGCTACTCAGGCACTTCGACCTACTATGGTCTTCCTGCACTGCAACGATGAATACCAACATAAGTCACAGAGGGATTCCACCTATCACTGTACGATGACCATATCCCACAATGAACATGGGCTAGGAGGACCACCCATCATTTGCTGTATAAGTCCTTCTCCACACACGTATCGGGCTCCAAAAACAACTCCTGGTTGATCATACCCTTGAGCTCCAATAAATGCCACTCTAGCAATTACGTATGTCCATCACGGTGTTGCACACCAGGCTCCAACTTGGGCGCTATCACACTGTCCTCCAACAAACCATAAATTCCCAATTCATGTCCACACTTGATCCACTATCACGCTGCCCTCCAACAGTGCATGAGTGACCAAGTCCACACTGTAGCATCTACACCTAGTTCGAGCATCCAATCATCTATGGAGACCCTTCCTCATGGATGCTATAAGCTTCTCATAAACTACCCTTTGTTCTGCAATAAAGGAGCTAATGCAAAAATCTAGGCTCCAACAACATGTCCTCACCTAGGACATCAATACACCATGATATATGCTCCTAGTTGGAGTTCTTTCATGCCCAAGGCAACTCCAACAAATGGATCCCACAGGCTGCAAATGAAACTGATCCAAATATTACCCAAAACTAGGATCCAACACCTACAAATACGTATCAAAATACATACCTCCAGCTCACTGTTTGTGGTCTTCTTGACTGCTACAATTCTGGGTTTGGTTGGGGCACATAAAATAGTCCTTAAAAACACTTTATTTTGGCCCAAAAATTCTCCTTAAGCTGCGACATACCCTTGGAGACATCCCCTCACTTGTTGTTGCTATTCTGGGAATGAAAAACCGCCAAATGTGCCTACACTGCCTTCCAAAAAATAGGTAGGGCTTGCGACTTACCCACAAAAATCCTCAGAGGCTACGATTTCCTCACACAAGGGTCCTCCACCCACAAACAATCTTCAACAGGCCCTGAAACAATCCTCCCTAGCCTTGACCCTCTATAACAAACCCTCGGCCCTACTGAAATGACCCTTAACTAGCCTTCATGGCCCACACTGTTCTGTCCTCTTTGCTGTGCCTAAAAAAAGAAATGTCTCCCTCCAACAAGCTTATATTTTGTTATGTGTTGTACTTTTTTGGATGATTGAAAATCAGTCACAACACCTTATATTTGTACACTTTAGAAGGGCTCCACGATTTTATTGAAGAGACATGTCTCTTGGACCAAGCCTACATTACTTGACTGTCCATAATTATCTGTCAACTTCAAAAATCCCTACCTCAAGTTCTAGAGCTTCGATTTCGGTGATCTTCAAAGCGTTGGAATTTGCACGCCAAGCTCTATCAGCTCAAATTTTTTCATGCTCAAATTATTCATGGTTTGTCCCAAATATTGATGGGTGAAAAACCCCAAGCTTAGGTTCCAAGCCCACAAGTGACTCTTATGGTGCTTTTCCCTCTAATCCCCGAACCCTAGGGCTTGGATTACCTCCAAAGCTACACAAAAATCAAGACTCCCTCATAGTGAGGGAGGTACTTCTGAGACTAGGAAGTAACCATCATCATCTCCGATGACACTAGCCCATTTGGCATCCATCACTGCAACATACCCTGTAGAATGAACTCAAATATCTCGGTAGTGCCTTTGCCTCAGCACATATGAACTTGAAGATCCCAAAGCTTCATAGGGCTATTCTCTCTGAGGCTAGACTTCCTTTGAGCCTACATGATCTCCACTAGCTCAGTCCTGCAATAAATCATCCTCCTAGATCAAATACTACTCGTGCAAATCCCACCAATCTCATATATGCAACATCACGATCCGATGAAGACTCTAGCTTGCCAATATGTAGTCCATCACATAAATCCATCTTGATCAACTTGATCTCGTCCATTCCAAATAAATCCTCGAGCTGTCCCAACCATCCATGACAAATCAACGAAAGTCCATGATCAACAAGTTTCCCTACAACAAACTATTGTTCACCATGCTCACCACCAATCCACCAGAACTCCCAGCCAATCTCGTTGCCAAGCTAGTCAAGACCACATCTCCATGTATTCAACTAAAATCTCTGCTCCATGATCTAGATACCCACAACTCCCTTTGAAGTTCTTCACTGTGCACACTCTGATTCACTGTACTTCAAATTAGCTCATATATGCTATGATACCATGTTGAATTTCCATGACCTTGGGTCTAGGTTAGAGTGTTAAAATCACTGACGCTACCAAACAAAGAATCTCAACCCTAAAATACTTTACACATCGTAAATATAAAGCAATAAATCACACATGCACAAAATATAGACAAATTTTTATTTTTTCAACCCAACTTCGTTATATTAAGTCATATGATATAATACAATAGTCTAGGGCTCATGTACCAGGGACAATGGCCCTCATACATCCACTAGTACAAGCTACAAAACAAGACACTCTAACCATCTGGCTGCAGCATTCTCTATCAACTCCTCTCGGTCGTACCTTGTACCTGCCCAATGCTTCGACTCTCGATTTGCAGCTCCTGCCTCTATCAATGCTCCAAGTACATACAACCACTAAATCTCAGCTATCCAATCTGCTCTCTAGTTGTCCCTTCGTTCATCAAGGGCACACCACCTTGAGACTCATGTCGAGTTTTTCACAACTCCACTTGTGAACAAATCTCAGTATGCCCACTGCTGCTCCTCAGCTACTCAGGGACTTCGACCCACTATGGTCTTCCTTCGCTGTAACGATGAAGACCAACATAGGGCATGGAAGGATTCCACCTATCACTGCACGATGTCCATCTCCCACAATGAACATGGGCTAGGAGGTTTTCCCATCATCTACTATAGAAGTCCTCCACACACATGTCTCAGGCTCCAAAAACTGCTCCTAGATGATCAAACCCTTGAGCTCCAATAACTTCCACCCTAGCAACTAGCTCTGTCCATCAAGGTGTTGCACACCGGGCTCCAAATTGGGCACTATCACACTATCTTGCAATAGACCTTAAATGCCCAAACCACATCCAAACTTGATCCGCTCTCACACTTCCCTCCAAAATTCCACGAGTGACCAAGTCCACGCTGTAACATCTACACCTAGTTCGGGTATCCAATCATCTATAGAGATCATTCCTCATGGCTGCTACATGCTTCTCATCAACTACCCTTTGTTATGACATAAAGGAGATATTGCACAAATATAGGCTCTAATAACATGTCCTCACCTAGGACATCAACTCGACCCTCCTGAAATGACCCTTAACCAACCTTCATGACCCATGTTGTTCTGTCCTCTTTGCTGCGGCTCAACAAACAATTGTCTCCCTCCAATGAGCTTATATTTTGTTATGTGTTGCATTATTTTGGATGATTGAAAATGAATCACAACATTCTATTTATACACTTTAGAAGGGCTCCACGAATTTGTTGAAGAGACATGTCTCTTGGACCAAGCCTACATGACTTGACTGTCCATAATTATTTTTCAACTTAAAAAATTAATTTCTCAAGTTCTATAGCTCTGATTTGGGTGATCTTCGAAGGTTAGAATCGACACGCCAATCTCTACCACCTCAAAATTTTTCATGGTTTTGGCACAGATCCTGATTGGTGCAAAAACCCAAGCTTGGGTTCCAAGCTCACAGGTGACACTTGTGGCGCTTTTCCCTTCAATCCACGAACCCTAGCGCTTGGAGTACCTCCCAAGTTACACAAAAATCAACATTTCTCACATAGTTTTGGGCATGATGGTTTTCATGGTATTTTGTAGATCCGGTAAGGGAACTACGGTTATGTTCTACTAGAGGGTTAGTGGATTGGGGTTTATGAATGCTTCAACATGCACATATATGTATTGTAACATTGAAAGGAATATAATGAAAAATCAATTTGGTAGTCTCACTTTTGGGATCCAGGGGTAAATATCTATGTATATTTGTTTTATGTTCTTGTTTATTTTTCTGTTTTAAGAATAGGTTTGTAGGTAATTTCTGTATAGGGCTAAAATATATAACCAGAACATTGAAACCTCCGTGAAACCAAGTCTTGGGCTCGCATTTCGACTTTTGATAGACCGTCAAATTTCAACAAAAAATTTAGTCATCCGTCTCTGTTACTTTCCACAAAATAAATACGCTTTATCCCTTGCAAATTTGGAGCCTATACTTCCGCATGCCCGTAACATTTTGTAAAATAAATTTCCTACCCCTTACAGGCTTCTTCCTTGGCCCACCTGTCGACATCCTGTACGTCATGATGGCCTCTGCCTATCACCCTCCCCCCCCACACACGCACACACACACACACATATACAACTGCAGAGTTGGAGCCCAAATGCTCGCTTGTTCGTAACCTTGAATTGAATTCCATATAATTTATGGGATTTTTGGCCTTCTGGGGTTCCATATACGACACTATTCTCTCTTCCCCAGCTCAATTCCATCCCATAAATCTTTTAGGAAAACCATTGGGTTTCCAGGCACTTCTACTTATGGCTTTAAGCTCCTTACTAATCTAATGGAACAAGAAAGTGCTCAAAAGTCAAAGTGCCCTGATTGGATCGAAACCAACGCCGAAGCATAGATCTCGTCGCCTTGATTCCAACACAACTCGTTTCACTCAAATCCAACATCGGATGCTCCCGATATCACGTTCTGTTCGAATTGGGAAACAAATAATTTTTTTTGATTTTGCAGGGATGCCCGGTCAGTAGTCCATATGCTGACTGGGGCATGACTGGGAAGGTTGATTGGATTCTCCATCGACCTATGGGTGGTAAACACTTGGAATCATTTGAAGGTTTTGAATTTCATCGTTTTCTATTGGTTTATTTGAAATTGGGTGGACCAATTAGGAGGAGCCACGTGGGCCAATCCTTGGCTACCACGTGGCCTCCTAATGGCTAATTAAAATTTTGTATAGAGGCTGAACAACCCCAGTGGGAATCGAACACAAGACTTCATACTTGCCAACCAAACCTTCCAACATCTCCATTACTTTGTTGCTTATACTATATAGTATGATGGTTCTATTTAAAGTTTTGTGTCCACAAGTTTGGAGGTGGGGACCCGGGTTAGCCCTAGACCCCGGTCCATCAACCAGGGTCAGGAGCTAACCCTGGTCCAAAAATTCATATTAAATGCTAACCAAAAGTTCAAAGTAGAAATATTTTGAATCGAAAGACGTACCATATATACCATCAAAAATATATGTTAAACCTTTATCCAAGGTCTGGGAGGATAATGGTTTGAGAACCCCGACAGTCAGGTTCGACAGTAAACACTAGTGGTTACATGCCGCAACGGTTAAGGTTTGTCGCCACAATTGGTTAATGGGCAGAGAGTGGAACCTGCATTGGGAAGGGTTCTCACTAACCCCAACCCACAGTTAACCTCAACCAGCGCTCAACCCATGGTTCAACCAAAGTCAAAAACTGACAGGAATAATTAACCGTGCTCCGAAATCAATGGTCCATCAATGTCCACTTGGCACATTTTTAGAAGGATAAAGGCCGACCGTGTGCTGTTGGAGCGGGACTCCCTAAGCTATGAATTTTGTATATTTTGGTACTAATTAGTCTTGCGTAGGGGTTTTGGGGGGGTTCAAAGCCCCCAATGTTTTGTAATGGGTCAAAGGGTAGCCCTAGGGTTTGCAAACCATGGTTTGCGGACCATAGGATAGCTTAGGCCATGTCAATATAAATAGATGGATAGTTTGAGTCTAAAGGTAGGCATGAAATAAGACTGATGCTACGTGCGAATTGTTAGATCTGTTTTGGGTTGTTTTGGGTAAGGACTACTGCTGGCTGTGTGCGCGGAGATCCTCAGTCCTACTGTGAGTGGACCCCGCTAGGGTGTGTGCGCAGGCTGGTTTTGGTTGTAACTGGGTTTTTGAATGCTAATGTATGCGGTATATAGTTGAAGTATCTTTGTGCTATCTGGATCTATTGTGGTTACTGTTGATGCGAATCTATGGTATCTGTTTAAGTTGTGAATACATCTGTGCTATCTGTTTATGTATCTATAGCTGCATTTATGATATTATGTGCTGGTAATTGCTGATACACATGTGGATGCGAAGGTACTGACTGGATCTGTGAATGATAATAGCTCTGTTATGGTTAATAACTGATTATACTGTTAAAAGCCTGCAAATAGACTTGCTTTGTGTGAACCTGATAAGTTGTGAACGCAGATCTGCCTTGCTTACCTACTCTCTCCCAGGGTGGGGAAACTTGGTTCCAACACCCTCCCATACTACTTCGGGTGAGACCTTGGCCTGTGAAAGTAGGTCATTTCCGAAAGGGCCAGTAGTATAGGGGTTTGTTGGCAAACCTTAACCTTCGAACTTGGGTCAGGACCCCTCAAGCCAACAAATGGTTTCGTTGCCGGGACTGGGAGAATTTTGAGAGAGAGATCAGGTAATGCCAAGGGAGCATTAGAGACCTGAGAAGCTAGAAATTGAAGACTGGTTCGAAAGACAGATTCATGAATTTTCTGTAAAAGAGAATCGTAGCGCGAAGCTGACATCTGAGAAGTGGAAAAATAAGTACATTTTTACTGAGGTATATGAAATTTTCTTTGTAAATTTTGCACACGAGTTGCAGGAGTGGCTAGCCAGGCTCGTAGATTTCTAGACGTGTTGGAAGGACGAGCGGGTCACGCAGTGGACTCCAGAGATGATTCAACAGTTGGAAAGGACTGAAAACACCATCACCCGTACGGTAGATCACTGGGTGGATAACGTGCTGGGAGGATTTGTGATAGAATTTGCAGTCGATCAATTCATATCCTATTCTGAGGCAGAGCGAAGGTTCTTCAAAGGTTTCCAGGGTAATTTTTTGAAAACATTTCCATTATTAATCAAGATATTATTGTGCGAAAAGAGCATTCTGTGCAGCCACACCGAATGAATGAACTCTGATCAGAGCGAAAGTACAACTCGAAGTGGTAAGTATTACTGAACTAATCGAGAAGGGGATAGATCCATTTACAGTCCGTTAAGAGAGTCGGCTGCGTACGCTAGAGATAGTCCTCTAGCTACACCACCATCAAGTCAGGATAAAGGTAAGAACTTACCCACACCTCCGCCACCATCGGAAGAAGATATGGCCAGTCAAATGAAGCTACCCACTTTGAAGGGTGTAGGGGATGAAGATATGGAACAATTTTGGTTTGTAGCAGAATCTGTATAGATTGTGCAGGATGTATGTACCGACGCTATAAATAAAGCATAGCTATCACTCGTCTTCGAAGGAAGGGCCTTGGATTGGTATATGGGATACGTGGGACGACACACGGATCCATCTATTCAAGAGATTAAGACAATGTTAGAACAACAGTTCCGGAAGCCTAAGTCCTACTCATAGATAGTGGTTGAATTGAAAGACTTTAAACAGGGACCCACCGAATCTATATGGGAGGATGATCAGCGGTTAAAAAAGGTTATCAGAGATGGGGAATTTCAGTATGATGATAGGCAGCACAAGGAATGGTTTATCGCTATGTTGCTACCTCACCTGTGCGGACCTATGGGTAGCAGTCCATTGCAACACAAGAAAAAGCCTTAGAAATTGCTATGAAACTAGAGGCTGCACTGAGAGACGATGCTTAGTTTGGGGTACAACAGATCCAGGGAAAGTTGGAGGCAATGCATATTGAAATCCAGAATCTGCGAAAAGACCGAGGGAAAGAAGCTAGCCCAGATGTATGGTGCATACGATGCAGGGTATTTGGCCACACCAAGGATCAGTGCCCACTGCTGACAGACTGCATGCAGGCTGGGGGATTGTAGTCCGACGTTATGGTGCGCTGATTGTCACATAGTTGGACTATGCGACACCAACCAATGTCCCCGTCTTGGCGCGTACGTTCCAGAATTAAAGCAACAATGGTGTCGATTTTTCCAATCAATGGGACATGACGAGCATAACTGTTGGACCTATGAATTAATGATAGACTGAGGAAACCTTTACTGGGTACAGGCTGATCCTTCGTCACCACTATCACCATCAGGCAGAGGAGGCTCCCCAGCTTTGGGCAGGGGAGGGGGTAGAGGTGGAAGCATAAGACGGGGAAGAGGGAAGCTGACTTGTTATAACTGTGGAGAAGTAGGGCACTTCACAAGGGACTGTCCGAATCCTGCACGACAATCTTGTAGGTACTATAGACAGCTGGACCATGTGATTGAAGACTGCCTAATTCTGATAGCAAAAATGAAGGAAAAATAGCAGACACCTACGCAGAATGTGCAGAGGGTTAAGGCTGAACCACGTGACCAAGGACCAAGCATTAATTTCATAACGCGCAGTGGCATGGATACTAGGGGAGTTGAGGGGAAATCTGCGGCTGAAGCTTTTATTCAGAAAGTAGCTATCAAGCAGGAAAGATTGAACCTACAAAAGGAGAAGAAAACCTTCGTTGCAGCCCGCAACAAATTTACAAAGGATGAGGCATATACTTCCAAGACTCCAACGCACCTAAGAGTGGATGACGAAGTTAAACCATTCCTACAAGCATGTATGAAGCTGCTGCGCAACCAGAAGACAGTAGAAAATATTCAGACACTAATAGATAGCTGCATGGAAAGAATTGATCCTCCCACAAAAGTTAAATATGTTCACAAATTATATAAGCATAAGAAACACATTGGTCGAGAGATGCGGTTAACAACGCAGATTGGCGACTATGAAATGGATTAGGTTATCTTGGACTCGGGGTTAGATGTGAACGTATTACCCAAGAAAAATTGGCAGCGGATGGGAGAGCCTAAGCTGGAATGGTCCACTATACAGCTGCGTATGGCTAACCAACAAAAGATCATACCATTGGGAAGGCTGTCAAAGATTATGGTAGATATCCTAGGCATTAAGGTACGAGCCAAATTCGAAGTAATTCAGATTGTGGAAGATACAGATCCTTACCCTCTGCTCCTCAGGCTGGATTGGGCCATAGATATGGGAGGCATTATCAACCTAAAGAAAAGAAGCATGGTCTTTGAGAATGAGGGTACGAGGGTGATAGTCCCGCTAGACCCTGCAGAAGGAGAGCGATATACAGAACCGGTGCGCGAAGAAGAGGATGTGGATCACATCTATAAATTAACCGCTCGGGACGAGGATTGGATCAATCCTACGACTGATGGTGTACTTTTCTGGGAAAAGGAAAGTGAATGTTTCTCTAACTCCGACAGGGAGGTTGAAAATTGGTAGAACTGGCTACATGATGTATCTGCGTTCCGATGTCTTAGGATCACACAAAAATTCCGGTGTATTTCCTCAGAGGTAAGAGAACTTCCCTACTTTGATGGTTCTGGTAGCATTAAGGATTTTCTGTGAACCTTTGAAGCTGAAGTCCCAAGGGAACGAAGGCTACAGGCCCTTAATCTCGCCATGCGCGCAACTCCTGTGAGGTGGTGGGACACGCATAAGGGGGCATAATAGGATTGGGAAGAACGTCGCGACATGATGGTATTACGGTTTGAACCTCTGGCTCACTTGCGCGTAAAGACTTTCTTGGGGCCAGGGTACCCGCGCGAGTGTTGGGTATGTGTTATATTCTTTCTAAGGCTAGCTGCACGCGCTGTATGTTGCGCTAGGCACAACAGGGGGGTCACAGGGGGGGCGGAAACCCCCCCTGTCGCGGTCCAGGGCAGTGCCCCGGGAATTTTTTTTTGGTGTGCGGACCCACTCATAGGCGGACCCACCCATGGTTTTGTGCATGAGTTTGCACATGGTTTTGGGGGATGATGGTTTTCGGCCCCTGGTATTTTGTAGATCCGGTCAAGGGAACTATGGTTATGTTCTTATCCAGGGTTAATGGATTGGGGTTTATGTATGCTTCGGCATGTATGTATATGTGTTGTAACACTAAAAGGAATATAATGAAAAATCAAGTTGGTTGTCCTGATTTGAGATCTAGGGGAAAATATCTGCGTTTATCTATTTTATGTTTTAAGATTCGTTTGTAGATAATTTCTGTACATGGTTAAAACCTACATTTGGTATCAAAGTTGTTTCGGCTTCAAGGGGATGCCTTTGCTGTTGAGGGGTTTTTTCTCGAGCCTGAGGTAGACCCTGTTCAATGGGAGATCTACGGGATCAATTCTTGCAGTGAAATAATATGCAAGCATTGCAAAGATAGAGATTGATAAATTTAATGGTCAGAGTTTTGAGTTGTGGAAGCTCAAGATGGAGGACCTGTTGGTCGATAAAGTTCAATGGATCGCGGTAGATCAAGGTACTAAACCAACGAAAATGTCAGATGAAGACTGGAAGAAGTTGGATCAGAAGGCGAAGAGCACAATATGGTTGTGTGTCTCAGATTTGGTATTGTTGAATGTATCCGGGGAAGCTACGATGAAGAATTTGTGGGACAAACTTGGGACTTTGTACCAATCTAAGTCTCCGGTGAATAAATTGTTCCTGCAGAAAAAGATGTATAACCTGAGGATGAAGGATGGAGACTGAGTGACAGAGCATCTGAACGCCTTCAATACTGTGGTAAGACAACTGTCATCTGTTGATATTAAAATCTTAGATGAAGATAAGTGCATCAGTTTGTTGTGTTCTCTACTAGATTCGTGGGACAATCTGGTTATTGCAATAGGTAGAAATACAACTACCTTGAATTTTGATGACAATGTCTCAGCCTTGCTGTCGGAGGAAATGAGACAGAAAAATATGGAGGGTCAGAATGGAGATGCCTTATATGTATGAGAAAGGTCCCAAAACAGAAACAAGAGTAAGGTTTTGAGTGGGATATCTAAATCTAGAGGGAGATCTAAATCTCCTAGAAATTTTGTAAAGGTGTTCTGGAAATGCGGAAAGGAAGGGCACTACAAAAAGGATTGCAGATCTAAAGCTCATGAGAAAGGAAAGGGATCTGACGATGCTCCTTCTGTAGAGGAAAAAAACACCTCGGATGAAAGTGGGGATGTGTATTTGGCTTCTTCTTCAAATACAAATGTAGATCATGAGTCATGGTTGATTGACTCGGGTGCATCCTTTCACTTCACTCCCCATAGGGAGTGGTTCCGCGAGTATGAGAAATATGATGGAAGTGATGTACTCCTAGGGATGATAGGAAGGCCAGAATCATCAGACGTGGAAAAGTCAAGCTGAAGCTGCAAGGTGGAAGGATTAGAACACTTCCTGGCATTCTAGACATTCTTGCATTGGCCAGAAATCTGATTTATGTAAGTGAGATGGATGATGCAGGTGTAAAAACAGTGTTCGAGAAAGATACCTGTAAGATGGTTCGGGGAGCGCTGGTATTAATGCGGGGAGTTCGGATTGGATCTCTGTACAAGCTTTAGGGAAACACTGTTATTGATGGGTGCAATAGTTCTGTGGTTCCTGAAAATGGAGCGGAAATCCTAGTGGTCTCTGGAGAAAAGACCATGCTATGGCATCAAAGGCTTGGACATATTAGAGAGAAGGGCCTTCGGATATTGCATGAAAATGGTATGGTAGAAGGTATGTCTAATTTCTCTCTGGATTTCGATTTCTGTGAACATTGTGTATATGGGAAGTAGAATCGGGTGAGTTTTCCTTCTGGTGCTAAGAGGGCAAACAAGATATTAGAACTTGTGCATAATGATGTCTTTGGACCTGTGTTGGTTCCATCACTGGGTAAGTCTGTGTACTATGTTTCATTCATATATGACTTCTCAAGGAATACATGGATATATTTCTTGAGAAATAAATATGAAGTCTTTGACAGATTTAAAGAATTTAAGGCTCTGGTGGAAAACCAGACAGAGAAGAAGATAAAGGTGCTGAGGACAGATAATGGTGGGGAGTTCTACAAGAAAGAATTTGAAGAGTTCTGTAAGAAGTGTGGTATAGCACAGAAGAAGACTACTCCATACATACCTTAGTAGAACGGAGTTGTAGAAAGAATGAGCAGAATGCTAATGGAAACGGCAAGAAGCATGCTCAGTGGTATCGAGTTAGGACAAGAATTCTGGGCAGAGGCAGTGGAGACTGCATGTTACCTGGTTAACAGATCACCTTCATCAACATTGGAGGATAAGACTCCACATGAGGTATGGACTGTTAAGAAACCTTCTCTTTCACATATGAGGCTATTTGGATGTGATGCATATGTACATGTTCCAAAGGAGAAAAGGACCAAGTTGGATAATAAATCTGAAAGGTGCATCTTTATTGGGTATAAGGATGGTTTAAAGGGTTACAAGCTTTGGAACCCGGAAACAAGGAAGGTTGTGTACAGCCAAGATGTGGTGTTTAGAGAGGTGAAAGATATTGTTAAATATGAAGTCCTACTAAAGGAACCTAGGAATATAGAGTTTGAGCTAAAGGTGGATGAATCAGACTCTACAACAAAAGAAGACTCAGAAGAGGAAGAGCCACAAATTCCAGTTGTTAGAAGATCAGTTCAGGAAAGAAGACAACCAGAAAGGTATACTCCATCTACTTTCTGTTCAAATTTTGCTTTAACTATAACTAATGATGATCCCAGAACCGTCAAGGAGGCAGTAGATTCAGAGGATGGAAAACTCTGGAAGGAGGCCATGGTTGATGAAATGGCATCCTTGCACAAAAACGATGCATGGGATCTGGTGGAGTTGCCAGCTGGAAGGAAGCCCATTGGGAGCAAATGGGTGTTTAAGAAGAAGATGAATGTAGAAGGCAAGGTGGAGAAATACAAAGCTCGGTTGGTAGCAAAAGGTTATTCCCAGGTGCCGGGAATTGATTTTGGTGATATTTTTTCTCCTGTTGCAAAAGTTACTTCTATTAGATTACTTTTATCTGTTGCTGCTGCATTTGATTTTGAGATAGAACAGATGGATGTGAAGACAACATTTCTTCACGGGGATCTAGAAAAGGAGATCTACATGAAGCAACCTGAAGGCTTTATGGTGAAGGGTAAGAAAGAACTGGTATGCAGGTTGAAGAAGTCTCTATATGGGTTAAAACAGTCACCAAGGATGTGGTATCAGAAATTTGATACCTATATACGGGAACTTGGCTTCACCAGAAGCAAGGAGGATCACTGTGTTTATTTTAAATTAATTGGTGACCGTGTTATTTATTTGGTCTTGTATGTGGATGATATGTTGTTGATTGGAAATGACAAAGAAATTATCCAAGATTTGAAGTCCCAACTATTCTCCAAATTCGACATGAAGGATCTTGGTGCTGCAAACTATATTTTGGGCATGAAGTGTTCAGGCGGGGGAAAGAGGAGGACACTGCAGTTCAGCAGAGGAAATATGTTGAGACTATATTACAGAGGTTCAATATGCAGGATAGTAAATCGGTGAATGTTCTAATTCCTGTAGGTACAAAGCTATCTGCTGTATAGTGTCCCAAGACACAAGAAGAAGAGGAGGATATGTCCCGTGTTCCATATGCAAGTGCAGTGGGTAGCCTGATGTATGCAATGGTCTGTACTAGACTAGACATTGCACATGCAGTGGGAGTATTTAGCAGGTTTATGTCAAACCTAGGGAAGGAGCATTGGACAGCAGTGAAGCGGGTTTTCAGATATTTACGTGGCACTAGTGATTATGTCTTGTGCTACTAGGGAAGACGAGGATTGGAAAGCGTGTAGGACATTCATGGTTTTGTTGATGCAGTCTGGGTTGGAGATCTGGACCAAAGAAGATCTACCAGTGGGTATGTGTTTAGCCTATTTGGAGGTGCAATCAGTTGGATGAGTAAAAGACAATCTGTAGTGGCTCTTTCAACTACAGAGGTAGAATACATGGTAGCCACTCATGCAAGCAAGGAAGCAGTTTGGTTGCAGAGATTGTGTTCAAGTATGGGGTTGGTGCAACGAGCTATAAGGATAGATTGTGATAGCCAAAGTGAAATTTTATTGGCTAAGAATGCTGCTTATCATTCAAAGACAAAGCACATTGATGTTCAATATCACTTTGTGAGAGATATGGTTGAGGATAAAAGGGTGTTGCTAGTAAAGGTGGACACTTTGAAGAATGTTGCAGAAGCATTGACGAAGTCTGTGAGCACTCAAAATTTCTCTTGGTGTAGAGAAACAATGGGTGTTGCAGAGCTGGGATAATGACTAAGCTTTGCTATGCCCCCCTTGTAGAAAGAAAAGAACAAGTGGGAGAATGTTGGGTATGTGTTATATTCTTTCCACGACTAGCCCCACACGCCGAGCACAGCAGGGGGTGCCACCCCCCCCTGTCGGGGTCTAGGGAAACGCCCTGGGATTTTTTTTTTGGTGTGTAGACCCACTCATAGGCGAACCCACCCATGGTTTTGTGCATGAGTTTGCAAATGGTTTTGGGGGACGATGGTTTTCGGCCCTTGGTATTTTGTAGATCCGGTCAAGGGAACTACGGTTTTGTTCTAATCCAGGGTTAATGGATTGGGGTTTATGTATGCTTCAGCATGTATATATATATATGTGTTGTAACACTAAAAGGAATATAATGAAAAATCAAGCTGGTCATCCCGATTTGGGATCTAGGGGAAAATTTCTGTGTTTATCTGTTTTATGTTTTATGCTCTCGCTATTGTTTATTTTCTGTTTTAAGATTCGTTTGTAGATAATTTCTGTACAGGGTTAAAACCTACAGTGAGCACTTGTCTGCATGGATGGAAGAATGGGGCGAACGAAATACAGAGGAATGGGTCCATCTGTTCATTCATGCCTTGGGGCCAATCCCGACCGCATGGTATTTAGACGCAGAATTACACCAGTGCACCCACCACTGGGAAAACCTGAAGGATGAGTTTGTAGGGAAATTATGGTTGATAGGAGGAATGAAGGCACTCGACGAAGCTCTGCAGGACATTGATGCCTTATTATTTGATGAATCACGCCTGTGCGCAGCACATGGGCCACCAACATGGGAAACACAAATGCATGATATTGTCAACTGCCACAATTTATCAATAGAGGAGTGCGATGACGACCCACAAAGTGTCTCTATCTCAGAGTCAGAGGGAGAGTGCGCAGTTGCTGGACCCCCACTGCAGATTGTCGATGTCACTAAGACTCTGATGCTGCGAGAAGTCAACATTGGAATGGTGGCGCAACCTAAATTAGATAAAATTAGGGACTACTTGGATGATGATACTGTGGAAAAAATTGCAAAACTCCTCATGGAATACTAGGACTTATTCCCAATGAAGTTTTCGGAGCTCATAGGGATCACAGGGGACCTAGGAGTCATGCGCATCACTTTAAAACTAGATGCGCGCCCGGTAAAGCAATGCCCTTATCAGTTGAAGCCCAAGTACAAACGGAAAGTCAAGGAAGAAATCGAAAAAGTGCTCTCTGCAGGTATCATCGAACCGGTCGAACAGTTAGATTGGGTAAGTCCTATGGTGGTTCAGGAGAAAAAAGACTAAGGGAGAAATACGGATCTGTGTTGACCTGCGCAAATTAAATTATGCTTGCGTACATGATCCCTTTCCTATGCCATTCTTAGATGAAATCCTTGATAGCATAGGGGGGCAGGAGGCATACTCGTTCACTGATGGGTTCTCAGGCTATCATCAGATCAGGATCGCACTTGAAGATCGCAGCAAAATGACGTTCACCAATGAATGGGGTTCATTTCAGTACACCGTTATGCCGTTTGGACTCAAGAATGCCCCTGCCATATTTTCGCGGGTAGTGGTTGCAGTATTTAAGGAATTTATCCACAAGTTCTTGGAAGTATATTTTGATGATTAGACTGTATTTTGGTCAGTAAAGAGTCATGTCTCGAACCTGTGCATGATTTTGGACGCCTGCAGAAAGCACCAGATCTCCCTGAATATCAAGAAGTGCATATTCTACGTACCATTTGGGATCTTGTTGGGTCACATAGTTTGTCGACAAGGGCTGATGGTTGACCCTGCCAAGGTGGCAGTTATCATCAACCTGACAGTTCCTACAGCTGAGAAGTAGTTGCGCTCTATCCTCAGACACACATGCTACTATAGGAAGTTTATTCAGGGGTATGCATTGATCACAACACCCATGGAAAAATTGCTGAAAAAGGATGTATCATTCTTTTGGGACGACGAGTGTCAGAAAAACTTTGAGATACTTAAAGAGAAGATGGTCTCTGCGCCTATCCTCATCTTTCTTGATTGGGCAAGGTTTTCCATGTTCATGTTGACGCTTCAGGGATTTCCCTAGGAGCTGTCCTTACGCATCCGGGGGATGGGGACATCGACCATCCAGTTGCATTTGCTAGTAGAAAGCTCTCTAGTGCAGAGCGCAACTACACCACTACTGAGCGCGAAGGATTAGCCATGGTGTACGCCCTGCAGAAATATCGGTATTACCTATTGGGTGGACACTTCAAAATGTTCACAGATCACTCAGCTTTGAAGTACCTAGTGAATAAGCTTGTGTTGGCGGGGAAAATATGCCGATGGCTCCTGCTGTTTCAAGAATCTGACTTTGAGATCATAGTAAAGCCGAGAAAGTAGAATGTTGGGCCGGACCACCTATCCCAGATCGAAAGTGGCGAAGAGCCGACCAACCTAGAAGAAGGATTGCCTGATGCACGACTATTCGCTATTAAGGTAGTTTATGCGCACTTCGCCAACATCATTCACTTCTTGACTACAGGGATGGAACCTGCGGAGTATTCGGTACAACAAAAGAAGGAGTTGGTAACTTGCGCAACGGATTTTACCATCATCGCAAGCCATTTGTATAAGCTGGGAGTTGACAAAGTGCTGCGAAGATATGTCTTGGAGCATGAATGGAATGCCATCTCAGCAGAAGCTCACGGGGGCGTAGCAGGAGGTCACTACGTAGGGAAAGCAACAACACAAAATATCTTGAGAGCTGGGCTAGGGTGGCCTACACTACATAATGACTCTCACGACTATTGTAAAGCCTGCGATACATGCCAAAGGACGAGAAGGCCATCGCACAGAGACGAAATGCCCCTGCAACCGCAAATGGCCCTGCAAGCATTTGAAAAATGGGCCATTGACTTTGTGGAGCCCATCAACCAAAAGGAAAGAAGATAGGTGCGCACTACATCATTATTGCAATTGATTATGTAACCAGATGGGCTGAAGCACAAGCTGTAGAGGATTGCACTGCAGATACCGCTGCGCATTTCATTTTTGAGAATATTTTGACCAGGTTCGGCTATCCGAAGATTTTAATGAGCGATAGAGGTACGGAATTTGTTAATGAAACCATACATGACTTTACTGAATAATTTAAGATCCACCACGCGAAAAGCACCCCATATCATCCATAGGAAAATGGGGCTATCAAAGCTTTTAATAAAATCTTGGAGAAGGCACTGACCAAGGTCTGTAATGTTGATCGCAACGACTGGGATGTTCGCATCCCGTCAGTTCTATGGGCCTATCGAACCACCTGCATGAATGTAGTATCCCAAAATAGGGAAAATATACAACAAGGGGAATATCTTAAGATATTCCAGAAGTGGAGATCCAGCAATACATAAACATAAACTGGAATACCAGTGATAAATCAACTCATAAACTGTAATAAGAACTCATAGCCATCTTATTAATGTTACAACAGCATAATGTGTACAAGATCTTGAGGAAATGATCACTCAAGCTAGGCAATGCAAGCCTCAATAGAACATGTACAAGAAAATGAAGAACACTGCTACATATAGAAAGCCCAAGGCTATGACTATGCAGTTTATAGGAGGCACTGCTACAGAAATAATTTTAGTACATGGATATGGAAATGTATAGCTCAAATAAGTAGGGGAGAAAATCTATAAACCCCCGGAAAAAATCTCAAGACAATCCTAGAAGGATTTCTTGAAATATACAAAATGGAAAAAATGCTGGAGTAGCAGGGCTAAGTAGCAGCTGCAACTCAAGAAATGAATGGAGATGGATGTAGATAATGCACAAGTTGAATCAAATTCCTCCAATGGATCTTCCAAGTGAAAGGCTGATCCTAACACTGAATATCTCTCCCTGCAAACAAACACTGCAACCCTCACTACAGATATATACCGAAAATAACACAGTCAATGAGAGGGACTGCGCTGTAGATGATGGAAAATGATTGGCCTGATGCAAAGGATGATGGGAATAAGCTAAAATTCTCCCTCACTGATCCTCCAAAGGAAAGAAGACTCCCTCCTTTGAAAAAATAGCTCTGGAAGTGGTGTTGTAGAACCTCCATTGCAACACCCTGCAACACAACATTATACTTCAACAGAAATAACGCTGTAGCTGAAGGAGGTGGCTTGGCCTTGAGCCTGAATGTGGAGAAATGAAGAACAAGCTCCCTCAAGAGGCCTCTCAAGAAAGGATACGGGATTCCCGCTCGAGAACACCCGGTGCTAAGCAGCACAACAACCCTGCTAAACAACAAGAGAATGCACAAAGTCTAAACATACCATAAAATCAATAATCAATAACATGAATAAAAATGGCTGCCTTGCCATCATTTTAAACAAGTGAAAGCCCTCTCACCATGGGTCCCACTCATTAGGGTTTCCTTCACCAAAGAAACCTCCTCCCATTCATAGTGCGCTGTCTCTCAAAGTGTTCTCCACCTCTTATCCCAGCGCTGTTGACTTGGTCAAACTTGACCTTGTCTCTATGCAAATGTCCTATTTCACACATAAGGGTGTGAAATCCAGCTCTTATGACTATCCCCTTTCACATTATGAGGGATTTTATTCATATTTTTAATATGCATGGGATTCCTTACCCATTTATTTAGCTGCTATGTGATAGAAAACAAAATTCAATATTCCAATTAGCTGGAAGTTAATTTTGGAATATTACAGTCCTCCCCTCCCAAATGTTTCTTGTCCTCAAGAAACTGCAAGGATAGAAATAAGAAGTTTCCTCCCAAGGCATGGAGGCTGATATGTGTTGGGAAACATTTTCCCCAAGTGGATCCGCCATCCCCAAGCAATCATCCATACAAAGTGAGTCACCTCCCAACATGGAAACTCCTGAAAATGCTCCTCCACCTTCAACTCATGCAATGTAGGTGGGCTGAAAATATTAACATGGTAGACATAGGAGCCTATGACATGTTGTCCTCCTCTCCACCTATGATAAGTGTAGAGGATATGCTGATCTTGGGCTGCAAAACAATTGCCCTCAAGTGGCAAGATGAAGACTAGATCTCCAAATATCTCCTCTCCAACGCTATGAATCAAACTGGCCCAAATCATCCCATATGTGATGGATAGGAAATCATCACAATATGGCATCCCATAAATCACATGGCCCACCTTAAAAAAAGGAAACAAGTGTTTGGCTGTGGTGGCCATTTCTCCTCTCATGCTCCCATTAGAACATGCAATGCAAAAATTGTGGGAATCCTCTTCCTCAAAGGACACATCCAACTTATGTGTCTCTCTCCAAATCATGCTTCCAATACAAATAAAATCAATATCAGAAAATTAAATCATGATCAACATCAAAATGAGGAAAATGCTGAAGTTTTCATGTGGTGCAAGAAGGTACCAACAATTTTCCCAATAGCGACAACGCAGTTTTCCAAACTGTTGCTTCAGAAAATTACATGGAAAGTTGTTTTTTGTTACATGGATAATTATGTATGTCATGACATCTACTAATAAATAGCAAATGGCTAGGTACATCAACTGAAAATACATGAAAGAAAAAAATTTCCCAAGGCCATATATGAGATGGCTATCTCCATCATTCAGTTTGGCCCAATGTTGACCATGGAGCTTAATGAAAAGCTTACCCTCTTGTGGAGAAATGCATCGAATATGAATGGTAAGAGTATCCAAATATTGTGTTTGACAATCTGTGGATGCAGAAATAATATTATTACCATGTGTTGAGGGTAAGATGATGCATATGTATGTGAATAATTCCTCCATAGTGGTATGACACACTCCTATGAAGAGGAATAAACCATGTGTTGCATGAAGACCGCTCTTCTCATGCTTGGAAATCCAAGTTAAGAAGATCATATCAATGTAATATATGTTTCCATCCACTACTTCATCATTCTCATCTCCTCCTTGTCCATCAAGTGCATCAAAAGTGAATTTATCCTGGGGACACTCCATCAATAAGTCCCAGCTTCAAAGTGACAGCGCTGTTGGCCTATGCAAATAGGCTTCTGTCAATACATAGCTCCATCCTTTGACATGTTTATTGTCAAAGACATCTCCCATAATGCTGCTACATACAAGAAGTTTCTACCAAAGTGGAAGTACTCCCAGATCATTCAAGGCTAAGGAATAGCCCCTTTACACCATGATAGTGCCAACTCCTACTCCTGCAACGTCAGGCAAAGTGTGAGAGAAAATCTGCCCTTGTTCTCGCAAAAACCTCCAAAGCAACATAAGTTTTTGCTGCCTCCTCATACCCCCATCATACATACCATGTGGTGAAGACATAATGATTGATATGAATGATGTCATACCAACACAATGTATCCATACTCCTTGCTGCCCAATGATGCAAGTATCCTGCCATACTTCCTCCACCCACATACCCTTAGAAGGAGGATATGTCTCATGATGGCAAAACTCTTTCAAGAGTAGCCAACGCAAACAAGCCTCCTGCTGCCTGGTGTCATATATTTGCAACTAGCTCACCAGCTTCTTGCTCTCCATCCACACCCATTCATCCAAATGTGGGTGCCTCCCATCATGCTCAATCTTGGTACCCTTCCAAAGAATACTACCATCCTCCCAAATCAGTTTTCTATCTTTGCATTTCATGGGATATTGAAATGCAATCTCCTCAATGACAAAGTTGATCCCATAAGGATCCAAATAGGTGGTAGGCAAAAACCTCCCATCATGATATGTAGGGCTCATAAAGAAGTATCCAACACAAACATGAGAGATGTTATCCATCGTAAGATGTCCTCCATCTTCTATCTGTTCCCCTTTTGTTATGCATATGGGAAGGTCATTGGAATAGTCCAACAATGGTTGGGCTCCCAACTCATTATTGTTGCAAATTGATAGTGTTGTTAATCTTGCCAATGGTGTACTTGCTGTAGACTCATGCTCCAACTCAAGGATGAAACTATGGTTTTGTGTAAGTTTGTTTGGAACAATATTCATCCTCTCCTCCAAGTTTTCAAACCCCAACCTCAAGTGTGGTATACAACACATCAATGGTATATGAGGATGATGGTTCCTCCCTTCCTTGAACAAGTCAAGGTGGCACAACGCAGTGGAAGTCCTTTGCTCAAAATAAGCAACATGTAATGGTATACAAACCCCCATAGAATTTTCTGAAAAAATAGGAGATAAAAACTTAGGCATACCTTGGTGAAGTTTGGAAGAATCTTGTATGGCTGCAAGAGTTTCTTCCTCTAACATGTTAGCTTCCCCAACTGCTGATGTGGAAGGCTTCTCTCCCAAGGTTGTGAAAACGCTGGTACAAGTATCCTCTGATGGTGGTGAGGGTCTCTTCTCCTCTGATTTCTCCTTGCCAAACTTTCTAATCAACTTTTGAGTAAACTCAGCAAAAGTATACACTCTTGCATGACTCAAATGTTTGAACCACCAAATATTGGCCTCACCCTCAAGGTGCAGCGCTGCAATTTCTACAACTTCTTTCTCTACCACTGAATGTAGTAGGAAGAATGCATCAAGTTTTCTTGCCCAAGCCCTTGCTGAAGATGATCCATAAAAAATAGAAAATATAAACCTATTTCCCTTCATTCTTCTTGTGCTGCAAGGTCTCCTCTCTTCCTCCAGCTGAATGAACTGCGGGAAAGCTAGAGTCTACTTGAAGGCTCTAGTTTGAGATTTGTACTCAACAAGGTACTCACTTAGAATCTGATGATCCAAGTGTTCTACATGATGTTTGTCTTCTTCTCTTGGAGAATAGGAAGTGCATGGCTCTCCCTCTTCTTGACTTCAACTCTTCTCCTTTTTTTGATTAGCCTCCTCGAAGAGGTTCTTCCTGGATCTGAAAAGTGATGAGAGAAAGCTCATTATTTTAATCATCTTGATCTCTTCTCTCTTGTCTTCTTATTCTTTTGATAGCATAATAGATGAAACTCACAGGCTAAGCCAAGATTATGCTCTGATACCACTGTAGTATCCAAAAATAGGGAAAATCTACAACGATGGGAATATCTTAAGATATTCCAAAAGTGGAGATCCAGCAATACATAAACATAAACTGGAATACCAGTGATAAATAAACTCATAAAATGTAAGAATAAATCATAGCCATCTTATTAATGTTACATCAGCAGAATGTGTACAATATCTTGAGGAAATGATCACTCAAGCTAGGCAATGCAAGCCTCAATAGAACATGTACAAGAAAATGAAGAACACTACTACATATAGAAAGCCAAAGGCTATAAATGCGTAGTTTATAGGAGGAAATGCTACATAAATAATTTCAATACGTGGATATGGAAATGCATAGCTCAAATAAGTGGGGGAGAAAAGTTCTAAACCCCTGGAAACAATCTCAAGACAATCCTAGAAGGATTTCCTGAAATGTACAAAATGGAAAAAATGCCGGAGTAGCAGCTGCAACTCAAGAACTGGATGGATATGGATGTAGATGATGCACAAGCTGAATCAACCTCCTCTAATGGATATTCCAAGTGAAAGGCTGATCCTAACACTGAATATATCTCCCTCCAAACAAACACTGCAACCCTCACTGCAGATATATACTGAAAATAACGCAGTCAATGAGAGGGACTACACTGTAGATGATGGAAAATGGTTGGCCTGATGCAAAAGATGATGGGAATCATCTCAAATTCTCCCTCATTGATCCTCCAAAGGAAATAAGACTTCCTCCTCTGAAAAAATAGCTCCGGAAATGGTGTTATAGAACCTCCACTGCAACACCCTACAACACAACATTATACTTCAGCAGAAATAACGCTGTAGCTGAAGGAGGTGGCTTGGCCTTGAGCCTAAATGTGGAGAAATGAAGAACAAGCTCCCTTAAGAGGCCTCTCAATAAAGGATATGGGATTCCCGCTTGGGAACACCTGGTGCTAAGCAACACATCAACCCTGCTAAACATCAAGAGAATGCACAAAGTCTAAACAGACCATAAAATCAATAATCAATAACATGAATAAAAATGGCTGCCTTGCCCTCCTTTTAAACAAGTGAAAGCCCTCTCACCATGGGTCCCACTCATTAGGGTTTCCTTCACCAAAGAAACCTCCTCCCATTCATACTGCGCTGTCTCTCAAAGTGTTCTCCACCTCTTATCCCAACGCTGTTGACTTGGTCAAACTTGACCTTGTCTCCATGCAAATGTACTCTTTCACACATAAGGGAGTGAAATCCAGCTCTTATGACTATCCCCTTTCACATTATGAGGGATTTTATTCATATTTTTAATGTGCATGAGCTTCCTTACCCATTTATTTAGCTGCTATGTGATAGAAAACAAAATTCAATATTCCAATTAGTTGCAAGCTAATTTTGGAATATTACAAAGAATTTGACTGGGAAGACATCGTTTAGGATGGATTATGGCAAGGAGGCCATTATGCCCATGGAGTACATTGTTCCTAGCCTGCGCATCGCAACCTTTACGAACATGGCGGAGCTAGATATCATGGAGGAGCGGTTAGCGCAACTTGTGGCTTTGGAGGAAGATCGTTTCATTTCTAATTTCCATTAGCAGGTTCAGAAGGCTCGAGAAAAGGCATGGCATGATCAGAATATTCAGTAAAATACATTTACGGAGGGAGAATTGGTCCTGCTGTACGATATCCAGTTTTCGAAACACCCGGGGAATTTCCGTCAACACTGGCTAGGTCCCTATATGGTAAAATAAATTATTGATGGAGGAGCTGTTCGGTTAGCTACCCTGCCCGACGATATGATACCAAGATATGTCAATGGTAGCCGGCTAAAACCATATTGTATCAAATGACTATATGGTTGGAGTAGCTGTATGGGGTGGAAGATGTGCAGGGGTCTATCGCAGGTCTGGAGGCCTGGAGAAGTGCGCTGGGCACGCAGGGGTGCATTAGGAACGCAAGAGGTACGCTAGGAGCGCAGGGGTGCGCTAGGCGCACAGGAGATGCAAAATATAGATGTTGGAATAGTAAAACTGGGTAAAAAGCAAATTTTACCGTTGAAGGGAGCGGGCGGCTGGCAATTAATGAGGCAATTTCTGAAGATTTTTTATCATTTACTTGATGGTAAGTTTCTGATAGGCCTCACCCAACTGATGGGTGACCCCCGCGGCTATAAAAGCAGAGGGATAGATCAAAAGAGGGTTCCGTATCTTTTGAACAGTTGGTGCTTTGTGAAATTATGTGCCTATTGCACTTTGTTAATGTCTAGGCGTGCTACACCCTCTGATAGTAGCAACCCTGAGTTCATCTTTGGCGCCATAATGACAACGACCAATCCTGCTGAACCCTCACAGACCGTGGCCTTGACGTAGCTAGAATTTGAGGAAGTACTGGAAGTCGACCCCGAAGTGGAGGAGGTTATGTCCACGCCAAGCCAGGGGAAGTCGAAGGGGAAACAGAAGGCGCAAGGATCGGGGAAGCCTGCAAAATGGGCTAGGTTAAAGCCTCTCACCTCTCCTCAAAATGTGAAGTCCCTGCGAGCGGTGCTTTTGGCACGTTTGCCTAACCTAGTAAAGAGACCTCTGTCCACTCAAGAAGAGACCTGGATTGCTAAACCAATCAGCTAGCTACCGCCCTATGTTCAACCTCGCAGGCCCTCGACAAGAACGCCTAAAAATCTTGATGGCCTACGCACTTATCTGCAAATTCCACTGACTCCGGGTGAGGTCCCCATCATTGTTGAACCATTTGGCAAGCTCCACAAGGTAAAATTCGATGACCACGACCTGGCCAATTTGGAGGCCTTCCTCGAATTGGCGCCGTAGCTATACCTCGAAAGGGTATTGGAAGATGACGAGATAAATATAGTCCCCATGCCATGGGTGCACAAATTGGCTGGTTTCAGGCTCTTAAACCTACTGAGGATGCCTCATTTTGGCCACTACAATATCACAGACCGACTTGTGCACCAGCTTCTTGCCCTGGTCCATGATGGTAGCTTGTGGATCCAAGATCGAATCCCCATTGATGCAGTGCTTATTCACCGTATTATTGGTCTCCCCATGGAAGGGCTAGACCCTATGCTATGCGTCAGAAAAAAGTATGAGCAAAAGATTTCCGAAAAGGTGTGCGAGGATTACCATGTGGAGCGGAACACTCGGGGGTTCAAGATCAGCACCATCAGCGACCTCGGTGTGTAGATGGGTACCTTGTTGCTGGCATGAAATATGATGTGAAAATTCTAGGCTGCCACCGTCCCTGCGTATGTAATTCACCTAGCAGGCCGATGCGAAAAGGGGGTTTGCTACAATTGGGCCCAGTTCTCATGCAACAAATTTCTGGCGAATGTACGCGAAGCCCAGCAGGGACGCGCATTTTTATACTCCTGGCTTGTGATTCTCATTGCATTGGTCACATGGGAAGCCCCTGATGACTCAGTCCTTCCTGAGCTCACGCCAGATATGTCCGAGGGGGCACGATACACAAATTTGCGGGACTCATAGAACACGCAGCGTATTGAGGAAAATAAAGTCTTTTGGGTCCTCTTTCAGAGCGGACTTGCAGCAAAAATCAATTCCTATCCGTGCTTGTTACCGACAGCTTATGATAAATATAAAAGCATCATAGCATTCCAAGTTACCATGCATAATGTACAGATCAGAGGCCGCAAGGATCTAGCATGGGTCTCACTCCCATACATGGTTACTGATGAGGATATTGACCGCCTAATTGCGACTTGGCCTCCACAATTGAAGCTTGAATTCAATTCAGGTACGAAGGACACTACTGGGACGAGCAACATGAAGGTCACCCTGCACGACACCACCAAAGAAACCGAACCGCCAAAGAAACCGAAGGACAGGGCAAGAGTACCGAGAAGGTCACGAAATCAGCATCGCAAAAGGGTTCGCAATAGGGCAAGAGTATTAGAAAGGGCGCAAAACCAACAACGCAGAAGGATTCACAACAGGATCTAGGTATAGAAGGTTTGGATGTGGGAGGAGCTGACTCGCCTCGAGGTATGAAGCGGACTGGTGACCTTGTTAAAGGGCCATGAAAGAAGCAACGAGCTCAATGGCCGGAACATGACACAGGAGTTACGCTGATAGAAGAGGACATGGAGCAGATTGCAGATGCGGTCACCTTGGCTGCAGAAGACAAATGGCTGGCTCTGGAAGAACAGAAGAAAGGCACAGTCGATACACTCTAGGCTGAGCTCTAGGATCTGCAGCTCAAGAATGATACTTTACAAATAAGTATGATTCAGGCAAGGCCGCCCCCAGCCACAAGTAGCGCAAGAATCAGTACGCCAGAAAGCTGCCTCTGCCCTTTACCGGGCGCAGCCTTCATACTGAGTCTACCCGACTTAGGGGCGCAAGTTCATGCTTGCGCAGAGGTACAATCGGATCTAGCCCGTCTACTGTATGAACCATTGTAGATCCTTCACGCGTCCCTTTTCGAAGAAACTAAACATAGAGACCGTCAAATGCACCAGCATCTCAGTACAGATGAGAAGACAATTGAAGAAAAAATTGCAGAGGTATCCCAAGCACAGGCTGCATGTACTCTCGCCACCGCGCAATAGACAGAGTTGGAGCATCTAATTAGTAGGCTCTTCACGGACGTCACTGAAGATATCCCGGCTTCTGCCACTCCCCAGGCCAAGACTGAGGGGTTGGTTGTAGCGCTAAAAGCCTCAAGGACCAAGATCCAGGCAGTTAAGATAGAGATGGAACAACAGATTGCGGCCTTTCATGCCAATTTACAGCCAGAAATGCCACCTGAGGTAAGGGCCCAGCGAGCTACGTTGGTTATAGAGGCCACCAACATCATTACAGGTCAGATTTCTCAGGGTGCAGAACTATTGGAAACAACTATGAAGCTATGGACCAAGGTACAACGCGACCCTCTCATGCATGAAATTAACCAAGAGCTGCGGCAGAAGGAATAAGAGTTTGATCAAATGGAGGCTACACTAACCACTCTAGTCCTCGCTCAGCACTTAGCCCGACTGTGCACTAGCCATAAGGTCAGAGATGATATGGAAGCTCTTCAGCAACGAAAGAAGACTTTGAGTGATCACCTCAAGCCGTGGGCTGATGAGGCCCTCAAGCTGTCTCAGGATGTCGACATCGCAGTGAAGCAACTGAACCAGACATTGGAGAGCATCAATGCTATTACAGAAGGCCCAACTTTACAGAAGTTGGTGGAGATAGCCCAAAATGTTGCTGCACAAAGTGAAGGAGTACTACCCCCGCTGGTTGATGCGATCAAACATCTTCAGGAAAAGATACATAACCCATAGCCACAGTGACTCGGGACGAGTCACAAGATTGTGTTGGGGGCCTATTAGATCGGGGTTCCCTAAGCTGCGAATTTTGTATATTATTGTACTAATTAGTCTTGCATAGGGGTTTTGGGGTGGTCAAAGCCCCCAATGTTTTGTAATGGGTCAATGGGTAGCCCTAGGGTCCACAAACCACGTTTTGTAGACCATAGGATAGCTTAGGCCATGTCGATATAAATATATGGATAGTTTGAGTCTAAAGGTAGGCATGAATTAAGACTGATGCTACATGCGAACTGTTAGATCTGTTTTGGGTAAGGACTCCTGTTGGCTATGTGCACGGAGATCCTTAGTCCTGCTGAGTGCGGACCTCGCTAGGGTGTGTGCGCGGGCTGGTTTTGGTTGTAACTAGGTTTTTTGATGCTAATGTAGGTTTAATATAGTTGAAGTATCTTTGTGCTATCTGGATCTATTGTGGTTAATGTTGATGTGAATCTATGGTATCTGTTTAGGTTGCGAATACATCTGTGCTATTTTTTTATGTATCTATAACTGCATTTATGATATTATGTTCTGGTAATTGCTGATGCGCACATGGATGTGAAGGTACTGAACTGATCTGTGAATGATAATAGCTTTGTTATGGTTAATAACTGATTATACTGTTAAAAGCCTGCGAATAGACTTGCTCTGTGCGAACTCGATAATTTGTGAAAGCAGATCTGCCTTGCTTACCTACTCTCTCCCAAGGTGCAGAAACCTAGTTCCAGCACCCTCCCATACTACTTTGGGTGAGACCTTGGCCTGCAAAAGTAGGTCTACCGAAAGGGCCAGTAGTATAGGGGTTTGTTGGCAAACCTTAACCTCTGAACCTGGGTCAGGGCCCCTCAAGCCAACATGTGCGATTAACAGTTCAAAAAATTTCACCCAATGTGGCGGGAATCTCACCGATGCAGGGGAATTTGTTGCTCCACGTGGCCGCAAAAGGCATAAATTGTAGAAAAAATTGCAGGGAAGTCCGAATTGTAGGACAGTTAGCATGAAAATTCATGGGAGTATAAATAAATTAGTTTTGACCTTATTGAGTGCAGACAAAGCCAAACTAGGGGTTTTTGACTGTTATGGAGCCATTGGAGACATTGTTTTAGCATTCTGAGCACTATAACTTGATGTAAACACACCTTTTTGAGCATAATGGAAGAGGCCAAACATTGGAAGTTGGACCAGGAGATGTAGCCTAGGAGGGGTGAACTCCATCATTTGCTGTCTTGTGTGTACTGTTATGGTATTGATGTATTCTTTATTTTTTGTAAAACTGTTTTTTAAAGCATGTTAACGTGTTAATGAAATTTAAATAAGTGTTTAAAAAACCTAATCATTTCACTTCGCAAATTTCACCCTAAACTCTCAAGCTTTAAAATACAGATCAGTTTGGTACCAGAGCTTTGGTCCTTAGTTTCTTTGAGGGTTTAATTTTGTTGCAAGTTTTTCTGATGCTTACCAGGTTTAAGCTCAAAATAGGAGAAGGAAATCTTGTGGTTGCAAGTTCTAAAGTTAGGTCAAGGATAAGGAGAATTTTTTTTCCACAATCTCCACCACAAATTTCACCTCAAGTTTCCCTTGAAGCTTCAACAGTCATGGCACATGAAGGAGAGCCTGAAAATATGTCAGAGGATGAAAAGGATTTTAGAAAATCATTCTTTGACATGACACAAATGGTGAAAGTTCTCTATGAAGAGAGAAACACAAGGTTGCAAGGTGAGAGCTCCAATCCTCCAAAGGGAGATATGCCTTGAAGAGGAAATGGAGGAGATGGGGACAAGACTCCAAAAGGGAATGGTAACAAAACACCTTTAATCCACCATTATCTTCACCTCCATCCTCACCACCATATTCACCATCATCATCTTCTACATCAATCCCTTCACAAACACCTCCACATTCTCCAAAGGGACATGGTAAAACTCCATTGTTAAAACTTGACATAAAATTTGAATTGCCTATGTATAATGGAGAGGTAAATGCAGAGAGATTAGATAATTATGTTCGTCAGCTTGAAGTGTATTGAAGGATATAAAGGATCAAGGATGATGCAGATAAGATTTAGCTTTCTTCATTAAGGTTGGAAGTGCATCACTTATTTGGTGGGAAGCCAAAACTCAAGAGGACATGAAGAAACATAGTAATGTTTTATCTTCTTGGAATGATTTTTTTGCTACATTGAGAAGAAAATTTTATCCATTAGCATACATGAAAAAAGCTATCATGGATTGGAAAAACTTTAGGCAATTAAAGGGCCAAAGTGTGCAAATTTATACCCAATATTTTAAAAGAAGAGCATTTATATTGGGTGTAGATTTGTCATCTCAAGATACTTTGCTGAAATACATTGAAGGTTTGCATAGCTATTTGAGACATACAATTATCATGTTTAACCCTACAAGTTTAGATGAGGTTGTGTATAAGAAATACATCTATAAGGAACAGGGGAAATTGTTCCACAAGAGGGCAGAAAAAAGGCATTTAAAGGAGGAGACAAAGGAAAGGGTAAATTCAAAGGAAAAGGGAAGAAAAATTCTTCCATCAAGAAAGAGGGAGAAAAATTAGCATGCAAGAATTTTTCAAAGGACGGTCACGATGAAGATCACGTTTGGAAACTTCATCCTGAGATGAGACCCAAAAAGTTAAAAAAAAAGGAAAGAAAAAGACAACTACAACTACACACACAACATGATTTAGGATCCGATTCAGGAGATAAAAAAAAGGTCACAACTATGGGATTGAAAGGTAAGGAATCCATTGCTATCACTAGTTCTTCAAATAGCCACAATGAAACTAAAAGTGAAAAATAAAGAATAGAGATTTTCCATATTAGAGTCATCTCAAAATATAACAATATTGACATTCTATTTGATAGTGGCTCACAAGCAAATCTCATTTTTGAAAAAATTGTCTAAAAGTTGAAATTGGAAACTGTTCCACATCGTAAACCATATCCTTTAGGTTGGGTATGTGACAATGCAAAGTTGCAAGTAACTAGAAAATGCAAACTCAAATTTTCCATTACTAAAAACTTTATTGATGAGGTAGAGCTTGATGTAGTGCCATTATACATATGTGGTATTGTTTTGGGAAGCCCATATATTCTTGACAGGAGAGCTATATTTCATATCCACGAAAACAAATATCACTTGTTCAAAGATGGTATTGAGTACATTGATAGAGCACATTGCAGGAAACTAAACCTTTCACTTGTGAATGCCAGAAAAATGAAGAGACTTGTTAACTCTAGCAAGAATTTTGTACTTTTAATGACCAAACCCAAGAATGATGTTGATAATGAAGCCTTTCAAGGTTGTGATTCAAAGTTGAAATATTATTTGGTTGAGGTTTTTAAACAATATAATGAGATTTTTTAGGAACCTAAGGGATTTCCTCCCAAAAGAGGAATCCAACATGAAATCCAATTGCAACAATATTGTCCTCTTCCTAACATTGGCATGTACATGATGTCAGTGATGGAAAATGCAGAAATTATAAAAAAAGTTTCAAGATTTTCTTGACAAGCCTGATCATCTGGTCAAGTACTTCTCCATGCGTTTCACCTATTTTTCTAGTGCCAAAGAAATATGGAACATGGCGCATGTGTGTGGAATTTTGTGCATTGAACAAGATTACGGTAAAGAACCATTACCCTCTTTGTAGAATTGATGATTTAATTGATCAATTGAAAGATGCTGTGTATTTCATTAAGTTGGACTTTAGGAGTGGCTATCATCAAATTAGGATCATTGAAGGAGACATATGGAAGACAACATTCAAAACAAAGCAAGGTTTGTTTGAATGGCTGGTTATTCCCTTTGGGCTTTGTAATGCTCCTGCTACTTTCATGCGTGTGATCAATGATGTATTGAGGCCTTTTATATATGACTTTGTGGTAGTCTACTTAGATGAAATATTAATTTTTACCAAGTCCCGTGAAGAACATGTCATGCATGTCAAGCAAGTGTTATATGTCTTGAAGAAAGAACGATTGTTTTTAAAGATATCGAAATGTGAATTTGGAAAAACTTCTTTATTCTACTTGGGTCATATTATTGGAGGAAGAATTTAAAATAGATCCCTCCAAGGTTGATGTCATTTTGAATTGGCCAAGTCCCAAAACACTGACAAAGGTCAGAAGTTTTTTGGGAGAAACCTAATATTGGAGCAAGTTTATTGCTAGCTTTTCTTCTATCGTAGTTCCACAACATGCATTTACAAGTGTGAAGCAATTTTTTCAGTGGGGAGGCAAACATCAAAAAGCATTTGATGCATTGACGGAAAATATCTGTTCATCTCTTGTACTTTCACTTCCTGACTTGAGACAGTCATTTGAGATACAAAATGATGCAAGTGACTATGCCATGGGCACAATCCTAATGCAACATGGTAAGCCCATCTATTTTCATTCATAAAATTTTAATGGTGCAGTGATTAACTATCCTACATATGACAAGGAATTGTATGCATTGGTGCAAAGTGTGAAAAAATGGAAACACTACTTTATGGGTAAGGAAACAATCATTCACACAAATCATCAACCATTGCAATACTTGCAATCACAAACAAATCTGCAGCAAGCGAGGCACTTTCGATGGATGGGATTTCTTCAAAAATTCCACTTGGTGATAAGGTATAAGAAAGGTATCTATAAATAGGTTGCTGATATGCTTTCTAGACCAATTGTTAGTGCATCCATTATTCTTAAGCATAATTCTGTCATGCATGAGATCTATATTAAACAATATGTTTTAGATAATAATTTAAAATATGTATATGCAACTTTGTGTTAAGGTAACCAAGTAGAGGAATGGGATTATCATGTGCATGATAACTTGATGTACCATCTTGGAAAGCTTTGTATTCCACATGGAGAGAGAGTCAACATCATAAGGGAAGCACATACTTCTCTCATTGCTGATCACTTTGGTGTAGGTAAGACAGTGGCACAATTATAGAGGTATTGTTACTGGCCTCGTATGCTTGGAAGTGTGTCACGATTTGTAAGATGATTTTCATTATGTGCTGTCAGTAAACCTAGCAATAGAAATTTGGGATTGTATACTTCACTTCCAGTACCTTCTCGTCTATGGGAGAGTATTTCTATGGATTTTGTAGGAGGTATACCTATGTCTAGGAGAGGTCATGATTATCTTTATATAGTTCTGGATAGGTTCAACAAAATGTGTATTTCGATGCCTTGTAAAAAGCAGGTTACAATTGAACAAACTGATTAGTTAATCTTTCAGAATGTATGGGTAAATTTTGGGTTGTCCACATCCATTGTTAGTGATCGGGATTCTTGCTTTGTCGGGAAAATTTGGTCAATATTTTGGGGACTCATGGACACCAAATTGAAAAAGAGTACAACACTCCATCCATAAACAGATGGCCAAACAGAGGTGGTGAAAAAAATGACGATACATCTTCTTCGTGGGTATTGCAGAAAGCATCCTAATTTGTGGGATGAAAATTTGCACTATATTTAACATGCCTACAACTAGGCCAATCATTCATCGACTCAAATATCGCCATTTGTGGCATGCTTGGGATACTTGGCCAAATCTCCTTTAGATTTTATCTTTGGGAAAAATGTTGTTATTGATGGTCATAGTGACATAGATAAATCCAAAAGATTCATTAAACAAGTTCAATTGGTACATCAAACAATTCAAGAATAGTTGGATAAGAGTCAAGTCAAGTACAAGACAAGACATGATAAGCATCATGTGGATCATAGTTTCGAAGTCGGTGATGAAGTTTGGCTTCACATTAGCAAAGAGAGACTCCAAGGAGAAGGTAAAAATATGAAACCAATTCGATATGGTCCATTCATAAATATGGAAAAGATTGGTAATGATGCCTTCATGTTAGATTTGCCTTCATATATGCAAATTTATGCAGTTGTTAATGTTGAGAATTTAATATTGTATGAGCCTTTGATTGAATAACAAGGAGAGAATGTTCATATTTATCTGCTAAATATATTGAAGAATTGCAACAAGACACCATCCTTGACAGAAAAACAAGGAATTCAAAATGAGGGAACGTGGAGTACCTTCAAGTGGGGCTCAAAGGAAAAAATACAAACAAAGTCAAATGGATTGAGATTGGAAGGGCAAGGGAATCATACCCTCATATGTTTGTTAACTGAAAGTGATATTTTGGGGTCCAAAAGTTTCCAGTGGGGAGGAATGATCTAGTGGATAAAGAAATTTCTCTAATTTAATGTTATGAGATTGGCTTGAAACTAGATCCAAAGCGTAGATATTGTTGCCTTGAAGCCAACGCAAATTGTTTCACTTAAATCTAACATTGGATGCTCTCGATATTGCCTTATGTTCAAATCAGGAAACAAATAAAAAATTGAAATTGAGTTTGCAGGGATGCCAAGTTAGCAGTCCGTACGCTGAGTAGGTTCTTCATCGGAATATGGGTGGTCAACACTTGGCATCATTTGACTAGTTCAAATTTCATAGTTTTCTATTGGTTTGTTTGAATTTGGATGGACCAATTAGGAGAAGCTACGTGGGCCAATCCTTGGATGCCACATGGCCTCCTAATGGCCAATTAAATTTTTGTATGGAGGCTGAACAACCCTCGTAGGAATCGAACACAGGATTTCATACTTTCCAACCAAACCCGCCACCATATCCGCTACTTTTTTTCATACAATAAAGTATGAAAGTTCTATTTAAAATTTCATGTTTGCAAGTTTGGAGGTGGGGACCGGGGTTAACCCTAGACACCGGTCCACCATCCAGGGTCAGGGGTTAACCCTGACCTGAAACTTTATATTAAACGTTAACCCAAAGTTCAGTGCAATAATATGTTGAACCGATGGACATACCATATATACCATAAAAATTCTATGTTAAACCTTTATCCAAGGTCTGGGCGGATAATGGTTTGAGAACCCCGACAGTCACGTTCAACGTTAAACATTAATGGTTACATGCCGCAACAGTTAAGGTTTGTTGCCACAGTTGGTTAATGGCGAGGAGCAGAACCTCCCTTGGGTATGGTTCTTTCTAACCCAAACTCATAGTCAACCTCAACCGGTGCTCAACCCATGGTTCAACCAAATTCAGAAACTGGTGGGAAAAATTAACTATGCTCCGAAATCAATAGTCCATCAATGGCCACTTGGTGCATTTTTAGACAGATAAAGGCTGACCGAGAAGGATTAATGGTTTAAAAAATTGCTCACGGTGTGACGGGAATCTCGCCGGCGCAAGGTGAATTTGTCGCTTCACGTGGCCGCACAAGGCGGAAATTATAGAACAGATTGCAAGGAAGTGCGAGTTGTAGGACAATTAGCAAAAAACTTCATGGGAGCATAACTCAGTCAGTATTTGACCTTTTTGAGTGCAGAAAGAGCCCAACTAGGGGTTTTTAATTATTCTGGAGGCATTAGAGACATTATTTTATAACTATGAGCAATTTAACTTGATGTATACACACATTTTTGAGCACAATGGAAGAGATCCAACATTGGAAGCTGGACCAGGAGATGTAGCTTAGGAGGGGCGAACTCCTTCATCATTTGCTGTCTAGTGTGTACTGTTATGGTATTGATGTCTTCTTTATTTTATGCAAAAATGAGTTTTAAATCATTTAAATGTGTTAATGAAATTGACATATGTGTTTAAAAACCATAATAATTTAAATTGTAAATTTCACCTTAAACTCTCAAGCTCTCAAATACATATCACTTACTTTGATTGACCATAACTTTTGATCCAGAGGGAAATTTGCAGAGTTCCACATATCGTTGGAAATATATTTCCATCTATGCATCTTTCATGAGAAATTGAGCTGATCTCTTGAAACATAATGTCCTCCAACGTTTGGGACTCCCCAGGGCCCTTCAAAGTCATATTTTTATGGCTTCTCCACTAAGTCTGCTACTATGATGATTCTCTACAAAAGATTGCAGCAACCATGGGACTGCCCCTGAAAAACAAGCTCATCAATTCCAACATATGCTTCCTATAACTTCAATGCTAATTTGGTTGACATAAATTCCAACATATTAAGTGCCACCAACCATTCAAACAATGTCAACTGTACAACAATCTCCCCCTTTGGCATTGATGACAACAAGCCAATATCCCCATGAAACCAGACATGGTTTTCTTCATCGTTTTTCTTCCTCTTGGAATTGACAATGTTAATAATATTCATCCCCTTTGAAATTAATTAAAAAGGATGTTGCTGAAATCTCGCCCTGAAGCACTGCAACCTACTCTTCAATTGATCCTTCAAGCTAAGTAACTGCCAATACTCATTGTAATTGACTCATTTGGAAGGAGTCACAACTCCTATATGTTTTAGGAGATACACAAAGGGATCTATTACAAGTGGCTTAGTGAATATGTATGAAAGTTTCTCTTTATTGGCTACATATTCAAGTCGAACAACATTAGAAACAACTTGTTCTCTCAAGAAGTGAAACTTGATAGGAATTTGCTTGGTCTTTGAGTGCATATGTAATATCCCCAAAGGGAAAATAACCAGTAATAAACAGAAATGCACTAATACAGATATAAACTGAACCAGATCACTGAATCATGACACATGTAACACCAAAATCTGAGCCATTTTATTAATCAGAAAGTACATAGAGAGGAGTACAATAAATCAGAGTAAGTGCACCTATCCCTGCCCTAGGCAGGTGGAGACCCTCTCAACAGAAAAGTGGCTGCAACAAGGACAGCGTCCTGGCTGCTCTGCAAGCTGAAGATGAACTGCGCTGGGGCTGAAGTCTGCAAACCCTCTCAAATGGAAAACGCTGTTAAGCACTCCTCACAATGATCTGCTCCTCAGATCTGCGTCCCACCTGATGGATCTGAAGCCTCCTATCACAACTGGGTCCTCCCTTTCCTGATCTGCGTCCTCCAAAACCCAATCTGCTGCCAATCCCTCAGATCTATGCTAGATCTGGAACTATCTCCTCAGATCTACAGCCTCTAGGGCTAGATCTGGTGTTTCCCCTTCAGATCTGGACTAGATCTGACAGTATCTCCTCGGATGTTTGTCCTCCCTGGGGGCGGATCTGCGCAAAACCCTCGGATACCCGCAGCTATACGGGGCTAGATGCGGCAACATACGAGACTAGATGCGCGGGTCTGTCCTTCCACAAAGCTAGATGCGACGAAGGCAACGGATACGCAACCCTCACACTCAAGTGGACGGCGTCCTCACTGCAGGCTTGATCGGCGTCCTTACGCCTCGAAACGGCGTTTTCTGCCCGATCTGGAACTACGTCCTCTTGGACAGCGTCCTACCTCTCCTGCAAGGAACAGCGTCCTCTCTTCAGATGAGACAGCGTCCTTCTCCTCTAAGAATCAGCGTCCTCCCTTCTCTTGCTCTGCGCAGCCACAAGAGGGCTTTCTCCTCCTCAGATATGCTTCAGAACTGCTGCTACTTTGCTACTGAAAGACCTTGCTAGGGCGGGCACTCGAAGTTCCCCGAAGCTAAGGGTGAAACCAGAAAAACCTTACCAGGGCAGGCACTCGAAGTCCCCCGAGGCTAAGGGTGAGATCTCCGACCGGAGACACTCGTGCACTAAGCAGTGCTGCAGACCGACTAAACAACCGGCGTGCTGAAGCAGACAAAGTCTAGCTATCAATAAGAATATCAAAATCATGGACGATCAAATGAGGTGAGAGCCTCTCCTTTTATAGCACCAATCTCCCTCCAAACTCACTCACCACGGATGCTGCCCGCGATTTACCTTGGGTTCTTATGTCTCTCCATCACCCACGTGGACCCCCAAGGCCCCCTCTCTAAGTTACAACGTCGAGCTACTAGGAAAAAGAACACTTTATTATAAAGTGAGGTGGATAAAGTGAGGTGACCCCTCTTATTTCTCACTTTATTTATTATTCTATCTGAAGCAAAATACCACAAAAGTAGTAATTAGATTAAAGCTAATTGGGAATGTCTGATCTCCCGACGAAAACGTTGCTTGTCCTCGACGAAGCTGAAGTGAGGATCTTTGCTGAATCTTTTTATCCTCCCAGTGGCATCCTCATACGACGATTCTTCCATCTCACGGGAACTCTACGATCTTCACCACTCTGTAGCCCCACTCTCTCCACGGTGTCGATAATGGCCTCTTGTTCCATGTGCAAGTGCCCCTCATCATCTGTCGGAGGTAGCTCCCCGGTGACTGTCACATGCTGGCCCAGTGCCTTCTTCAGGCATGATACCTGGAAAATGTTATGAATCCGGCTGCCTTGGGGCAGCTCCAACTCATATGCAACCTGTGCAACCTGTCCGATCCTCCGAATCACCCTGTATGGTCCATAAAAACGAGGCTTAAGCTTCTATGCCCCCTTCTGTTTGAGTGAAGACTGGCGGTATGGCTGTAACCGCAAGTAGACCAAATCTCCTACCTCAAAGTGTCTCTCCACTCAGCCCCTGTCTGCATATAACTTCTGCTGATTTTGGGCGGTGGCTATGTTGTCCTTGAGAGTCCGAAGGATGTCTTGGCTCTATTGGATCCATAGTTTGGCTCGTGGAGCCCTGCTAACCCCAAACATCACATCCACAAAAGACAAGGAATGATATCCATACAACGCATAAAACGGTGTCATGCAGATAGACATATGATGGGTTGTGTTGTAGCAGTACTCGCCCAGATGTAGCCATTTCAGCCACGCTCGCTGCTGCCCACTGACGTAGTTACGCAAGTAGCCCTCCAGCCACTTGTTAACTATCTCTGTCTGCCCGTCCGTCTGGGGATGATAGCTGGTGCTCGGTGTCAACTCAGTCCCTACTAGTCGAAAGAGCTCCTGCCAAAATCCACCCATAAAGCGGCTGTCCCTATCACTAACAATGGTCTTGGGTAGACCATGCAATCTGAAAACCTCCCGGAAAAACAACTCTGCCACCTGTGCTGCTGTGTAGTGTGCCGAAATGGCAAAGAAGTGAGCATACTTCGTTAGCCGGTCAACTACTACGAAGATGCAGTCCTTGCCCTGCACTATGGGCAAACCCGTGATGAAGTCCATCGAGACACTCTCCCACTTCCCCTCGGGAATGGGAAGCGGCTGCAACAACCCTGCGGGATGGTTCATCTCCCCTTTGTTCCGCTGGCAAACCTCGCACTCCCTGACATGTTGGAGTACGTCCTCCTTGAGGCCCTTCCATGCAAATCTCTCCTGGATGGCCCTGTACATCTTGGTGAACCCCTGATGTCCTGCCAATGGTGAATCATGAGAGGCATGGAGTATCTTCTCCTTGAGCTGAGATCTCTCGGTCAAGAAGATCCGATCCCTGTAATAGATGACCTCATCTGCCACCCTGTATCTGCTATCCGCTATCTGTCCATCCAGCACCTCGCATGCAAATCTATCCTTGGAATACTCAACCAGTAGTCGAGCCTTCCAATCAGCGTCCAAGCTCATGAGGGACAATGTAGCTGGTCTACGAGAAAGGGCATCTGCTACCACATTGTTCTTCCCTTTGACATACTCTATGTCAAAGTCATAAGCCTGGATCTTGCTGATCCACTTCTGCTGCCTCTCCTGCAACTGTTTCTGCTCCAAAAAGTATTTCAGGCTATTATGATCTGTCCTGACTCTAAATCTGCCGCCTACCAAGTACTGTCGGAATTTGGCCAAGGCATGCATAATGGCCAACATCTCCTTATCATAGATAGGATAAAGTCTCTCATGTGGAAGGAGTTTCCGGCTCTCGAATGCAATCGGGTGACCCTCCTGCATCAAAACTGCTCCAATCCCTTCTCCTGAGGCATCGCACTCTAGGATAAAGGGCTGAGTGAAATCAGTTAATGCCAACACCGGACAACTACTCATCACCTCTTTGAGCTTATCAAAAGCTCGCTGTGCGGTGTCCGTCCAACTGAATGCCCCCTTCCTCGTCAGCTCCGTGAGGGGTGCAGCAAGCTGTGAGAAGCCCTTGACGAACTTCCTGTAATAAGTGCAGATACCAATGAACCCTCTAAGTTTTGTCACATTCCGCGGCTCTGGCCAGTTCCTGATAGCCCGGATCTTCTCGTCATGGACTCTCACTCCGTCCACTCCTATGATGTGTCCCAAATACAACATCTCTGTCAAACCAAACTCACACTTGGAGAGTTTGGCAAAGAACTGCTGCTCCTCCAGGATGCGCAAAACTGTCTCTATGTGTTGGAGGTGCTCCTCCCAAGTCCTGCTGTATATGAGAATATCATCAAAGAAGACCAGCACGAACTTCCTCAGATGCTCCCTGAAGATATGGTTCATGCAAGACTGGAAAGTGGCAGGTGCATTGGTTAGTCCAAATGGCATGACCAAAAACTCAAAGTGCCCATAATGACACCTGAAAGCAGTCTTGGGAATGTCCTGTTCCCTCATGCGTATCTGATGGTACCCGGACCTCAAATCAATCTTTGAGAAGAAACGTGCTCCTCTCAACTCGTCCATCAACTCATCGATCCTGGGAATAGGGTACCGGTTCTTCAAAGTCTTCTTGTTCAGTGCCCTGTAATCAATGCACATGCGTAAAGTGCCGTCCTTCTTCTTCACCAGCACTACTGAAGAAGCGAAAGGACTGGTACTGGGCCGAATGTGCCCAAGGGCTAACAGCTCCTGAATGGCCCGCTCTATCTCATCCCTGTAGGCCTTAGGATGCCTATAAGGGGTGGTGATCACTGCCTGTATCCCCTGCTCCAACTCTATCGTGTGCTCGAACCCCCGATCTGGTGGCTGTCCCGGTGGAATATCTCCAAACACTACTGCATATCTGTCAAGAAGAGTCTGTAGATCAGGGTGCACCGCCCTGCCTGTATCTACCATCTCTGAAGCCCGCAGCTCAACTGCCCACTCTATGTCTCCCCGGCGGAATGTCGCATCCATGCTGTGTGCTGATACTGTCTGGGGCGGATATGTGTTCTGACCTCGGATCTTCTCATGCCTCCCCGTCTTGGGATCATCCCACTCCATTTCCAAGGCCTTCCAATCTGTGGTGACCTTTCCCAGAGTGATAAGCCACTGCACTCCCAATATCACATTGGTGTCAGGAATGTCCACCACAAAGAAGTGATCAGTCAACGTATAGGTGCCCATCGTCACTGATAACTCAGGTACATATCGAGCACAGGCCATGGTCTGATCTCCTGGAACCAAAACTGAAAACCCATCAAAGCTCTCTGTGGGTATGCCTCTCCGTGCTACCATCTGGGCATCGATGAAATGGTGGGTGGCCCCACTGTCAACTAGAACTGAAACACGCTGACCCCGTACTGTCCCACGTACTCGCAATGTCAGATACTTGGGGACTCCTCGTAGTGCTGCTAGAGCTCCCCCAGTAGGTGCAAATGATGCCTCTCCCGCATCTGGTGGTGGAGGTGGTAAGGCACTCTGTGCTGCATAACATTCTCCTGCCTCCTCATCCTCCAACTCATCCTCTTCTCCGCTGCCCTCGGAGAAGACCTCTATGAAATGTGCCTTCCCTGCGGTGCATTTGTGTCCCGGTGCCCACGGCTCCTGGCAGGTGAAGCACAATCGCTTCCGTCTCAGCTCTCTCCTAGCCTCATCATCATACTGTCCTCGTCCGGGATTCGCCTTGGGAGGCGGGACCCTCATGTCCTTACCCTTAGGCTGGAAAGCCCGTCTCTGGGGATAAGGTGGCCGAGTCCTGGGCAAGACATCCTGTAGGTCACGGGCCCTGCTGATAGCATCCTGAAGTGTAGCCGGTTTGTTTGACCGGACTAGACCACGAAGTGGCTCTGACAGCCCGTCCAAAAACATCGTGACCAACCGAGCTGCTGATATGTCAGGTACCATCACTGAAACCCTCAAAAAGTCAGAGATGTATGCCTCTGCACTACCTGTCTGTTTGAGCTTGGTCAGCTCGAGGAAAGGCTGATCTGGGTCCTTCTGATCAAAACGTTTCACCACCCTCCTGGTGAACTCAGCATATGTAGTCACCGTGGAATGCCCCAGTGTGGTCAACCCATGAAACCACCAGTTCTGGGCCTCACCCTCTAGATGTAATGCAGCCATCTTAATGGCCTCCTTCTCCGGCATCTGGTTAAGCTGAAAATAGAGGTCTAGTTTTTCCACCCAAGACCTGGCTGTGGTCTTTGGGGACCCATCGAACATCGGCAAATGAAATTTGCTGGCTGCACGGTTACTGTCACGGTGGGAACCCCGTCCCTTATTTCGATCATGAGGCTTACCGCCGCCTCGGTACTGCAGATATTGATTGAAAGGGAGAGCCTCCATGAATTCCGGCCCCAAACTTCGCCAATCTGCAAACCAAACTGCATGTAGATCGGGACCCTCATCTCTTGATGCAGTTTGCTCCACTTCCTCTACCGGGAAAGTAGGCATGGTAGGTCGCGTGTCCATGGAGTCGGCCTTCTGCGCTGTCATAATGGGTATGGCATCTGGTATGCAACTAGATGTTCCCGATCCTTCCCCTACCTGAAAGACCCTAGGGGGTTCTTTCTGCGTTACCCCTGCAACCTTCCTGGTTACCTCCTGCATGAATGCATCCATCTTTGCATCCATCTTCTCACTCAACTTCTCAGCCAATCTTGCCAACATAGCTTCCATTGGATTCCTCCGTTCGTCTTCTGAATCAGAATCACCTCCCCCAAGGAGAGTGGGGTGACCCCTAGGTGCCATAGAGTGCTAGCACCACAGGCTGAGCCAAATCAGAGCTCTGATACCACTTAATATCCCCAAAGGGGAAATAACCAGCAATAAACAGAAATGCACTAATACAGATATAAACTGAACCAGATCACTGAATCATGACACATGTAACACCAAAATCTGAGCCATTTTATTAATCAGAAAGTACATAGAGAGGAGTACAATAAATCAGAGTAAGTGCACCTATCCCTGCCCTAGGCAGGTGGAGACCCTCTCAACGGAAAAGTGGTACCCAACGAGACAATCTGCCATTTGCTCCTATGACCCCGAAAGATGGTATTTGAGGTGAGATCTGCAAACCCTCTCAAATGGAAAACGGCGCATTAAGCCTCCTCATGATAGTCTGCTCCTCGGATCTGCGTCTGATGGATGCGAGCCTCCTATCACAAGCGCGTCCTCCTTTCCACGATCTCGTCCTCCAAGCCCAATCTCAGCGATCCCTCGGATCATGCTAGATGCGAAACTATCTCCTCGGATCTCGGCCTCTAGGGCTGGGTACGGGTGTTTCCCTCGGATATTGACTAAGATGTTTGTCAATATCTCCTGGATCTGTCCTCCTCCATTGGATCTCTGCAAAACCCTCGAATCGCAATATACGGGGACTAGATCGTAACATACGGGACTAGATCTGCAAGGTCTATCCTTCACAAAGCTAGATCTGACAAGAAACCTTCAGATCTGCAACCCTCACCTCCAAGAATGGACAGCGTCCTCACTCTGGGCTTGATCAGCGTCCTTCTGCCCCTCAAACAGCGTTTTCTCTGCCAGTCTGGAACTGCGTCCTCTTGGACAACGTCCTACCTCTCCTGCAAGGGACAGCGTCCTCTCTTCAGATAAAACAACGTCCTTCTCTTCAAAGATTCAGCGTCCTCCCTTCTCTTGCTCTGCGCAGCCACAAGAGGGCTTTCCTCCTCCTCAGATGTGCTTCAGAAATGCTGCTGCTTTGCTACTGAAAAACCTTACTAGGGCGGGCACTCGAAGTCCCCCGAAGCTAAGGGTGAAACTAGAAAAACCTTACCAGGGCAGGCACTCGAAGTCCCTCGAGGCTAAGGGTGAGATCTCCGACCGGAGACACTCGTGCACTAAGCAGTGCTGCAGACCGACTAAACAACCGGCGTGCTGAAGCAGACAAAGTCTAGCTATCAATAAGAATATCAAAATCATGGATGATCAAATGAGGTGAGAGCCTCTCCCTTTATAGCACCAATCTCCCTCCAAACTCACTCACCCTGGATCTGCGCAGTTTACCTTGGGTTAACTTTATGTCTCCTCCATCACCCACGTGGACCCCCAAGGCCCCCTCTCTAAGTTACAACGTCAAGCTACTAGGAAAAAGAACACTTTATTATAAAGTGAGGTGGCTAAAGTGAGGTGACCCCTCTTATTTCTCACTTTATTTATTATTCCTATCTAAAGCAGCAAAATAACACAAAAATGCAATATTCCAATTAGCAAAGCTAATTGGGAATATTACAGCATAGCAGGATTCTTAAAAATGTTGACTACACTATTATTTTCACACATGATTGGAATTGGATTAGAAAAATCTACCTCAATTTCCCTTAAGTTTCGCTTCATACCAAGAATTTGTGAGTAGAAAGTGGTAGATGCAATATATTCTGCTGCAGCAGTTGATTGAGAGATGGAGTCTTGTTTCTTGATCACCCAAGACACTAAGCAATCTCCTAAAAAGAATTCTTTACCATAGGTGATCTTCCTATCATCAATAATTCCTGCCCAATTAGCATCAATATAGGTCTTTACTTTAAACTCTCTACTCCTAACATACCACATCCCATAGTTTGCTATGTCTTGCAAATATTTGAAAATTATTTTGACAACAATCATACATGACTTTCGAGAGGGTAGGCTTGAAATATGACCACCAAACATACAGCTTGAATGATGTATGGTCTATATGCTGTGAGATATATCAAGCTTTCTATCATCGATTTGTATATGGTTTGATTTACCAGAGGCATCTCATCTTCTCTGCATAACTTACAACCTATAACCATGGGGGAGCTAATCGACTTTCAATATTCCAATCCAAATTTCTTCAGAGTTTCTTGCAAGTATTTGGATTGGGAGATAAAAAAGCCATCCTTTGATTGAGAAAATTGCAGTCCTAGGAAAAAGGACCATTCTCCTATCACAGACATTTCAAAATCTGTCTGTATATAATTTTCAAATTTATTTCCCAATCGCTCTAGATCGCTGTCAAAGATTATGTTGTCTACGTACACTACCTTAATAAATAGGTGGCCATCTATAATATTTCTGTCTACAATGCCCCTCTTAAAGCCTTGTTGCTGAAGTTATCGATCCAATATTGCATACCAGGATCTCGGGGCCTATTTGAGCCCATATAAATCCCTTTTTAGTTTGCACACTAACCCTTCATTTTCTATGAACTTGAACCTATCTGGATGTTCAATATATACTTATTCTTATAAATATCCATTAAGAAATTATGAATTCACATGTATGTGATACACCTTGATGTTTTGATGACTGGAAAAAGAAAGAAATATTCTAATGTCCTTCAATCTTTCTACTGGTGAAATTTTTTCTTCAAAACCTATCCCATCTTTTTCAACATACCCTTTGTAGACTAAGCGATCCTTGTTCCTTATCATTTTAACTTTCACATTTAAATTATTTTTGAAGACCCATTTTGTGGCTATGACATTTCTCTCTTTGGGTCTTGGAACAAGCTCCCAAGTATCATTCTTCTCAAATTGATCCAAATCTTCATTCATTGCCTTTAACCAAAACTTATCCTCACTTTCTTGACTAAGGTGAATCTTGGGATCAATTTGAGATAGCAGAGCAAGGTTTGCGAAGCTTGGACTGCTAAGGAATATCCTCCTTGTTTGAACGCCAAGTTTTTTATCATCAATACTTTTTCTTTCTGGATGTTGTTTCTGTACATACCTTAAGGGAGTTTTGGACCTTGGCGTTGTATTTATTTCTTCATATCCATCATCTTCCTTTGTTTATGCTTAATTTGAGAATATGATGGCTGCAATTTCTCCTCCATATGAGTTCATGTTTCTTTTGGAAGACTTAGTTTGTGGTACTATTTCATCCACTATTATATCAAGGTAGTCCTCCAATCTCTTTTTCCTTTTGTTGTAGTATTTGTATCCTTTAATTTGTGTTCAATACTCGAGAAATATACCATCGTCAACACTATAATCAAAATTTCTAGAATTTTTATCATTTCTTTTGATAAATAATTTTCTCCCAAACACCTTGTAGTGTTTCACTGATGTATCTTTCCCCTTCAATAACTCATAGGGAGTCTTATCATTATTAGGCCCGAGTTGTTTTTGATTTTCTAGGTATACTGCTGCTTGAACTGATTCTCCCCAGAAGGCGTGAGGTACTTATGCTTTATCCATCATAGCTTTGGCCATATCTTGAATTATTCTGTGCTTTCTCTCTGTTACTCGATTTTGTTTGGAGTTATGGCCACAAAACACTGCCTCCTTGTGCCGTGATCTTCACAATGTTCTTTAAACTCTCTTGAAGTGTCTTCTCCACCCCTGTGTGATCTTAAACATTTGATCTTTAGATATTTTTTATTCTCCACCTGAGCTTTGAATATCTTAAAATGTTTAAGAGCTTCTAATTTTTCTTTTAAGAGAATTATCCATGTGGCTCTGGTAAGATAATCAATAAGTAAGATATAAAATATTTCTCCTATTGGAATTTTTGTCCTGGTAGGGTCACAAATATCAGTGTGAATAAGCTCCAAAGGTTTATATGAGGAGATCTACTTTGTATTATATTGAGTCCTTGTTTTCTTACCAAATTGACAAGACTCACAAATTGAATTATCATGCCTTGACAACCTTGGCAGTCCCCTATAATTCTTATCTTGCTGAATGTTATCAGAATGTCAAAGTTAATCTGACGAAGTCTCCTATTCCACAACCAGGTTTGAATTGTATTTCTCAAGTAGAAACTTACTCTAGAGTCATCAAACACATATAAATTATTGTGAGTTATGAATGCCTTTCCCACCAACTTTCGATTCTCTTCATTTAATATCTCACACTATTTTGATCGAAAGGTCACACTATAGCCAGTATCACACATATGGATCACATTGAGCAAGTTGTGCTTGAGACCCTACATACAACATATTTTGAGCTTTAGTATTTTCATCAAGACTGACTATGCCCTTACCCTTAATTCTTGTTTGAGCATTGTTTCCATACATGAAATGGTTCCCTCTATCGTTTTCTTTTAGAGACAATAATTTACTCTTATCCCCAGTTATATGCTTGGAACAACCACTATCCACATATGATATTTTTTTTGATTATGTGCTAACAGAGCAATCCCACATTCCATGTTCTTTCCAGACTTACATTTCCAATTATTCTTATCCTTGGGAAAGGATGGCTACCGAGCATTCTGGGATTTATATGAATACTAAAAACTACTTCTTCATTCACTTGTCTTGTGCCCAAAATTATCACATTCGGATTATTCAACATCATCCATCATGGGAGAGAAGGTATTTCTATTTCTGGGAGGAGAGTTTGAGATATAAAATTATGATACTGATTATATGTGAAATTTTCATCTCTTTCAACTTTGAATCTTCTACAATCAATAAATTTATGTCCAAATATACGACATTTGTAACAATGAAAATAAAATAGATTAGAGTACTTGAAGTTGGGAATTTCACGAGTTTGTACATGAAGGTACCTCTGTTATCTTACTGATTGATTCATTCTCCTTTAGTATGAATCCTTTGAGAAGTTGTAATTCTTGTTCGCGTGATGGGTCCCTCTCTTGATTGCTACCTTTTTATATTCATTGATTCTCTCTTGAAGCACCTTTGCATAACTTCAAGGTTCCTAAATACGACAAACTTGAAGTTCATCTTTCTCATAGAGGATTCTTGTGGTCTAGAATATCCCATAACTGTTTTATTTTCTAGAGACGTTTGAATGTTCATAATCTGATATAGCTTTCTTGTCCCTTATGCAAACCTTTTATTTACACCCTTCTCGGTATCCAGTCTCTCAAGATTCATATTCAGAGAGACAAATTTTTCCTCGATACTTTGATAATTTTCTTCCCATTCATGAATTAGATCATTAATAACTTCTCCCTTTCATTTCACTTCTTCTAATTTGACTTTCAGGGATAAAATATCTTCTTTGCATGTCTCTCGGAGAATCAAATCCTACTTTAGATGCCTATTCTCTTCTTCTATTTTTATTTTTATTTTTGATAAACAAATTCCTCATTATCGAAGTTATACATACCTTCTTTAGAACACTACAACTGCTATTTTAGCTGCTTTTTCTTTCTCTTGGACTTATTTAACTCATCAAGGGCATTGATGAGTTCCCCTTCAAATCCACCACTAATTCTTCAGGTTTCTTCTCCAAAGTATGTAATATTTTTTTTCTTAGAGTCAATTCCAAATTCCATGAGTAACCACTCATTTGACTCATCCTATGAGGATTTCTATCTGACTCTGGTGCCCCTAGATCTTCTCTTTGGAGTAGAGCCCCTTCTTCTTAGAGAGCCTCTTCTTTTGATGTTTCTGAACTTTTCCTCCAAACTTATGACCATATTCCTGTTATGTATTTTATTTGTAAGGGAAATTGAGAGAAAAATGTCCAAATCTTCCACAATCAAAGCATTTGAAGGGAAAATTCCCTTTATACTTTCCCGAGCCACACTTTAGTTTCCTAGAAATGTGAGGCAACTCTTGATCCGATTCACAACTGGATTAGTCTTGACGCTCTTTGCACACCTGAACGTTCTTGTACACCTTGAATGCTGCCTCATTTGGTCCAATATTCTATTTTCCCACTCTTATCTCATAGATAGTAAGAGTTCCAAGTAGGTGGTCCATTGTGAGGCTTTTTAGATCAGTCATCTCTTCAATGGAAAATATTTTCGTATTAAATATCATAGGAAGAGATCTTAAGAATTTTTAACAATTATATCTTCTTTGATAACTTCACCAATTCCTCCAATCATATTGGTTACTTCATCAACTCTGAGGAAGTATTATGCTATGCTTTCTTCTTCACTTATTCTTAAGCTTTCAAACCTCATTCTGAAGGTTTGAAGTTTTTCATACTTGACTTTATCATCTCCTTCATGAATCTGATTTAGCTTGACATATACTTCCTTAGTAGAATTACAATGCACAACTTATATACGTTTAGATAGAATAAGGCCAAATAGAATGGAATTATTGGATTTAACATTATTTCCATACACCTTACTATCTTCATCTATGGGAAGGAAATCAGGGATGTCGTAATCTACCAACATAGCTCCAATTGTATACTCCTAGGGACATAATATAGGCTTCCATCCTAACCTTCGAAAAAGCATAGTTTGTCCCATCAAAAATTGGTATCTTACTCAAGTAAGAATCCTGAATCTCTTTCCTAGACATAATTCCTTATGTATCTACCTTCTAGTGGCTAAAATGTTACTGAAGGAAATTGGATCTGATACCAAATGTTGAAATAAGGAATTAATGCGGGGGAGGGGTGAATAAATAATAATGAGGTTCTAAAATTTAAGCTCAATTCTCATATCTCCTTTTACTTTTTCCAGTCACTTGTGAGAGAATTAAAAATACAATATAGATGTACAATAAAGTAAATCATTCACACGAGCACACAATACATTAATTGAAAAGCACATACATATTGACACAGGTATTTTTATGTGGAAACCCAAAGGGAGAAAACCACTAATATATTTTTTAATATGATGTAAATTAAGTGCCCACTTAATTAAATCAAGTTGTTTGTGAGCACTCATAGGAGGCCCCAACCCACTTAATATAACAAGCCACCAATTTCCAAGAGGCACCAATCTCTTATGAATGCAGACCACTACCTACTCCAACAACTATTATGATTTTCATACAATTTTTAGATTGAAAATTATAGGCCAATACAAATTATTTCTATCTATTATGTAGTTCAACTTTCCACTGCTCGACAAACATTGGCATGTACAGGATGTCAGTGATGGAAAATGAATAAATAAAAAAAATAATAATTCAAGAGTGTCTTGACAAGGGGATCATCCGGCCAAGTACTTATCCATGCATTTCACCTATTGTTTTAGTGCCAATGAAATGTGGAACATGGCGCATGTGTGTGGAATTCCGTGCATTGAACAATATTACGATAAAGAACCATTACCCTCTTGGACTTGAGGAGTGGCTATCATCAAATTAGGATCGCTGAAGGAGACATATGGAAGACAACATTCAAAACAAATCAAGGTTTGTTTGAATGGTTGGTTGTTCCCTTAGGGCTTTGTAATGCTCTACTTTCATGCGTGTGATGAATGATGTATTGAGGCCTTTTATACATGACTTTGTGATTGTCTAATTAGATAACATATTATTTGACCAAGTCCCGTGAAGAACATGTGATGCATGTCAAGCACGTGTTAGATGTATTAAAGAAAGAACAATTGTTTTTAAATATGTCTAAATGTGAATTTGGAAAAACTTCTTTATTCTGCTTGGGTCATATTGTTGGAGAAGGTGAGTTTAAAATAAATCCCTCCAAGGTTGATGTCATTTTGAATTAGTGAAGGCCCAAAACACTAACAAAGGTTATAATTTTTTTGTGAGAAACCCAATACTGGAGCAATTTTATTGCTAAATTTTCTTCTATCGTAGCTCCACTGCATGCATTTACAAGTGTGAAGCAAGTTTTTCAATGGGGATGAAAACATTAAAAAGAATTTGATGCATTGAAGGAAAATACCAGTTCAACTCCTGTACTTGCACTTCCTGACTTGAGACAACCATTTGAGATACAGACTGATGCAAGTGACTATGCCATGGGTGCAATCATAATGCAACATGGTAAGCCTATCTATTTTCATTCAGAAACTTTTAATGGTGCAGTGATTAAGTATGCTACATATGACAAGGAATCGTATGTATTGGTGCAAAGTGTGAAAAAGTGGAAACACTACTTGATGGGTAAGGAAACAATCATTCACACGGATCATCAAACATTGCAATAATTGCAATCACAAAAAAAGCTGCAGCAAGCGAGGTAGTTTCGATGGATGGGATTTCTTCAAAAATTCCACTTGTTGATAAGGTATAATAAAGGTATATATAACAAGGTTGCTAATATGATTTCTAGACCAATTGTCAGTGAATCCATTATTCTTACGCATAATTCTGTCGTGCATGAGATCTATATTGAACAATATGCTTTAGGTAATGTTTTCAAAGATGTATATGCGAATTTGTGTCAAGGTAACTAAGTAGAGGAATGGGATTATTATGTTCATGATAACTTGCTGTACCATGTTGGAAATCTTTGTATTCCACACGGAGAGAGAGTCAACATCATAATGGAAGCACAAAATTCTCTTATTGTTGATCATTTAGATGTAGGTAATACAATGGCACAACTACAGAGGTATTGTTACTATCCTCGTATTCTTGGAAGTGTTTCACGATTTGTAAGAGGATGTTCATTATGTGCTGTCAGTAAGCCTAACAATAGAAACTTGGGATTGTATACTTCACTTCCAATACCTTCTCGTCCATGGGAGAGTGTTTCTATGGATTTTTTAGGAGGTTTACCTATGTCTAGGATAGGTCATGATTATCTTTATGTATTTGTGGAAAGGTTCAACAAAATGTGTATTTTGATGCCTTGTAAAAGGCAGGTTACAATTGAACAAATTGCTTAGTTATTCTTTCAGAATGTATGGGTACATTTTGGGTTTCCCACATCCATTTTTAGTTATCGAGATTCTTGCTTTGTCGGGAACTTTTGGTCAAGATTTTGGGGACTCATGGACACCAAATTGAAAAGGAATACAACATTCCATCTGCAAACATATGACCAAACATAAGTGGTGAACATAATGACGATACATCTTCTTCATGGGAATTGCAATAAACATCCTATGCTGTGGGATGAACATTTGCACTATATTTAGCATGTTTATAACCGGGCCAAGTATTCGTCGACTCAAATATTTCCATTTGAGGCATTCTTGGGATACTTGCCCAAATCTCATTTAGATTTTATCTTTGGGAAATATGTTATTATTGATGGTCATAGTGACGTAGATAAATCTAAAAGATTCATTAAAACAGTTCAATTGGTCCATCAAACAATTAAAGAATAGTTGGAGAAGATTCAAGTCAATTACAAGACAAGACATGATAAGAATCGTGTGGATTATAGTTTCCAAGTCAGTAATGAAGTTTGGCTTCACATTAGCAAAGAGAGACTCTGAGGAGAAGGTGAAAAGATGAAACCAATTCGATATGGTCCATTCATAAATCTGGAAAAGATTGATAATAATGCCTTCAAGTTAGTTTTGCCTTCATATATGCAAATTTATGCAGTTGTTAATGTTGAGAATTTAAGATTTTATGAGCCTTTGATTGAATATCAAGGATAGAATGTTCAGATTTCTCTCCTGAATATCTTGAAGAATTGCAGCAAGACACCATCCTTTATAGAAAAACAATGACTTCAAAACGAGGGAACGTGGAGTACCTTCGAGTGGGGCTCAAGGAAAAAAATATAAACAAATCCAGATGGATTGAGATTGGAAGGGTGAGGGAACCATATACTCATCTTTTTGTTAACTGAAAGTGATATTTTGGGGTCCAAAAGTTTCCAGTGGGGAGGAATGATCTAGTGGATAAAGAAAGTGCTCAAAATTCAAAGTGCTCAGATTGGATTGAAAATAGCTCCAGAGCATAGATCTCGTCACCTTGAATCCAACTATATTGACATATGGTTCAAAACAGTAATTAAATTGCAGTGACACACTCTTCTCCGACAATACTTGATACAATCCCAGTCAAAGCAATTCATCTCTCATATTCAGGTACATGTCAGGACATGTATTCCAAGTGTGCACCTAATTTTATTTGTCATCTTGATGTGCACATGGCTCCATTGGAAGTATTCCTATACTTGAATTTTTTTTTTTTTTTTTTCCAAGTATAGTAGGAAACCGAAAAAAAGAAAAAAAAAAGAAAAAATGAGAAAAAAGGGGGAAAAGAATAAAATCTCAGGTGAAAACCTCTTTTGAGGCGTCTGAGATTGGCTCACTGATAGAAAACATCCATGAGGCGGTCATTGGGTTGAAGAAAAGATAGGAAAGTAAAATATCCTAGGTGAAAAAATTCCTTTGAGGCGCCTAGGCAGACCTTCTAGTTGAAAACCTCATTGAGGCAGCTAGTAGGCCTTCCAAAAAAAAAAAAAAATGTACTTCTCCATGTATCTCTCTCTAATGAATGCAGGTGCTCTCCAAACTTTGCAAGTAGAAAATAGGAAGTTGGCACAAAATGAAAATTCGGTCAATACTTTAGTCAAAGGTAGTCAAACTTGGACTTCCTCCTCCTGTGCTCAGAAGCTCCAAAAGGACCTCAATCAAATTATCAAATGCAGCTTCAGAACCACCAAAGAAAACTTCAACAACCATATCAGCAGCTTCAATATCATATGCAAAAAAAAATCAATTGTAAGGCTCAAGTATGCAATCATCTAACCCTTTCTTCGAATCTATTTTAGCTTAATAAAACATTAAAAAGTGTGAGAAGGAATTTTTTTTTATATAACCAAAATCAGTAGCAGAGAAACCTCAGCCTTATCTAGCAACTAGCCTCACTTTTTCCACCAAGAAAAGAAACAAGACAAAAGTAAAAAGGAATTGAGAAAGTGGGTAGAACGCAGTTAATTATAATCAAAGACAAGGAGTGCCAAAGGGGTAACCAAGGGTGAAATCAATTAACAGAAAAATAACTCTGAGTTTATTTTGCATGCAATAAAAAAGTTGGGAAAAAAACGGAAAAAAGAAAAAGAATAAAAATAGAATAAAAGGTGGATCCACCACCTCTTGGCATACAAAATAGATTTTCTTAAGGTACCTAAGGACCTCCATGCAGAACCTACAAAAAGAAATGCAAGAAGAATAGCAAGAAGATTAAGCAGGGGGAGCAGTGCATGGGCCAATAAAACAGAAAACGAAATAAGCCAATATGCAGGAAGAAACATAAGGCAGGGAGGATGAATAGGTTTCTCAGAGGATGAGCAATAGTTCCAGTAGGGGGGTGTTGATGGGCCTCTAAATTAGACATAAAATAAGGCCCATCTAACCTTTCTTATGCACATAAAAGGATATATTAAATCTCTCCTTCTACACTTAATAATGTTTTCTTAGGAAGGTTTAAAGGTAATTGCATATTTGTGCCTAATATTGGTTATTTTTGTAGAATATTGTGAGAATATTTGGCAGATTATACAGATTTGGAGAAGGAGATGATTTAGGGACTTGATCCCTGCCACTGGAAGATCAGGATTGGAGAATAAATGAGCACAACATCAAGAAATTAGGGAGAAATCTTGGAGAGATTCAAAGGGATTGTCCACCCTGCTTAAATCTCAAAGGTAGCCAAAGGATCCTCATGAGATCCCCCTCCAGTAATTCGAATTCCAGAGGGTGCCAAGCAACTCAAGACCAATAGCACTCAAACCATACTTCACTTGGAGTCTCCAGCTAATTGAATTCCAAGAGGCAGCCAAGCAACTGAAGACAAAGGGCACTCAATCTATGTTTACTTGGAGTCAAAGTGGACTCAATCACCATTTTCAAAGGAGATGTTGGTAGATGCACTATAGAATAAATAGAGAAGAGCTAGAGCTAGGAAGGAATTAGTTAGTTAGCCAGGGAGTTGATTCTATTCGACTTCCATTCCATTCCATCCCACTTCCATTCCATTCCATTCCATTCCATTCCATCCCACTTCCATTCCATTCCATTCTATTCCATTCCATTCCATTCCATTGGATTTGAATTTTTGTTGTAAAGCCATTAGACTTTGTTAAAGATTTTATGGTTGTAAAAAACTGTTCCTTTTTATGAAATGAGTAGAGAGATTCCATTTTACTGATTTAATTCCAGAGAGTTGGGCTCATGAGTTAGGGCCCTACCCATGTGTCTCAACTTCTTTGTTGTTTCATGCTTTTCTTTCATGTCATTTAGCTAGTTTTTCTTCTGAGCATTTAGCTAGTTTGCTGGTATTTTTATTGATGTTTTAATTTTCTTCCCGTTGTCTTTTGCTGTAGATTTAATCTGCTTACCGAATGGTAGGATAGTTGATAAACTCCATAAAGCTGTGAGGCCAGCCTTCCCCTCTCAACTCTGTCAATAGACCTTGAGGAGGGTAGAACTTTCCCCACAAATAAAAAATGCTTTCTCGCTTATGATTTCTTCGAAATAGATTAGATCAGTGCCTATATTTTCAAGAACATATTGTCTACCTTTTTTTGCATAAATAGGCATGTTGATTGTAGGTATGGGCATCATAGCATAGGATAGTTTTTCCAACATCTCCAACTTCATCTTCCATCTTCCTTCAATCTCTGATGTTACGCTCTATGCACTGCTGTTACACTGTTTTTTCCAACATATTCTCACTGCCTTCCCCTTTTTATGAAAAACACGTGAAAACCATTCAAAACCACAAAAAACTCGACTTCCTCCTTTTCTCCTCGAGACTCCCACCACAATACGTCGCACTTCACAAATCACAACTTTTAACGTTTACCTTTAACACTTACCGCTCATTCCTTGCGATTGCGATATTGCGAAATCACAAATCGCACTTCGTACCGCTTACCTTTTGCCTTGAGTATTTACCGCTCTCCTTCACCGATTGCCTGCCTTATTCCTTCGTTCTATCAGTCACCGTCTCCGGACTCGTTTTAACGCAAAAATGCTTGAAAATCATCAAAAACCCGACCTACGCCTTCCTCCTCGAAACTCCCACCACTGTACATTGCACTTCGCAAATCACAACATTTAACGTTTACTTTAACACTTACTGTTCATTCGTTGTGATTGCGATATTGAAAAATCACAAATCGCACTTCGTAACTCTTAGCTTTTACCTTTAAATCTTACCGCTTGTTCTTGCGATTGCGATATTGCGACATCGCATATCGCAAATCACAACTTTTCCCTTTCTTATTTTCACCGTCACATCATCTGCATCGCAAATCGCAGCTCGCAACCTTTACCGTATCGCAAATCGCACTTCCCTGAACTCACCACATCGCAGATCGCAGCCCGCAACCTCTACCGCATCGCAAATCACACTTCGCGCATTTTAGTCCATTCCATTAAGTCCTTACTGCTATCCATTTAAACTTGCAATATTGCGATTTGCGACCTGCCACGTCATTCATCGCACTTTGCACAATTTAGTTTATTCCATTAAGTCCTTATTACTATCCATTTGAACTTGCAAAGTTGCGATTGTGACATCACACATCGCGGATTTTGTCCTCCATCGCACTCCGCCATCGCACTTTTGATTTCTGTCCGCTCCAAATTCATTTATCACATTATAATAATTTTTTCTAAGGGTTTAACCCCCTCTTTCCGCTTCCAAACCTCGTTTCATGCGTTAAACCCCCCATTAGCCTCTTTTAGCCCTTTTTCTTCCTCTAAGCTTCAAATTAACTCTTTTTAGTTAGAATTAAGTCATGGATAGTTTAGTTGCATGGATAAGAGCATGGTAGATAGATCATAGGATAAGTAGAATGCATTTAGCCATTTGGCGAAGTTTAGTGTGGTTTAGAATTAGTTTCCTTTCTGCCGTTTATTTTCAACAAGTTAGCTTAGTTTCTTTTCAGTCATTTCCCTTTCTGCCAATTAAATTATTTTCATTCTTTTCGTTTCTTTTCAGCACTTTAGTTTAATTTCCTTTCTGTCATTTCCTTCTAGTAATTTAATTTCCAGTTGTTCTCATAATTTAAGAAATAGCACCCTTTCGTAAAACAAAAGAGGATGAGATGAACATAATGCATCTGCTGTGTATATAGGACTATCACCTCAAATTTTGGATGAACCTCGGGTTGATAAAGTAAAGTAGGGCAGCCCTTGGGAGTTGCAGCACTCTTGGTGCAATACCAGGGCTCACCACTAACCCCAAACCACAGTCAACTGCAACTGATGCTCAACCCATGGTTCAACCAAATTCAGAAGCCGGTGGGAAAAATTAACCATGCTCTGAAATAAATGGTCCATCAATGGACACTTGGTGCATTTTTAGATGGATAAAGGTCGACCGAGCACGATTAATGGTTTCACAAATTGCACCTGGTGCGACAGGAATCTCGCCGGCGCAAGGAAAATTTTTCTCTCCACGTGTCCGCACAGGGCGGAAAAAGTAGATATATTGCAAGGAAGTGCGAATTGTAGGATAGTTAGGAGAAAACTTCATGGGAACATAACTTAGTCATTTTTTGACCTTTTTGAGTGTAGAAAGAGCCCAACTAGGGGTTTTTGACTATTCTAGAGCCATTAGAGACATTATTTTATAATTATGAGAATTGTAACTTGATGTATACACACATTTTTGAGCATAATGGAAGAGGACCAACATTGGAAGCTGGACCATGAGATGTAGCCCAGGAGGGGTGAACTCCTTCATTTTCTATCTTGTGTGTACTATTATGGTATTGATGTCTTCTTTATTTTCTACAAAACTGAGTTTTAAATCATTTTAATGTGTTAATGAAATTTACATAAGTGTTTAAAAACCCTAATCATTTCACTTGCAAATTTCACCTTAAACTCTCAAGCTTTCAAATACAGATCACTTACTTTGACTGGCCATAACTTTTTATCCAGAGGGAAATTTGTCGACTTCCACATACCGTTGGAAATATATTTCCATCTATGCAACTTTGATGAGAAATTGAGCTTATCTCTTGAAACATAATATCCTCCAAAGTGTGGGACTCCCCAGGGCCCATCATAGTCATCTTTTATGGCTTCTCCACTAAGCTTGCTACTATGAGGATTCTCTACAAAATATTGCAGCAACCATGTGATTTCCCCTGAAAAGCTCATCAATTCCAACATATTCTTCCTATAACTTCAATTCTAATTTGGTTGACATCAATTCCAAAATACTAAGTGCTACCAACTATTCAAACAATGCCAACTATCCAACAATATACCCCTTTTGCATTGAGGACAACAAGCCAATCTCCCCATGAAACTAGACATGGTTTTCTTCCCCTTGGAATGATTAACATTAACAATATTCTTCCCCTTTTAAATTAATGAAAAAGGATGTTGCTGAAATCTCCCCCTGAAGCACTACAACCTACTCTTCGATTGATCCTTCAAGCTGAGTAACTGCCAATACTCATTGTAATTGATTCATTTGGGAGGAGGAGTCACAACTCCTATTTGCTATAGGAGATACAAAAAGGGATCTATTGCAAGTGGCTTAGTGAAGATGTATGCAAGTTTATCTTTATTGGCTACATATTCAAGTCAACCAACATTAGCAACAAATTTTTCTCTCAAGAATTGAAACTTGATAGGAATTTTCTTGGTCTTTGAGTGCATGGCAGGATTCTTAAAAATGCAGATTGCACTATTGTTTTCATACATGACTGGAATTGGATAAAAAAAATATACCTTAATTTCCTTTAAGGTCCGCTTCGTACTGAGAATTCGTGAGTAGCAAGTGGTAGATGCAATATAATCTGCTTCAACAGTTGATAGAGAGATGGAGTCTAGTTTCTTGCTGACCCAAGACACTAAGAAATCTCCTAAAAAGAATGCTTTACCATAGGTGCTCTTCCTATCATCAATACTGCCTGCCCAATTAGCATCAATATAGGCCTTTACTTTAAACTCTCCGATCCTAACATACCACATCCCATAGTCTACTATGCCTTGAAAATATTTGAAAATCCTTTTGACAACAATCAGACATGACTTTTACGGGGGTAGGCTTGAAATATGACCACCAAACCTACTTCTTGAATGATGTATGGTCTATATTCCGTGAGATATATCAAGCTTCCTATCATCGATCTATAGACGATCTGATTTACCAGAGGTGTCTCATCTTCTTTGCATAACTTACAACCTGTAACCATGGGGGAGCTAATCGGCTTGCAATATTCCAGTCCAAATTTATTCAGAGTTTCTCGCAAGTATTTGGATTAGGAGATAAAAATAACATCATTTGATTAAGAAATTTGCAGTCCTAGGAAAAAGGACAATTATCCTATCACATACATTTCAAACTCTATCTATATACAATTCGCAAATTGATTTCCCAATCGCTCTAGATCGTTGTCAAAGATTATGTTGTCTACATACACTACCATAATAAACAGGTGGTCATCTTTAATATTTATATCTACAAAGCCCCTCTTAAAGCATTTTTGCTGAAGTTATCTATCTAATCTGGCATATCGAGATCTGGGGGAGTATTTGAGCCCATATAAATCCTCTTTCAGTTTGCACACAAACCCTTCATTTTCTATGAGCATGAACCTATCTGGCTGCTCAATATATAATTATTATTATAAATATCCATCAATAAAATATGAATTCACATATATTTGATAGACCTTGATGTTTTCATGACTGGAAAAAGAAAGAAAAATTATGATGTCCTCCAATCTTGCTACTGGTGCAAAGTTTTCTTCAAAACTATCCCCTCTTTTTCGACATACCCTTTTCAGACTAAGTGATCCTTGTTCCTGATCACTTGACCTTTATCGTTCAACTTATTTTTTAAGACCCATTTTGTGCCTATGAAATTTATCTCTTTGGGTCTTGGAACAAGCTCCCAACTATCATTCTTCTGAAATTTATCCAACTCTTCATTCCTCGAAGCTTGGGCTGCCAAGGATATCATCCTTGTTTGAACACCAAGTCTTTGATCATCAATAATTTTTCTTTCTAGATGTTGTTTCTATACATATCTTAAGGGAGTTTTTGACCTTGGTGTTGTATTTATTTCTTCATATTCATCATCTGCCTTTGTTTATGCTTAATCTGAGAATATGGTGGCTGAAATTTCTCCTCCATATAAGTTCATGTTTATTTTGGAAGACTTAGTTTGTGGTATTATTTCATACACTATTATATCAGTGTAGTCCTCAACTCTCTTTTTCCTTATGTTGTAGCATGTGTATCCTTTAATTTCGGTTCAATACTCGAGAAATATACGATCATCAACTCTATAATCAAAATTTCCATAATTTTTATCATTTATTTTGATAAAGCATCTTCTCCCAAACACCTTGTAGTGTTTCACTGATGTAGGTTTCCCCTTCAATAACTCATAGGGAGTCTTATCACTATTAGGCTCAAGTTGTGTTCGATTTTCTAGTACACTGCTACTTGAACTTATTCTCCCCAAAAGGTGTGAGGTACATCTACTATATCCATCACAGCTCTAGCCATATCTTGAATTATTCCATGCTTTCTCTTTGCTACTGCATTTTGTTTGGAGTTATGGCCACAGAACACTACCTTCTTGTGCTGTGATCTTCACAATATTCTTCAAATTCTCTTGAAGTGTCTTCTCCACCCCTATGCGATCTTAAACATTTGATATTTAGATCTGTTTCATTCTCCACCTAAGCTTTGACACCTTAAAATGTTTAAGAGCTTTTGATTTTTCTTTTAAGAGAATTATCCATGTGGCTCTGGTAAGATAATCAATAAGTAACATATAAAATATTTCTCCTATTGGGATTTTTTTCCTGGTAGGGTCACAAATATCAATGTGAATAAGCTCCAAAGGTTTAGATGATGAGAACTAATTTTTATTAAATTGAGTCCTTGTTTTCTTACCAAATTGACAAGACTTATAAATTGAATTATCAGGCCTTGACAACCTTGGCAGTCTCCATATAAATCCTATCTTGCTGAATTTTATCAGACTGTCAAGGTTCATGTGACCAAGTCTCCTATGCCACAACCATGTTTGACTTGTATAGCTCAAGTAGCAACTTACTCTAGAGTCATTAAACACATATAAATTATTATGAGTTCTGACTGCCTTTCCCACCAACTTTCCATTCTCTTCATTTCAGATCTCACAATATTTGGATCTTAAGGGCACATTATAGCCAATATCACACATATGGATCACACTGAGAAAGTTGTGCTTGAGACCTTCTACATACACCATATTTGAGCTTTAGTCTTTTCATCAATACTGACAATTCCCTTACCCTTAATTCTTGCTTGAGCATTGTTTCCATGCATTACATTGTTCCCTCTATCCTTTTATTTTAGAGACAAGAATTTACTCTTATCCCTAGTTATATGCTTGGAAAAACCACTATCCACAGACGATATATTTTTTTGATTATGTGCCGACAGAGCAATCCCACATTCCATGTTCTTTCCAGACTTACATTTCCAATTCTTCTTCTCCTTTGGAAAGGATCACTACCAAGCATTCTAGGATTTATATGAATACTCAAACCTAATTCTTCATTCAATTGTATTGTGCCAAAAATTATTATATTTTAAGTATTCAACATCATCCATAAGGGGAGAGAAGGTATTTCTATTTCTAGGAGGAGAGTTTTGAGATCTAAAATTATGATACTTATTATATCTGAAATTTTCATCTTTCAACATTGACTCTTCTACAATCAATAACTTTATGTCCAAATATATAACATTTCTAATAATGACAATAAAATAGATTAGAGTACCTGAAGTTGGGAAGTTCACGAGTTTGTACATGAAGGCACCTTTATTATCTTGCTGATTGATTCATTCTCCTTTAGTACGAATCCTTTGAGAAGTTGGAATTATTGTTAGAGAAATGGGTTCCTCTCTTGATTTATACCTTTTTATCTTCATTTATTCTCCCTTGAAGCACCTTTGCATAACTTCGAGGTTCCTCAAATACTACAGACCTGCAGTTCATCTTTCTCATAGAGGATTCTTGTGGTCTAGAATATCCCATAAGTGTTTTATTTTCTGGAGACCTTTGAATATTCATAATCTGATCTAGATTTATTGTACCTTATGCAAACCTTTTATTTACACCCGTCTTGGTATCCAGTCTCTCAAGATCCGTGTTCAGAGAGACAATTTGTGCCTCGATACTTTGAAAATTTGCTTCCCATTCATGAATTAGATCATTAATAAATTCTCCCCTTCATTTCACATCTTCTAATTTGACTTTTAGGGATAAAATATCTTCTTTGCATGTCTCTGGGATCATCAAATCCTACTTTATATGTGTATTCTCTTCTTCTATTTTTCTTTTTGATAACAAAATTCCTCGTTATCGAAGTTATACATACCTTCTTCAGAACACTACAAATGCTATTTTAGCTGCTTGTTATTTCTCCTGGTCTTATTTAACTCATCAAGAGCATGATGAGTTCCCCTTAAAATCCAACACATTCTTTAGGTTTCTTCTCCAAAGTATGTAATATTTTGTTTCTTAGAGTCAATTCCAAATTCCATGAGTAACCACTCATTTGACTCATCCTATGAGGATTTTTTTCTATCTGACTCTAGTGCTGAGCTATCCTCTTTGGAGTAGAGCCCCTTCTTCTTAGAGAGCCTCTTCTTTTGATGTTTCTGAGTTTTACCTCTAAACTTATGATCATCTTCCTTTTATGTATTTTCTTTGCAAGGGCACTTGAACAAAAAATGTCCAACTCTTCCACAGTCAAAGCATTTGAAGGGAAACTTCCCTTTATACTTTCTTGAGCCACACTTTAGTTTTCTAGAAAATTGAGCCAACTCCTAATCCAATTCACAACGAGATTAGTCTTGATTCTCTTTGTGCACCTTGGCCTTCTTGGACACCTTGAATGCTGCCTCCTTTGGTCAAGTCTTCTGTTTTACCACTCTCATCTCATAGATAGTAAGAGTGCCAAGTAGGTGGTCCATTGTGAGGCTTTTTCATTCAATCATCTCTTCAATGGAAAATATTTTCGCATTAAATCTCATAGGCAGAGATCTTAAGAATTTTGAAAAATTATATCTTCTTTGATAACTTCACCAAGTCCTCCAATCATATTGGTTACTTCATCAACTCTAAGGAAGCATTCTGCTATGATTTCTTCTTCACTTATTCTTAAGATTTCAAACCTCATTCTGAAGGTTTGAAGTTTTTCCTACTTGACTTTATCATCTCCTTCATGAATCTGATTTAGCTTGACCCATACTTCCTTAGTAGATTTACAGTGCATCACGTTTACAAGTTCAGATAGAATAAGGCCAAAGAGAATGGAATTATTGGCTTTAACATTATTTCCATACACCTTCTTACTATCTTCATCTATGGGAAGGACATCAGGGACATCTTAATCTACGAACACAAAGCTCCAAACGTCTACTCCTAGGGACATATATAGGCTTCCATCCTAACCTTCCAAAAGGCATAGTTTGTCCCATCAAAAATTGGTATCTTACTCGAGTAAGCATCCTGACTCTCTTTCCTAGACTTAATTACTTATGTTTCTACCTTCCAGTGGTTAAAATATTCCGGAATAAAATCAGATCTGATACCAAATGTTGAAATAAGGAATTGCTTGGGGGGGGGTGAATAAATAATAATGAGGTTCTAAAATTTAAGCTCAATTATTATATTTCCTTTTACTTCTACCAGTTACTTGTGAGAGAATTAAAAATACAATATAGATGTACAATAAAGGAAAGCATTCACACTAGCACACAATACATTAATTTATTAGCACACACATATTGACATGGGTATTTTTATGTGGAAACCAAAAGGGAGAAAACAACTAAATTATTTTTTATTATGATGTAAATTAAGCACCCACTTAATTAAATCAAGTTGTTTGTGAGCACTCATAGGAGGCCCAAACCCCCTTAATATAACAAGCCACCACTTTCAAAGAGGCACCAACCTCTTATGAATGCATAACACTACCTACTCCAATGACTGTTATGCTTTTCATACAATTTTTAGACTGAAAAATAGAGGCCAATACAGATTCTCATAAATATAAACCTAATATATTGCTGCACTAGCTCCTTTCCATCCATTCTGTAGTTCAAATTTCCACTTCCCTCTCCACTGCTTGAAAAACTCAAGTCGTGGCCCTCAACTCCACTGTAAAAATAATTACCTCTCGGGACTTAGCTCTCTTCTCCTCACTTTAATGTTAATCTTGTTGAAACCAATTCAAACATATTAAGTTACACCAACCATTCATACAATGGAAACTATCCCACAATATTTTGTGAGAGGAAGCTTCCCCCTCAACATGAGTGAGCTCTTTGTGAATGGATCCTGAAATGAGGTCACGAAAGTGGGAGGAAACATCCTCCAGACAATGATGTATGCATTTAATCCACCTATGGGACTTCCCTTGGTAGTAGGAGACCCCCTTCCTATCTCACACCCACAAATAGGGCATGGAAGCAATTTTAGGCTATCAATAAAGCTCGAAAAAAGATCAAAAAATACTAAAGGGTTTAGGAGATTAGGAAGAGTGCCATGTAATATGGGTACTTGTCAAAGAGTCACTACATCTAGAAGGGCCTCCATGTAGAAACATAGGTTGTGTCAGCACAATGGAAGGGGGAAGATAAAAAGTAAGCCTAGACCAAAAGCAAACCAAAATACATTAAAATAAGAGCTTACATTATGCTATCTCGTAAGGTGGAATAGGTACTGAGAGGAAGTATGTTGAAGGGAGATGGAAAGGTTGTGTTGTAGAGGACTAGGGGATCCAAAGTATATGAGATAGGGGGAGTGCTAATAAGGGAAGTGAAGCCAAACAAGAAACTGAGGGCGGATGCCCAGAGGAAGCTGGTAGGAATGAGGGAGGAAAAAATTAAAATCGGAAAGCCCGAGCACTAGTGCTAATGATGAGCTAGCCATCTTGCAGGAGAACAAATAACATGAGATAATACCAATTTTCCATGGAGAGCCAATATTACCAGTTTCAAATCATTTCCACAAAGTTGAGAGGAAACCAATGCTCCCAAATTGTCAAATTCTGAGATTAGTAGGTATCTTTGTGGCAGTCCAACCCTTGTTAGAGTCTAGTATTGACACAATTCCATGGCGATCATTTCGGTTTCCTTGCAGGCTCTAGAATTGGATGCCTATGCATGTTACTCTCCTCTAGAAAAAACTTGAAATGCAGACGTGGGATTAGAGCCATGGGGAAGGTCCTTTATTGCATTAGAACCACACAAGTAAGCCCTCGATATGGGATTTAATAATTGAAATAAATAAAAATTCACTAAAATTCCCTTCAAGATACGAAACTATGAAATCTATAAAAAAAAACATGGTATAATTTAGAAAACAAGGTCAATATGAATTTACGAGAAGATAACTATTCACAAACTATAGTAACTCTAGAAAAGGAAGGACTAAATTAATTTGATTGAATGGTTTTAACTAACATGTTCTAAACTAATAAAAGAAGAGAGTGATGATGCTAATATGCAAGAGAAACAAACACATTTACAAAATAGTTCGATAGTATGCATATTATTGATACATAAGTCGATAGAAATCACAATTCAAAAGAATGATTATTTGAAAACATGGAGTGTAACTAGTTTTTTTTTCCAAGGAAAAAATTGTAATTTTTCATTAGTATAAAAAATTACATGTTTCATTTTATAGTTATCATCATAGCAAATCACTATTCCTGAAAAAGGAAAACAAAGTATCTGAAATCTGTGCAAGTATGCGGCTAATCAAGCTATCTACTCTAAACATATACATGCTGAAATAAATATAAAAGACATTAGCATGCATATAGCATGACAGTCTCAAAAAATAATAATAGTCTGACAAAATGCAGTCATGGAGTGACTGCTCCCATATCCCAGAACTCCTCTATGAAAGGTCTATGATAATATTTGTAAATCTATGTGCTAGCATGTTCCGTGATGTGCCAACATCCCCAATCTAGCTTCGCAACTTCTTTGGAAAGTTGGTCTACCATTTGGTTCCTCTGCCCGGAATCGATGCCGAGATTCCATGGGATGAGCTGGGCAGCATGTGATGAGTGCATGCATGAGTTGTCTGCCAGTTTGGTAGCACCTCATCAGGCTGAGAAGCAGCCTCCTGTTGACCCTTCGATGCTGATAAAATGGTGACAGGGTCAGTTTGCGTAGCCATATGGGTCACCGACTTATGGTTAGTGCATGTAGCCCCCAAGGGAGGGAATTCCTTATATAGGTGCCCAACAGAGTGACATCTCTTGCAACAGAATGGGATGCCCTCGTAATCTAACATCTGTTGCCAGAACATCCCTTCAAAAAACATGTTGTAGTTGTCATGTAATCCATCCTGGGTGTCCAAGAAAACAAGAATACGAGCCACAGAGTAGATGCCCGTCTCAAGGAAGGATCTATCATGGTCAAGGTAGAGGCTGAAGTATTCTCCAATACTATGAAGGGCTACATCATTCAAGAACTGCATAGGAAGTCCAGGAAGGCGAATCCAAATCGAACCAGCACCGGAGTTCTCCTTGTAGGGGTCAAAGAGGGGAGACCATATTTTGAGTAATATCGGATGCATCTTGATATGCCAGTATTTAGTAAGGACCCAGTCAACCAGTGCTGGTTGAGAAAATGAGAGAGAAAATCAACCCCTGTTAATCAACCGAACCTCCGGAAGCTGCTCCAGTATGCCTCCCCAAATCTCAGCAGTCCAGATCCTGAGCCTTGTTGTGGTGTAATTTCTACCTCTGACCTTCCCCACAAGCATCGTACCAGTCGTCTAATGCAAGTCCACCATGCCCTTGTCTCTAGTATCTAGATAGATGCACACAATCTAGGAATGATTATACAAGAACATATCTAATTTGTTTGCAAAGTAAACCACTATACACATAATATTCCAAATATACACAAATATCTTTTCCAAGCCTTGGCGAGGAATGGTTTTTAAACATTTAGAATCCAACATTAATAGTTCTTACAAAATTATCTTATGGGTGACCCTCATTACAAATTTTCCTAATCATTTATTACAAATGTTTTCCTTCATATATAGAATCACAATAACATATCCATTGCATGAGGTGGAGTGGGATTTCAATCATGAAACCAATTTTTTTTATAGTCTAAGAGATAATTGACTAAAACCAACTCAACTAGCTAGAGGTGGTGGAGAATCTTGTTGAGGTGTTGTACTGTTTGCAAGAAATCTTACTCAACTAGAGTTTATCTAGTCAATGGTATGGTCAGAAAAGATGACTAGGGACAAAAAATTTATGGTCGAGTCAAGAGGTCAATAGACAAGTTGAAAGAGTAGTTACCTCAATTAAAGTCGATGGGAAGTTGAGCAGCCAACAAAAGATAATAGTTGACTGGAGCAATCAAAGTAATCACAATAGAGTGCATGCATATAGCCAAATTAGACTTGTGGTTGAATGGAGGTCAGTTGGTGGTTGAAAGGAAATTGGCTATAGTCAGGAAATGGTTATGAATCCAAATATTCCCAAGATCTTAACCAATAATTTTCAACCACTTGTATTGATTCAAGATACTTAAAATCAGGGTTTTTTTTTCTATGCCCCTAAGTAGATGATGATGTAAGATTGATGATAGATATGATGTATGATGAATGCGATAATATTAGGTGTGGACTAAGGTCGAGATTAATTGTAAATGGTTAATAGTCAATTGAGAATATAAGAGTGGTGGAGCTCAAAGGATAGCTAGTTTTCCCAATTAAGGGTTTCTAGGATAAAATATTTGTGTGCTATGTAATTATTTATGGTGTGCCATTGTTTATTGTCTAATATTAATGTTATTTCATGATATTTAAAGGTTTATGTAAATTTAGCTTCTAGTCTAGTTTAGATGTATAGTTATTTTTGGATTTAGAATTTGTGTGTGTCTAAGGTGTAAATCGACTACCTTAAACCCAACATTTGGTATCTGAGAAATTTATTCTAGTAGTAGATCGCATTTTGGCTGCAGAGGAGTGTCTCTTATGTCAAATATTAAGGATATTTAACCTATATTAATTAAATAATATCATTATTTTTCAATATTAGAGATAAAATTTGAGGGGGAGTAATAAGACAAAAAATCAGTTAAAGAAAAATGGATAGGTACAAGAATTGAGTTTTAGAAGTTTAATGGCTAGAATTTTGAGCTTTGGAAGCTTGAAAAGGAGTATCTCCTCATATATTGATAACAATGGACCACCACGCATCCAAAAACACCTCCAACTGGAATACCAAAGATGCTTAGGAGAAACTTGAAAGAAAAGTAAGGAGCATGATACAACTTTGTCTTGTAGATTAGGTGTTGCTAAATGTATTGAGGGAAGACACTACCAAAAAACCATGGGATGAGTTGGTAAACTTATACCAATCGAAATCACTAATCAATAAATTGTTTGTTTGGAAGAAGCTTTACCTTGTGAGGATGATAAAGGGTTCTTTAGTTATAGAATGCCTTCTTTTAATACTATGATAATTAGTGAATAAGTGTGAATATCTCCATTACAAAAGAAGAAAATGTATCCATATGTTGTTTTTTTTTTCAAACCCTTGGGATACTCTAGTTGTGGCTATAGGAGTAATAATGACCACATTGAGTATTGATGTTGTGGTGGAATCTCGGTTATTTGAGATGAGGCTAAGGAACATGGAAGGATCAACCAAATATATTCTATTAGTAAGAGGTCGATTGGTGGATAGAGGAAAAAGTAAATTCTCCAAATAAAGATATAGATCTAAGGGAATATCTATGTCTCTTGCTAAGTTGACAAGAATATGTGGAAATGTGGTATAGTAGGATATTATGAAAGAGATTGCGAGTTGAATATATTTTAATGAAGCAAGGAGTATGATGAGTATTTGACTAAAGGGAGAAATTTTTCAGATGAAGCAAGAGCCATGTATTTAGCTTTGACAAGCACATAGTCAGATCATAAAGCATGGGTGATCAAATCAGGAGCATCCTATCATATGACTGCCCACAAGGAATGGTTTTTCAAGTATGAAGACTATGATGGAGGATACATCTACCTTGGGAATTATTCAACAACCAAGATAGTAGGTCAAGGTCAAGTTCAATTAGTATGACAGGATAGTCATAGTAGGACATTGTTGAGGGTACTACATATTCCAAGTTTGGATAGAAACCTAATATCTATTAGTTGAATGGGTGATGTAGGTGTGCATACCATATTCGAGAAGGATTGATGTAAGATGGTTTTTGGAGAAATAGTATTGATGAGAGGTGTTAGGATTGAGACATTGTATAATATTTCTAGGCATAATAACCCAAGCGGATGTAATAGTGTAGTCATATACGAAAATAACAAGTAAACCTCTTGTCTATTTGATGAAACCATGTTGACATCAAAGAATGAGATAGGCTGGAGAAAAATGATTTGATCTATGAAAATAAAAGGTATGATTGAAGGTTTTCCTAATAAATCTCTGGAATTTGATTTCTATGTTCATTGTGTTTATGGGAAATGTAATCATGTTGGGTTTCCATATGGTGCTCTAAGGGGAAAAAGGAATGTTGGATATGATTCATAGTGATGTATTTGGGGCATTACCAGTGTAGTTAGTAGGTGAATCCGTATATTATGTATCCTTGATTGATGATTTCTCCAAGATGACATGGTTATATTTCCTGAAGAATAAATCAAAGGTTTTTGAGAAATTTCAAGAGTTCAATCTCTTATGGAGAATTAAACAGATAGGAAGATAAATGTGTCAAGAATTGTCAATGGAGGTGCATTTTGTGGTAAATACTATGAGAAATTTTACAAGTATCATGAGATAATATGCCATACAACTACTCCATATACTCCTTATCATAATGAATTTGTATAAAGGATGAATAAGACCATGATGGAAAAGGAAAGAAGCATGCTTAGCATTTCAAGATTAGAACAATAGTTATGGGCAAGGGCATTTAACATTGTGTGTTACCTAGTGAATAGGTTTCCATCATTAGAATTTGTCAACAAAACTCTATATGAAGTATGATTTGGTAAGAGTCCATAAGTATTGCATTTCAAATATTTAGTTGTGAGGCTTATATCCATATCCCAAAGGAGAAGAGGAAAAAGTTGGACAATAAGACAATAATGTGTATTTCATTGCCTACATGTATGGATTGAAAGGATATAAGTTGTGGGATCTGGTGAAAAGGAGGAAAAATTATATTCGATATGTGATATTTAGGGAAGTTAGGTGTACTTCCAAGGCTAAAGAGACTCTAGAAAAGGAGAAAGGAGAACAAAAGTTGGTGTTCGACTTGAAATTAGAAAAAAATGTCTTAGATGAGTCAATTGAGATTGATGAAGAAATGGAACGACAAAAGAATTGGTGACTCCACTGGGGATTACATCCGTGTAATTCATAGTTTGGGTTGTTTTCTATGGATTTTGGGTTCCTTGATTGATTTGATCACTTTCCCGGTCTTATTGGTTCTTTACCCATCCAGGCAAAAGCCCTGATCTTCAGGATCAGGCTTGGATTTTTTATTTTTCTTTGCAGCCTTTTCTATACGCAGCTTTTAGTGCACACAGTCGCGTATACATATATTTTTGTCCAAATAAACACGCGTATACGCAAGTTTCCTTAGACACAGACACATATACATGCATGTTGCACACTGCTAATCCGTGTATGGCCAGTTTAAAATGAAAATTTGATTTTTGGAGTCCTGTAAGCTCTTTTTGTCTGTTTTTGGTCACTGCTGTAGAACCTCTAATATGTCTAGATAGTGTTTCTATTTGCTGTTTATCAGTTCCTCTCTTTATTTATTGAAAACCTAGTCAACCTAGGGTTTGATTTTCTTGGTGAAGTTTTAGTTTTGGCTATTACACCAGGACTTCTTTCCGAGGTTCTTGGTTGTTCTGAAATTTCAGAACAGTGAGTTTGTGTCGATTTACTCATGCTTGGCCTTGTCATTGCTTCACTTTTTATTTTTGGGATTGTTGGCTTGTTTGGTTTTCTTGGTTTCTTGAGATCAGCTTTTCTAGCAAATCTTGAAGTTGTCTTCTTGTTTTCTTGAAGTTTCTGTGATTTATGGAGTTTTATGCTGCCGTTTCAAGTCATTTTCTTGGGTTAATTACTTAATTCCATTTATTGAGTCCTGTCATGAAAGTGACATGGTTGTCTTAAGGAATTCAGAGTTGCTTGTTGGATCAATTTGCTGATTTGAAGTCTTTGGTAATTTGTGCTTGTCTCAAAGAGATTTACTGCTTCCTTAAAAAGTAAAATGCTAAAAAAAAAAAAAACATTAATGTTTTCCGTTGCTTTTGGTTTTGGTTTTCATTTCATGGTTTTCATCTTTTTTGAGCAAGTTTGTAGTTTGTCATTTTGGTCCGGTTTCTTGGTTGTGAGAGACATTCTATAGTGGGTTTGTCTCCTTTTTGTATCAAGTTGTTTTTGGCATTTGTATGCAAAGACGTTCTTGTTTTGGGCTTGTCTTTGCTTTTCTGTCAAAGCGATTAGACCTGTCTTGTTGAGAAACTCTTTTGATTCATTTGATAAGTAGTCCTAGAATCTACATTTTTCATTGGTAATTTTGCATTAGTGTAATTGCATCGTTAAGAATATTTAGTATTTTGATAGTTTTTGAGTTTGTGAGTGTGATATTGAAAAGAAAAGAAATTTTTTCTTTCTTTTTAGTTGTTTCGTAGAACCCGAGTAGAAATACATTTCATCGAAGAAAAAGTTGCATATGCATGTAGCAGGTTTCTATTGATTTCTATTTTGCGTCAAAACATCACAAGTTGAATTCTCCGTTTACCCCTAACTTAAAAAGGACAACCATTAAAATCAAGCATTTAATTTAAAATGACCTAGAATTTTTGAGTTGTCATTAATATACACCAACCAGTCTAGGTCATAGGGCCTTGGAATAGGTGAGTGGAGAGTTAACTCTCCAAGACCACATAAAATTTCAAACATAGAAGTTGATTAATGAGTGAAATCTAACCTCGTTAAGTGGACCGGGAAATCTCTCCTCCAGAGAGTCAAGCACGAGGGCTAGTGAAGGCAAAGAAGAGAGATACCTCCTCTCCTATTTGCTGGATCCTGACCAAAGACCGTTCTGCCCGGCTGCCGATACGAACTTGTATCCATATTTTTTATTCCTAGGTATTACATAGGTGATTGTGGGGGGGGGGGGGGGAATACTCGTGGTACCTAAGGCAGACATTGTATCACTCTCATTAGTACTTTTGGAGGGTGCCCTTGCGAAGCTTGGTTACTTGCACCATCAAATGATTTTGATAGGAGGTCAACGTAGCTATTTTTATTACTGTAGAAATTATATAACTGATATGTTATATGTCTAAGATTCTCCTGATCATACGCTATTTGACTTCATGCACAATACAAAATCTATTCCACCATTGATCATTACTTGTGGAAATTAAATCAATTGTATACACACATTGAAACCATAAAAATTCACACATATGAACACGGTGTTTTAACGGGAAAGCCTGAAGCTAAAAACCCAAAATATATGTATATAATATATGTCATATAGATCATGTAACAATCCTCATACAAAGCTGATCATGTCAAGCTCTCAGTACAGTACAATCGCTACACACTAATCAGGCCCGATCTAGCAAATCCATGCACCGATCTTCGTCACCTACTAGCCTGCCTCTACTGTGAAATCCCTGCTGAAGAATGGATCTGAATGAACTCGAATTGGTCCAGCCTTGCTCACGCAATCCTCATTGGTATCTCCGATCACTGGGTGTTGCAAATCATGCAACACTATAGTCACAACTGATAGTCAACCTGCTCTTTCACCTACCTCTTCACTGGTCTCCACTGAAACTGTCCATGCACTGTAGTTAACTGATGTATTCTTCAGTTTATTAATGAGTTAATAATTGGCGAATCAATTAATAATTAGTTCACACCACTCTCACTAGTGTATCAATCAGTTAGACTAGATACAACTAGCTCAACTGTGTCTAACTGAGTTAAATTGAACACAACTCCACCAACTACCTCAATAACTCCACCAAACTCTGTCACATGAGTTATAACAGAAATCTCCATGAAATAGCTCCACTTAACCCTCAGGAATAGCGTAATTAATACATTCAGCTCTGTGCCACATGCAATACTTATTTGAAGTGCTCCAAGAGAATAAGATAATGTTTAGAGTCCAAATATTATTAAGAGCTAATAATATTCGACATATCTGTTTTTAGATTGGCAATCTAAAAATGAATTCTATAATATGTCTAAAAATATAAGTCAATCTATTTTTCCAACTTGACCAACCATCCAGAAATAGAATCCTACAACTTCTGAAATATGGTCTCCATGTCTAAAAATAGACATAGTCTAAAAATAGATTTGCGCCAAAAATAGCCTGTGAGCCCACTTAGTGAAGGCGACTCTTTTCACTAAGCTCATCATCTTGTTGAATCCATTGCCTCCCCTCAACAGATAGGGACAATACGCACTACGATCCTGCCTATGTGGTATTCGAATTTTCTCCTGGTGAGCGCCTTCGTCAAGATATCAGCATCCTGATCCTCCGTAGGAATGTATGAAAGTAACATGATCTTCCGCTGCACACAATCTCTGATATGATGATACCGGATGTCAATGTGTTTAGATCTATCATGAAATACTGGATTAACCGAGAGTTTGATGCAAATCTGATAATCACAATATATCACAATAGGATCTAAGTGTGAACCGAACAACCCGACCAGGATCTTCCTCATCCATATAGCCTCGCATGCAGCCAAACTCGCTACCATGTACTCGGCCTCTGCTGAACTGAGTGCCACGGATCTCTGCTTCCTACTGTACCAAGAAAATGTTGTCGACCTGATACTAAAAATCCCTCTAGATGTGCTCTTTCTGTCCATTGGGCTCCCTGCCCAATCTGCATTCGTGAAGCCACACAACTTCACCTCATCTGATTGTCTGTACCATAATCCATATCCCGATGTGCCTCTAAGATATCTCAATACATGCTTGCCTGACTTCCAAAAGAGCTTGGTAGGCTTAACCATAGCTTGTGAAAGTTGGTTAACAACATAGCATATGTCAGGTCGTGTATTGACTATATACATAAGCAACCCCACCAACTGTCAGTAAATAGTGGAATCCACTACCTCTGCCGATGTAGCATCCTCTTTCCTCCATACACTAGGAAGAGGAGTGTCGATAGGCTTGAAACCATGCATGTTGAACTTCTCCAATATCTCCCCGGCATACTTTCCTTGAGACATAAACAATCCCATCCTTTGTTGCCTTGAAATTTCCAATCCCAGGAAATAATGAAGGAGGCCCAAGTCCTTCATCTCAAACTCTTTTGCAAGGTCCTCCTTGCATGAGAGTATCAACAGAGCATCACCTGTCAAAATCAAATCATCTACATAAAGTACAATGATCAGCAACTTACTCTCCACCACAATCTGGTATAGGTTCGGATCCGCCTCACTCTTGGAGAATCCAAGTCCGGTGAAATAACTGTCTGTCCGTGTGTACCAAGCACGAGGTGCTTGTTTCAACCCATACAACGCTCTCTTGAGCCTGCACACATGCGACTCGCTGCTGAAGATCTCGAAACCTTCGGGCTGCTCTATGTACACCTCCTCCTCAATGACTCCGTTGAGGAATGCAGTCTTCACATCCATCTGATGAATGTGCCATCCCATCTGCGCTGAGAGAGCTAGGATGCTCCATATGGAAGAATACCTTACGACAGGTGCAAAGGTTTCCTCATAGTCGATCCCCTCAATATGTGAGAAGCCCTGGGAAACAAATCTTTCCTTGTACTTCTCGACGCTCCCGTCAGTAGCTTGCTTCACTTTGTAGATCCATCTCAAACCTACCACTGATTTCCCTTCCGGCCTTGGGACAACCTCCCATGCACTGTTTTTGACAATCGAATCATACTCTTCCACCATGGCATCTACCCATGCAGGGTCCTCCACAACTTCCTCGAAATAGGATGGTTCTTTCATGATACACTTTCTCATCAGAGCCATGTATCCAGTATATCGGTCAGGTGACTGTCTCTGTCTGTGTTGTGATGTAGGTGCTCCTACAATCTTCTCTGCATCAAGATTCAGTCGCTCAGCTTTAGTAGTGCGCTTGTGCCCTCTGATGGTTGGTGCTGCATGAGTGGTTTCTTCCACTCCATGAACCTCCTCTTGTGGCTGATCGACATCCTGAGGCTCATCCTTAGGAACTAATAGCTCCTCATCTGCATGAAAGTGTGGCTCCCTCTCAAGCGAACACTTCATGGATTTCTCCTCATGAAATTTGATATCTCGTTGCACAACAGTCTTCCGACTGTTTGGAAAATACACATGATAGTTGTGGGGTGTTTGTGTGTACCCCACAAATATCCCAACCTCTGCGGTCGACTACAGCTTTTTCCTGGAATCCTTCGTCACATGAATGTAAACAGGTGAGCCAAAAATATTCAAATGAGAAATATCAGGCTTCTTACCAGAAAACACCTCCTCGGGTGTACTCATGCCAAGTACTCTGTGAGGAAAATGGTTTTGCACATAAACCGTAGTATTGCATGCCTTAGCCCACAAGTGTATGGGAAGGCCATGATCATGCAACATCGCCCGTGCAGCACCCACGATCGTTCTGTTCTTTCGCTCCGCGACCCCATTCTGCTATGGGTTATGAGGTGCTATGAGCTCTCTTCGAATTCCTTCTGCGCTGCAAAAGTCTTTGAATTCACCAAAGATGAATTCACCACCATTATCGCTCCTAAGAGCCTTCACCTACTTCCTCGAATCTTTCTCAACCAGTGCCTTGAACTCACAGAAATTTGAGTATGTCTCGCTCTTCTTCTGCATGAAGAAGATCCAGCACTTACAAGAAAAATCATCAACAAAGATCACATAATACCTATGCTTTGCTGTCGAAGCTATTGACAAAGGTCCACACACGTCTGTGTGAATTCTCTCAAGGATCGTCGTGGCGCGACTATCCTTCTCATGAAAGGTGGCTTTCACAAATTTTCCCAAAGTACATCCCTTGCACTAATATGACTGCGCAAGTGTACCTTTGGGAAGCCCAGTAGAAATCTGCTGCAAAATTTTCAAAGCACCATGGTGAAGATGGCCCAATCTCCTGTGCCGTAGCTCGCCCTCATCCCGGCTCACCACTCCTTCTGCCTTTCCTGCCACTGCTGCGCAGCCATCTACCTACAACTGATAAAGATTCTTAACTCGAACCCCTATCCTCCGGGTTTCACCAGTTGCCTCACTGCGCAGGAAAGCCTTTCCCTTGCTAAAGACAACATCATATCCCTTGACTTCCAACATTGCCACAGAGATCAGATTCTTCTTCAATCTTGGAACATGCATGACATCCTTTAATATGAAGGGTTTTCCAGACTCCCTCTCAAAGGAAATGGTGCCGATACCAGTCGCATTGTATCTACCATCATCGCCCATCTCGATGTGCACTCTAAGATCCTTCTCATCCAGATCAGTAAACAAATCTTTGTCTCTGGTCATATGGAAAGATGCACCACTGTCAAGAAACCACATTGAACCCAACATAATTGAGACCAAGCATGCGATCAACGAAAAATCTAGCTCAAACTGCGAGGCTAGGGCCTCTCCAGCTGCAGATCCAGTAGCCTGATTATTTTTCTTCTTCTGTGGACAATTAGTGGTGTAATGTCCATGTTGGTGACAGTGAAAGCACTTCACCTTGGACATGTCCTACTTCTTGCCTTTTGCACCGAATTGAGAAGTATGCTTCTTGCTCTTCCCCTTCCTTGCTTTGGCAGCCAAAGCGAAATTTTCTTCATCTTCATTCTTTGATGAAGATCGATCGCTGGTACTCCGCCTTATCTCCTCCTGCACAAGATCCGACCAAAGTCGCTCCCATCCCGGCAGTTTCTCCCGACCATTGACAGAGTCCTCATAGGAATGCCAACTCTTCGGAAGTCCAAGGAGAGCCAAGCTCACCAAGTCCTTTTCATCTAAAGTAACCCCCACAATTCCCAACTCATCCCTGCACTGGACGAACTTTGTGAGGTACTTGGGTATACTGTCGCCTTTCTCCATTTTTATTTTCCTGAGCTTATCCTTGAGCGCCAACTTCCTTTGGTCGCTCTTGCTTTGGAACAAGTTTGTCAAAGCTTTCCACATCAAGAATGGAGAAGCTTTACCATGAAGGATGGACACTATGTGATCCTTCACACCTTCCAACAGAATCCTTCGACATTTTTCTATCTTCTTTTGCCATGCGTCAAGTGCGGCAACATCGCTAGAAGCAGGTTTTGGAATTTCTGCATCTATGAACTCCTTCAACCCATTATCCTCCAGCACCGCCTCCATCCTGTCCTTCCATGCAATATAATTCGAGCTGCCCTCAAGCGCATACTCCAATCGCAATCCGTTGAAAGACATCTCAACTTCGACACCAAGAAAACACTACTGCAAATTCGAATTCCACCAGCACAAAACTCAACCGCTTTAATTATTTGCAATTGCTCCAATGATCAATATCTCTCTGATACCATGTAGAAAGTATATAACTGATATGTTATATGTCTAATATTCTCCTGATCATACACTATTTGACTTCATGCACAATACATAATCTATTCCACCATTGATCATTACTTGTGGAAATTAAATCAATTGCATGCAGACATTGAAACCATAAAAATTCACACATATGAACACAATGTTTTAACGGGAAAGCCTGAAGCTAAAACCCCAACTATCTGTATATAATATATGTCATAGAGATCATGTAACAATCCTCATACAAATCTGATCATATCAAACTCTCAGTACAATACAATCGCTACACACTAATCAGGTCCGATCTAGCAAATCCATGCACTGATCTCTGCCACCTGCTAGCCTGCCTCTACTGCGCAATCCTTGCTGAATATTGGCTCTAAATGAACTCGAATTGGTCCAGCCTTGCTCACGCAATCCTCATTGGAATCTCCAATCACTGGGTGTTTCAAATCATGCAACACTATAGTCACAACTGATAGTCAACCTGCTCTTTCACCTACCTCTCCACTGGTCTCCACTGAAACTGTCCATGCACTGTATTTAACTGATGTATTCTTTAGTTGATTAATGAGTTAATATTTAGTGAATTAATTAATAATTAATTCACACCACTCTCACTATTGTATCAATCAGTTAGACTAGATACAACTAGCCCAACTGTGTGTAACTGAGTTAAACTAGACACAACTCCACCAACTACCTCAATAACTCCACCAAACTCTGTCACGTGAGTTCTAACTGAAGTCTCCATGCAATAGCTCCACTTAACCCTCAGGAATAGTGTAATTCCTTCTGTCAGCTCCCGTTCCACATCTGTGCACTTAACTTAAGTGCTCCAAGAGAATAAGATAATGTTTAGAGTCCAAATATTATTAAGAGCTAATAATATTCGACATATCTATTTTTAGACTGGCAATATAAATAGATTACGCAATATGTCTAAAAATAGAAGTCCATCTATTTTTCCAACTTGACCAACCATCCACAAATAGCATCCTGCAACTCATAGAATATGATCGACATGTCTAAAAATAGACATAGTCTAAAAATAGACTTGCGCCAAAAATAGTCTGCGGGCCCACTTAGTGAAGGCAACTCTTTTCACTAAGCTCATCATCTTGTTGCAATCTCAACAGTTACCTTCGCTAGTAGGCCCAGGGTGTAATTACCCCAGACTATTCGCGGAAGGTCCTTATATTCGATTTCTTGTATTTTGGTGTCCAATCCTATTAACCCGGAGAGGAAATACCCGAAGTCTGCTTGATTGTTGAATCTTAGGGAAATTTTTGTAGAGAGTGCTCTTTGCTCCTAGATTTCCATATATTTGTAATTTTTTGAGTCTACATAAAATCTCATAATTATTAAAATTGGCTGACCGATCAGTTCTTCGATCGAGGAGGCTTCGTGGGCTTTATCCTACAAGTGCCGAGCCTTTTTCAAGAAGGCGTAGGAGCAACTTTACTAGTGATTCCCAACTAGTAGTTGCAAACACATCGGAGAGTGATCCTCTGCTTGGGGCTATTATTTCTGTGGGTGGTCCTATTACTAGTCGTGATTTAGAGAGGAGTACTCCACTCCTTTCTCAGGTCCTTTTTCTGGAAAAAGAAGTTGAGGTGGAATAAATTCTTGAACCTCCAGTTACTTCTTCCTCTCCTCTTCCTGCTATTTTTCTGGACGTTCTATTGTACGTTGGGCCTCCGTCTCAAAGGCCAGATATCCCTCATATTTCTCCTTATTTTCTTTCGATGGCCACAACTGGGAACACAAATTCAGCTATGAGCACTTCGAGTGTGCATACTCCTCTTTCGGCTGAGGGAGGAGGTACGATTTCTATTTCAACCATCACTCCCAGTGCTGCAATTTTTGTCTCTACTTCCATTCCATCTACGAGTAGGGGAACCCAAGATTTTGCTTCCCATTCCAGTCCCTTCTCTTTTGGAATTCCTTCTAGTGCAGTTCCTTTAGTTCCTCTCACTGCCGCTACAACTGTCTCCATGCCCATTTCTTCTATGGCTAGTGGGTCAGCTTCTTTTCAGGGTTTCCCTTTTGGAAGTGGTCATATTCCTCATTCGAACCCTTCCCGAGGTTCTTTGAATTTCTCCGCTCAAGGTCAAGGTTTTAATCCTTTTCTTAGAGGCCAGAGCTCTAATGCTTTTCAAGATTGGAACCCTGCTTTCACGGGGTTGGGAACTGGGAATAATTTTTTGTATGGTCAACAGGGTAATGTTCCTTTCTCCTTTGTAGCTGCTTCTTAGGGTTTCTCTCTGTTCGCTAATGCTTGGAACCCTTACGAAGGGGTTTCATATTCATTTAACACTTCGATTGGGGGGAATATCCCTGTTTATGGTAACCCTACGATGGGAGGGGGTCCTACTCAAAATGCTTCTGGGCCACAAAGTTTCTCTTATGGTTCAAATTTCTGTATGAACAATCCATGACAACCTGGTGCCTTGACATATCCATGTTATTATTTTCAGAATGTTGGGAAAAGGAAAATGTTATGAAGATATGTATCTGGAAAGAATGGGATTAAGTCTAGAAGTAATAACCTTTGCAATAACCTTATTTATGATGTTACACAAGAAGATAGATAAAAAATCAGATAAGGAGATATGATGACTCTATTTAGGAACGAGAGCTATAAAGGTAAAATAAAAAACATGATAAATATGACCCTCCTTCCTCGACTCTTCAATAACAACCAAATCTTGACCTAAAACATAAAAAAAATCAAGAAAAAATTAAGTACCCCACCCATCTGGACCAAGAATTTATCTCTCTAAAAACAATGTAGCACCGCCTTTAGCTCCTCCATAGAAAACTCCCCCATTAAATCCTTACATTCCTCATCCTCAATCATTCTCATAAAGAATCGAGAAATTTGAATAACTCCAATAATAGAAATTTCCCAAGGAGCTCTAAAATGGTTTTCAAAAGATCGTTTCCCCAAATTTTCAAACCCATTGAAGGAAGATATCTTTGTTCCTTGATAATCCTGTAAACTCCATATTGTATTCACCAATTTTTTCCTCTTATAAAAACCCTAAACAAAATTCGTATTCTAATCTCCACTTTTAAGCCAAATTTCTCTACTTTTAAGATGCCATTCCTCCCCCCTTGCTTTTAAAAGGTTAATTTTTCTGCTCTCCAATGATCTATGATAGGAACAAGATTCATAAGAAAAAAATCCTTCCCCATTTGAGAGTGAGATATATTATAGTTCATTTTCAATCAATTCCATCTCCTGAACCTCCAACATTTTCTTCTTCGTTTCCCACTCTTTATTTCAAGTTTTTTTCCTTTTTAAATTTTCTTCAAAATGAAAAAATGTTGACACATCCATCGAAGGGGAAAAAGGAATCCGTGAAGACTTGACTAAAGATATAAAATATTCATCATTAACCAATCTGAATTCAATTGGAAAGTAGTAGTAGGTATTTTTGGGAAACCTTAGAGATATAATAAAAGGGGGGAATGGTACGAGATTTATCCCTCACTAGTTCATTTTCTAACCATAGCAAGGGATTCCATAAGTGCTTCAACAATAAGAAACGTATTGATCCTCTTGGAAATCCAATCATCCTCATATATCCAATTCCTCCAGGTTGGAATTAATTTTAAAGGATCCACATCCACCAACAAATTATGGACAATTTGACTTCTTAAGAAACCTGCTTGTGGATTTGGTTTGGCTCGAGTGCCCCAAGATTCAGAAGGGATAAGTGAAAAATTAAGATCTCCACTAGTAATTACATATTTCAAATGAAAAAAGGATTTGTTACAATTCACATCCCAAAAACCAGTTCGATTTTGTGATGGACCATAAACATTTATTAGAATAATGGGATGACCCTGAACCAAAGGAGAAATCTCAAATATGGCAATTATAGACTCCATGCTCCAAAAAATTTAAAAGAGGATGTGCTTAGGATTCCAACCCATAGCCAAACCACCCGAATGACCATATGCATGCACAACAACAAAAGACCATCCCTTTAGAATGGCCTCAAGATAAGATAAAATTTTCACATTATTACCCAGTGTTTCCGAGAGGAGCATTATACTAGGTAGGTTAACTTCAACAATCCTCTTCAATTCTTGTTTTTTAGAGGGGCAAGAAATACCCCTACAAGTGAATGACATAATTTTCATTATGGAGAAGCAACAAGGGCTTGAATTGATCTAAGGGCCCTCTGAATATAAATTTTTTTTTCCTGCAACAAGATCAAATATTGCTTTCTCCTTTGATAAATGAAGGAAATATTTATATCTATGATTTAGTCCCTTAACAAAAAAATTGAAAACTGACCCAGACCTCATGTTATATCAACAATCTAAGGAAACACCATCCTTGATTGAAGATTATATAACATGTCATCATATATGTCACACACAGTAGGGGGTAAGGAAGAGGATGATGAAGGGGAAGAAAAATCTCCTTGGGAAAGGGTAATAGGATAGATAGCAAGTACTAGGTGAGTAGAAGGCTTCAAGATTGGAAAGGAGGAGATAAAAACACATAAACCCTCTATTTCTTTTATTTTTTTATATTTGGGGGCGGGGGTCGTGTGGTAACAACATGACATAGTGGAAAATAAATAATAACATTACATGGACTGAAATTTGAAATGGAAAAGGGGAGACACAACATAGTAATTTCAACATTCGAGACCATATGAATATGTGGTTTAAATTTTGTAGCGAGAGCCCCCTGAGACCTAGAAGTATTCATGAAATGAATAAAAAACATTTATAAAAACTAAACAGGTGGTTTGAGACGTCATTGTAGGAATAATTGACCCCAAATCCAAAATACCCTCCAAATGAATGTCGTAGGGTCTATTAACCTTATTTTGTATCAAAAGAATACATTCCTTCACATTATTCTCATATTAGTGACACCGCCAACACCGGAAAGGAATTCCTTCATAGTCCAGAACTATGGGATTCATTCCTAAACCCTAATCCATGGCACTTGGGAGCCCAACATAAATATCCACACTGATGAGAATGAGTGCCATAGAATTGTCACCATAAGAGATATATGAAGAATCATGCTCCAAACAAACCCCAATATGTTTACCAATATGTGGAAAAAATTCCTCATGCCACAAGTGCTCTGGGAGACCAAGAATATGAACCCAAACGAGAACATTATCAGACTTATCTCGTCAAGCGTCGAAAAGGGGAGTCCACCATTTGAAAATGGAAGGTAAGGAACCAAATTTTAAAATATTTCCCTCAATAAGATTTTCATCTGCCCCATCTTGAAAAATCAAGTGTACCTAGCCTTTGGATAACTCCCTAACAGAAATAGGGTTTCTTGTCAAAGATTGAATAAATAATTCTACCCATTCATGGAGGAAAGAAAATCCAAATTTTCTCCCTCCAATCATTTCTACCAAATAATTATGACTAAATCCTTCCTCTTTTTGAATGGAAACATCAAATTATAAAACAAATGCCATATGCAAGTTCTCCTTTAGTTTAAAAAATTGACCCTTATTTTGCTTGCAATGCGAAGAACTCATGTCTTTACTAGATGGATATTTATCTTTCAAAACCAAACCTTTCTTATCTGAAGACTTCAACACTTGATCTTCGATAAGAGACCTTCCATTTGCATCTTGAGAGACAAAATCCTTCAATATTCAACTTGACGAGGGAAATTCCTAAGAAATTGAAGGAAACAATACCACAAACGAAGCCTTAGGAATTAGAAAAATTTAACATTGACTATCCCCTCAGAAGATAAAGCATGAGTGGTAGGAATAATATGGCCAAAGCTTAAAACCCTTGAGTCACACAAAAATAAATGAGTCACTGAAGGGGTTTGAAAATTGACACCCATGGAAGAGGATTTAAAACCATGAAAACAATCGGCACCAGAGGAATAAAACCCTACCTTAGAAAACATAATAGAAGAAAAACCATCTATATCACCAGCCGAGATAGGTTTTAGAAAATGCTGAACTAGGGAAACCGATGTAATTGCAAATGACACACCTGCCACACTACTATGAAAATTTCACTACTGATTTTTTTTTTTCATTGTAGCAACAAGAATTAATTCTTCTAACTGTAAATAAATTATGCAGTTTATTGCTTACGACAACAACGAATTAATCACATTGCAATATTAAAAAAATTAAATATTGTGGAAGATAAACTAGAAACTGAGAAAATATTAGCACACACAATAAATTTGACACAATTATTTTTGGACAAAAGTCCCCAGAAAAACCCAACTTGGGAAAAACAATGCAAAAATTGAGGGTTTTTATTATTAAGCAACAATGAGAAATTTCAAGTACAATAAATATCACCAAACTAGAAAATCTAAGAGGAATACTACCAAAAAAATTGGGGGAAATTACCCTCTCTCTGAGCAATCCTGACACTTAACCGCCTCTGAAAAGCTATCTATCCAACCAGCTCTGCACAGGCCCTGCGTCACCATAGCATAGTCCCTCAAACTCTCTACCTAAATTAGCTGCCAATCTAGCCATCCTACTTGTTTTTGACTGGGAAATTGTATCTCTAGCCCTTTGGAACTGGAAATGAGCTCGTCTTCTGCTAGATTGAATTACTCTTCTGAGAACCTGTGATACCTCTACACAACCTCCTAGAGAAAATATCGGTCTCCTCTTTCTAACTCTCTGGAATTGGAAAAAATTCCTTTGGAATCAATGTCTCTGCCCCTATTCACTTCACTTTTTTGGCTCAAACTCTTTCGACAACTGTTGCTGCTCTCTGGAGGATCAAATTTCCTAATGAAATTGATCTATAGTGTGTGTTCTCCATCTACCCATCAACCACCTCTTATAATCTCCAGTTGGGACACCAACGACCAATATTAAAACATAATTGATAGCTGAGATCATTTCTAGATCGATCAGTGTGAGTTTCTACATGATTTACACCTTTCTCAATTAGTACTGATTAATTAACCACTTTTCCTAAGTTTAGACTTATGAAATATTAAAAAATAGGCTAATAATCTAATCGAGACACTTCTAGGTGGAATTTCCAGAAACGATTTGTGGGTTATGGAGAACTCCTGTGTTTTATCCTCTCTAAAAAGTTTCGAGACTATAACACCTCTGATGCCACTAAAACTAACACTCCCCCTTAGCGAGGAAGGTGTTCCAGTGGTACACTACATTCTACAACACCATGTATCTGTATCACCCTCTATACGTTGACGATGTCTCGACACTATGAATGCTGCATCTGTTTTGCCGCTGACACTGCTATATTGCTTCCAACTCTACATCCAGACTTCAACCCCGTCTTAACTTTTGCTGCTGCTACTGCAACCACTGCAACTGAGAATCATCCAAAATTATAAATAACTACGTCTTTGTGTTGCATATGTCTCATCAACACCTGAATACTACAAACCCCCGCATCTTCCACTGGGAATCTACACTGTTGTTGACTCTGCTACTGGGCCACCAGCTCTGCTGTCAACACTGCATTGCGCTCCTTAACACCTTACTGCAACTAGTCTGCAACTATTACTCCAAAATTTGACTGCATGAATTGAAATTGATCCATCCTGCTACTGAATACTGTGGGCCCCTGTAACAAGGTAAGGATCCATGAGGAGGACATCTCAATGGACTCTGCCTAAACTCTACAACTTTGGGACTATAAATCCATATCGCTCCACCTCACTCTGATAGGTATAGCTACAAACATGGTGAATTCCTCCTCCATTATGGAGGACAACGTTTCTATCTCTGCAGACGCTACTTCCTGGTCTTGCTTCTCCTGCTTATTCTTATTCCTGAGAGGACACTGAGTACTGTAGTGGAAAAAATTGCCACACTTGAAGCACTTGACCTTAGATAGGTCCTTCTTTTTATTCTTCTCCTATCCCTGAATGGGAACCTTTGATGCAAGGGCCACATTCTCCTCTTCCTTCTCACCCTTCGAGCCCTTGTTGCTACTTCCACTGATGGATCTCTTTACTAGAGCTCGCCTCATTTCCTCTTGATTTTGGTTTGACCACATCCTGTCCCATGTAGGAAATATGTCTCAGCCCAAGATACTTTGTAAAAATACTTGCCACTCCTTTGAGACACTTTTTAGTACTAAATGTACAATCTTTAACAGTTGAGACGCCTCCCTAACGAGTGCATGAATATGATCACATACTTCCTAAATCATAGTGAGGAAGGGATATATGCCTTCACCATTTTGCATTCAGATGTTTCTCAGCTTCTCCTATAAGAATATCTTTTGCTATTAGGAATAATTATGATATAGACGATCGAGAGCATCCCAAATCTCCTTGGTAGTGTTCTTTCTAGATATATGAGAGACTATATGGTCTATGACACCATCCAAGATCACCTGATTCACCTTTTCCATCTCTTTCCTGTACTCTCGGAGTGGATCTACATCTGTCAGTATGCGGCCACCACATTTTCTGCATAGGTATTTAGACCAAATTCATCTAGCAAGAAGGACATCATGGATTTCCAAATGAAAAAGTTGGAGGCTCCCTCCAAACTATTTTAATATTTGAGCCCAATTTTGACCATATTTGAATATGAAAGAAATATCTCTCTTCCTTCTGCTCGTTTCCCGAATCTCCTACTCACACTACTTTCTATAGCGAGAACCTCTGCTTGCACCTACTACCAACTGCAACTGGAAAATTAGATTTCTAAACTAGAAAACCTCTGAGAGAAATTCTCTCTGTGTGTGCATTTACTCTTCCACCCAATGTTGATTTTTCTATATAAAAATGCCTCAAAACCCTTCTGCACCTAAACAAGGATTTTTCTCAGTGAAAAGTTGAGCTACAACTATCTCTCTGCTTATTGGAACCACTCAAACTGGCAAGCCGAATTTCTCTGCCAACCTGCATTGAAAAAATGAACTACCCAACAATTTTTACTACCTAGCTTAGGTTCTACGCAACCCCCATAAGTTTGTCCTGCTGTTCCCTATGAACAACATTTTTTTTTTAAATTTTTTAAATTTTTTATTTTTTATTTAAAATTTTATTTTATTATTATTATTTTTTAATTTAATTTAATTTAATTATTTAATTTATTATTATTATTATTATTTTTTATTTATTTATTTTTTTTTTTTTCTGAGCTTCCCCATTTGATCAAAATTCCTCTAATACCATGTGAAAATTGCATTCTTGAATTTTTATTATTGCAAAAAATGGAATTAAATTTTCTATTTATAAATAAATTATACAGTTTATTGCTTACGAAATCAACTAATTAATCATACTGTAATATTCACAAAATTAAATATTGTGGAAGATAAACTAGAAACTGAGAAAATACTGGCACACAAGCAATAAATTTGATACAATTATTTTTGGATAAAAGTCCCCAGAAAAACCCAACTTGGGAAAACCGGTGCAGCAACTGAGGGTTTTTATTATTAAGCAGTAGTGAGAAATTATGACTAAATAAATATTACCGAATTGGTGAATCTATCCAAGAGGAATACTGGAAAAATTCTTTGAGGGAAATTACCCTCTCTTAGAGCAATCTCGACACTTTATTTCCTTGGAAAAGCTAGTCGTCCAACAATATCTGCGCAGTCCTTACGTTACCCTAGCGCAATAAATCAAACACTTTTCCTGAATTAGCTTCCAATCTAGCCGTCTTGCCCGTTCCTAACTGGGAAACTGTCTCTCCAGCACTTTAGAAAAATTTCCCGACCTCTTGAATAGAAAACAAGTTCCCCTTCAACTAGATCGAATTGCTCTTATGAGGCTCTACGTTACCTCTGTGCAGATTCTTGGAGGAAATCTCGGCCTCCTCTTTTTGATTCTTCGAAACTGAAAAAAATTCCTTCGAACTCACTGTATCTACCCCTATTTGCCTCCCTTCTCTATCTAGAACTATTCTAGATATTGATGCTTCTCTCTAGAGGATAGAACTACCTAAGGAAATCGATCTCTAGTGTGTGTTCTCCATCTACCCATCGACCTCCTCTTATAATATCTAGTTGGGACTCCAATGACCAAGATTAAAACATAATCAATGGCTGAGATGATTTCTGGATTGATCGGTGTGAATTTCTAGATGATTCACACCTTTCTCAATTAATACTGATTAATTAACCACTTTTCCTAAGTTTAGACTTAGGAAATATTAAAAAATAGACTAATAATTTGATTGAGACACTTCTAGGTGGAATTTACACAAAAAAATTTAGGGCTATGGAGAAATCCTGTGTTTTATCCTCTCCACAAGTTTCAAGACTAGAACACCTTTGATGCTACAAAAACTAACAACTATTGACAAGATTACCATGAAAACTAGAGCTAAAACATGACTGCTAGGCCCAATGTCTTTTGAGTATGCAACCTCCTTGGTGTAATCATTAAGAGCCAGTTCCCCCACTATTGGGGGGAAATTCACAGCCTAGTCATCAAAATAGAGTCCAACAGAGATCCACTTGTACGAGTACAAAAAAATGTGGATATAATAGTCAAACAAGGCAACAAAGAGGTGAAAAGGCCTAAAGGTTTATGTCAATTAAGCTTCTATTCTAGTTTAGATGTCTATTTGTCTATGTATTCAGACTTTGTGTATGCCTGAGGTGTGAATCAGGTACCTTAAGCCCAACAAAGATGTTTTGTCTCTATTGGTGATATGAAGCTCCCATTAATCATGGATTTTCTTAATTTTAGAAACCTATAGTGGGAGCATTTATTACATCATTATTTCACACTCTTTGATGCCTTTACAATATATTTGAACCCCATTTCAGTGATCTTCCCACAAAATATCAGACAAAGGACCTCTTTTGATGGGGAGATGAGGTTGTCTAAGAGGGGCACTTGATTTAGACAACTCAATTGTTGGATCACACTAGATTTATCCTCCAATCTCTAACCTGATTCTTCAAACTCTTTTTGGGCCTGCATTATATTCAATCTAGTTGTGGTGGACATATTGGTGTTGATGGTGAGTTGCTCAATAGTTTCCCACAATCTAGCACACTTCTATAGTACTTAATTTAATGTTATATGTAGCTAGGGGTGATCTCCATATAAGAATTTCCAAGGGATCAATGTTTTATAAACTCCATTCAATCCAATATGGAGATGACAACTAAGTTCTTTTCAAATTGTAATTAGCATTTTTTAATCCTTTGCAAGTCATTTTGAAATTTTCATTTCTCAACCTTATGTTAATCCCATCTATCCTGGAGTCTTATTACTTCCTTGTGGTAGAGCTATACAACTCTCATCTAATCAAGGAAGTCCTCTCAATCCCTTTCAATATTATCGAATGCTATTATACCCAGACATTAGAATTGCTTCAATATTATCTATTGAGCCTCTTGGGAGTCCAATTGTTATTTTAAGGTGGATAACTCTTGTTGATGTTGGTCTATGGTCTCTTTCAACCTCTTTTCTTTAATTTCCTCGATAATTATTTCCCATTGTGTTATTTATTCTCTTAGGATGGTGGCTTCATATTCATGAACATGGTAATGACATCATGTTCCCTTTGCATGCTCATTATTTAAGATAGTAGCTTATTGCTTGAGTTCCTTAGCTTGTAAGAACTCTTGTTTTAGCTAATCCTTAGGGGTGGAGACTAAGATTTTATTCTAGTCTATATCAAAAATTAACTCTTCAATAAAATAGAAATTTTGATGACAAAATGTTCCCAATACCAAAGATATCTTAGAGGACCTTTATTTGAGATTTGGTGCAGATAGGTCATAGAATATCATTATTCTTCCCAATTCTAGTTCTGGAGGAATTCCCGTCTGTTTCACTTCCTAAACTCTTTATAATGCTCCACTACTGTTTGGAGTAAAAGTATTTATTTAGGGATACTACATGTCCCATGACATCATATGTTCCCTTGATGTCAAGGAATTTAGGCATGTGTGTCTTGATGATTGATATTATTGGTGTGATAGGAGTTGTAGGTTCTTTACTTAAGTTTACCCCTACCTAAGACTTATCATCTTCTTGGTTTTTAAGTGCTTTGGCTTGTTACTATGTCTTATGCTCCTACTCGTTTTAGTGAGCATATTAATTATCCTTCCTTGAACTATTTCTTATTTATTTGCCTCTTATTCTATTCCCATACTGCTTTTCCCCTAAGCCATGACTTTATATTATTTTATCTTCTTATCCATTTCTTCTCGAGCCTCAAGAATTTTTCCTTTTCCTAGTCCATTTATTCTAGCTTGAGGCTTGCATGATCTTCATTCTACTTTCCTTTCTCCTCAAACTTCCTTTCCTTATTTTCTTCTAAGGCTTGTTGTTGTAAGCACTATCAAACTTTTGGATTGTTGTTCATCCTCTCCCTAAATTCCACATAGAAACTAGGTCCTTGGAATTTGTATTCTTCTTAAGATTCATATTGAGTGTAAATAAAATGCAATTGATGCCAGGTAAATTGTCATTGAATACTTTTTGTGGATGATTATTTTAGATCATTCATTCAATATGTTTGGGTTCCATCCTAGAATGTGGATTGTTTTGTAATGTATAAACCCCGAGCTCGATTAGGTGTGACTATTGAAATAATTTGTTGCTTTGAGTTAAGGAGGCATTGAAAATATATATGGATCTTTTATACACGATTTCTTTGATGGAAACCTTGTCCAAGGCGAGTTTTGGCTAAAAATGAGGGCCCTTTGTGACCCTAAAAATGTCAATGAATGTGTATTTCTCCTCTATTAACCACTCACCAATAGACATGATTGTCTCCTGAGCTTTCTCTAAGAGTTGAGAAGAGACATTATTAAAGATTAATTGATACAAGAATTCCATAAAATGATCACATATCATTACAAATCAAGACTTGTATTTATTGGTCCACAAATATTTGCAATAAATGTGGATTGGATATTTGATAGGAGTTCATATCCAACCTATTCATACCCACATAGACAAATTCAAACAGATAGGAAAACATGTAGAAGCCATCATTATGTGTTAGTTCTCCTTTGGCATGATGGATAATGGAGTTATAAAGGTTCTTTGAAATGATCATAGGGTAGTTGAAAATTGTGCCCTTTTCTATGATCTAATCAATTAGTGGAACACATTATAGCTTGAGGTGAGTTGAATCCCTCTCTCCACATATCCAAAATGAATAGAACTATGATTATTTTGTAATATAAGTGAAATTTTGTGATTGGGAACCTTGTTATTCCTGGTGAATGATTTCTAGTCGTCCCACAACTCCTCCAAAAATTCGTCTAACTAGGGATGCTTTTTGGTATAGGAATCTATTTATTTATTTAGCTGCCATTATAGGGGTCCGAGCTTATATAGCTTATATATTTTAGAGATCCTATAGGTTCCAGTTTCTTCCTCTTCATCACTAATTTTCGTGCGAGTGAGTTTGAGTCCGAGTGTGGCAAGGAGTGGCTTAATTATTTCTTGTTACGGAAGAATGGCCAACTTGGCTACCAAAAAATGGAGGCTATATTTTGATATGTTCTTGTAGGTTGCACCATATATTTCATCCTCCTAAAGAATATACTATTCATATTCTCCTTATGAATTAAAAAAATTTAATATATGCTTTGCTTTTCAAGTGCTTGGCCTCTTAGAGATTTTGGTAATAATAGACTAATATAAAGTATGAGTGTCTCTATTGGTTGGGGATGTATCTAAGATCATTCTTGTGTTGGAATTTTTGTTGTCATCAATAATTGGGATTTGAGACAATATAACTTTAATAACCCTTCCTTTCTTGATAAAGGGTTTGAGTATGGTGTGTTCCAAACTTCTATAGAAAAGGTGAACTAGAATTAATCAGGAAAAAGACTTAATAACATACAAGAGAAATAGTAATTCTCTTGGAGAATAAGAAATTGAAAGTGACTGGGGATAATTGGATCTAAATATAAATGACAACAATATTAGTGCAAAATAATGGATTTTTTTCCTTAAAACCAATAAGGAACTACTTTAACATGCTCTAAATTGGAAACATTTCAATACAACTTCTAGTTAAGGCATTATTGGTCAAATTGGAGCAATAATGACTTTCCAACATGAATGCGATGTCTCATCTTAGTAATGGAGTATGTGTTAAGGTGGAATGTGCCTACTATTTGGATCCTAACAACAACACTCAACATTAATAGAAAATAATATTTCTCCTAGTGGCATGGTTAACATGTAGGATGCTGTAGTCCCTGCGACGAAAACCCTCCAAATTTTTTTCCTCAATTCACACCATGAGCCCAAGGATTCATTTAAAACACCCTAACTCATATTTACATGAACCAACAAATCATAATCATTTAAAATTTGAATATATTTGATGCATCCTCTAGCTCTTTAGTCAACAATGCAAGATTTCCTATAAAGAGATATTCCTTATATTTTTCGAACTTACCCTTTAGATCGATAAATATTTTTCCATAATGATTTTGAAAACAAAAACATCTCATCCATTTGGGCTATGATCTAGTCATATTCGTCATCATACACTCGAGAAGAGATACTCATTCACACAACCTGATACATTTAGAAATAAAAAACATATTAAAACACTATCCATTTAATCTAATTGGATTGATGATTACAACGTGTTTGGGTGCTCCCAAGGCCTTGACCATCATCTTACCACTCACACACACACCATATCTTTATATTCATAAATTTATATAGCTTTTGTACAAAATTAATATAAACCAATTTGGTTTCAGATCTGTAAGTTCCTCCTAAGATACCTAAGTTTTGTTAGGATCCACAAATTCTCACTTGGACCCTCTAAATTAGGTTTGATTTAGCTCCATAAATCTATCAACATATAACCAACCCCTATTTCATATAACTCATACACTATTCTCTAAATATATCTTACCGATAATATTTCATTACAATATTTCTCTCTTTCATATATTTCTTACAAAACATATGTTTATACACTAAATGAAATAATTGAAACGATCAGAGGGAACCAACTCCCTTGGTAAAATGTTTTTGAACTCCTAGTCAATTGCTGCAGTAAATGGAAGAGCCTATGCTCCTGCATCAGACTCCCCAAGTTGAAAATTTTCATGGTATCCTAACCATGAGTTGATGAAGGAAGTATGTATGTGTTCCAAATATTATTTTGTAATTGATATCGTTCCTCATCATGCTGTTGTTGATCCATTTTCTTCTTCTTGATTCTTCTTGGATTCCATACCTTATGTTGCAACTCTCCCTTCTCCTTATTGATGTATCCTTGTTTTGACCTCATCAACAAGCCTCTGCCATCTTCTTTCATTCTTACAATATGCCTCTTTTTGGACACTCCCACCATTAGTATTATAATATCTTCAAATGGCATACCCAAATTGTCTTCTTGCTAGCAACAATCATCCATCCTTTGCTGAAAACGAATATTGTACTCCATGAATTTACTAGGAAACCACTCGTCTTCTATCATTCTCTGCCTCTTCTACTAGAATCCATCCTCATTATTGCCATTTTACTGCTACATTTTCTCCATTGAAACCTCATCCTTATCCTCTATGAAATTGCTGCAGTCCACCATCATTTTATTTGCTTCACAATGGGTCTTTTGATTGTCCAACCAATCCTCTAAAAATTTCAGTTCTGCAAAAACAACCTCCATATCTATGCCTTTGCAGACTTGCATAGGTTCCTCCAATGGTTCCTAAGCTTCCTTAATTTCCATCTTACTCTCGATTTCTTGAAATTCTCCACTACCTACAAACAAAAAACAAGTATTAGCTTCAAAATGATGATACCTTGAGGTCTCTCTTATGGATGCCTGTATACCTTCCTTATGTAGCATACAACCCTTCAAGTTGCCCACTAACTCTTCCTTATCTTCTTCAAATTGCTTATTGGTGTCCAAATCCATACATTCATCATCCTTAGGCTATTCTTGCCTCTTTTTAGCCTACACAACAGCCTTCAATGACTGTTCTTCCTCATTTTCTTCATCACTACCATCCTCCCCAAGGATGGGTCCTTCTTCTGGTGCACAAATGCACTCCATATCTATCTATGTAGGCTCTAGGCTAGACTCATTTTTTTTTAGCATCCTCAACCATTTATGGATTACACCTATCATCCACCTCTTTTGGTTTCTTTCATGTAGTCTCTTCACTGGCCATTGAAAATTTTCACCCACATAAACTCCACTTCTTAATTCTTGCATCCATGCTACCTTTAGTTGCCTTGTCTGCCTTTGTAACTGCTCCATCATATTAATTACTGAGTTCCTCTTTAGTTGAGCCATTTCATATTCTCTCTCTTCATGAATCATCTCCCACTTGTTCATGCCAACTTCTTTGGAATTCCTCTCTCTTTGACTGTGACCTTCTCCTAAACCCATCTAATGACTGTTTGTATTCATCTTCACCTTTCTGTGAAATATTCCTTTTTAACCTGTGAGATGCAACTAAACTTGTTCTTTATATTATAGCAAGTTTGTGGCTGCTACCAACACCTCCCCAAGCTTCCTCTGAAATTGACCTTCTGGTGTTATTTATTCCTTATCTTGCACCCTTTTACATAGTTCTCCCCACACTCACTATGGAACCACCCATCTCTTGGAAACTTCTACCCAAATGCTGATGTTGGAAGTTATCCTCCTCCTTGGTCCTCTACAATAGAAACTTTACACTCTCTTTTGGAGTGTATCCGTTTCTCGAATTTAAAAATATGTCTGAATGTTGAAAGATTTTTCTCACTTCTCCTTCCATTGTTCTCTTCTGCAACACTAAATTCTTCTACTGGGTTCATGTCATAGTTCTTGTGATTTCTCAGAACTTACTTGTTATCTATCGTATTCTTTAGCTTTGCTGATTATCTATCTCATCCTGTAATCACATTTATGACTGCTTCTTATTTCCTTCTTTGCTACTATTTTTCCTTGTCTACCGCAACTCCAGCTTATAATATAATTGTTTCATGGCCAATGCAAATAAAATATGACACATTTATGATTGCTTCTTATTTCCTTCTCTACTACTATTTTTCCTTGTCTACCTCAACTCCAACTTGTAATATAATTGTTTCATGGCCAATGCAAATAAAATCATGAATCTCTGTCAATTTCCCCTCTTTCAAAATCTATGTAGCGCACTTCAGTATGATACATGCAATCTTCTGTACATGCAATCCTTGTATCCACTTCTTGAATTAAAATCACTTCAGTCTTCTCAGTAAATTCTACAATTAAACATAATTCAATCTACTACGAATTCTATAGTCCTTATAGGAATTAAATTTCTACTCTGTTTCAAAAAATTTCCTCTTTATCGAGTTTTACTCTAAGTCTGCATTTATTTAAATAGCCAATACATCAGACCTAGTTCTTTTGCACTCCTCCAACAGTCGATCTGGAACCTTCTCCTCTCTTCAAATTGCTTCTCTATTTTTCTCCAACGACTTCAATCTCTGAGTACTCTTCTTCCCTTCATACATCAGACCTATAGATTCCTTTTCAAAGATTATAACCTGTATTAAGTAGATTCTGACTAATTTCCTCTGTAACAAAGTGCACTTCCTTTGTGCAAGGTTTCTTTGTTTTTTTCTCCCTTTACCACTCTATCTCCTAGTGATTTGACCTTTCCTCCTAGTGATTTGACCTTTCCTTTGAGGCCTAGAGAATGATATCCACGCTGGAATGATTTTCTATTCTTGAACATTACGCTCTGAATAATTATATTCTCCAAAGTTTCTTGCTGGGCCCTAGTTCTTCATCAACAACCACTTTTCGTGCAAATTTCTTTTACACATGAAAAAATTTCTTCTTAGACTATTAATTACACTAACAACTCTTCCATGCCCACAATTATTTCTTTTATCTATTTTTTACAAGAAATAAATGTTACAGTTGCAAATCCATAAGTCGAATTTTCACTCCCATTTACCAATACTCTGTCTCGATTCCTGAAAGTTTTATTATGTTCACAGAAGGAGTCTCCATTGATTTGGAACACTAGATTCATGGCTTGTCAAGGTATAATAATGCTTTAGGAAACATTTATGGTTGTCATCACTTATTTGATTAATGCTACAACACTCCATAACTATTAGATCTATGAACGAAGGGAATTCTTTCCAGAATTGCACTACGACCTTGTACACAAATGCATTCAATGTTTGATTTATCTTGTAGATAAATTTGGCCTTGGAACAGATCGTATTCCCCAGAGAATTGAGCCCAATGCAATTCAACTCGTTATTGGAAAACTAAAAGTGGTGGACATTGTTATTTGAAACAACGATCCATCCTCTCCTCATACATTAAGCTGAGAATGATCTCACACAGATTCAATTTTTTTTTTGGAAAATTATCAATGATTTCAATCCTATCTCTACGTTCTATTTCTACTTCCGGGAAATTTATCAACGCTCCTGCAACTTTCTATTCACTCACCTACCAATGAAATTTCATCAAGGATTAAACAATGCAATTCCTAGATCTCATAAATTTTGGCATACCTTAGTCTATGATTTACTTACTAGTGCTTCTTTCCATATTTAATACTCAAATTCCATTAAAAACATAGAGAAATGCATAAGTATGTGTATTACCAACATATAATAAAACCACGATTTCCATATAAAAACTTGAATAATTGAAAAAAACATTACAAGTCCTCAATGCAGACCATGAACCCAATGCTTCATTTAAAACAACCTAAATCATATTTACATGAAACAACATATCACCAATATTTAAAATTTGAATATCTTTGATGCATCCTCCATCTCTTCATTCAACGATGCATGCTTTCCTGTAAAGATAGATTCATTAGATGTTTCGATCTAACCATTTAGATCGAGGACTCCTTTGACACAATGATTTTTAAAACAAAAATGTCTCATCCATTTGACCTATGATCCAGTCATAGTCATGACCATACACTCGAGAAGATATTCTCATTCACACAACCTGATACATTCAAAAATCAAAAGCATATTAAAACACTATCCATTTATTTTATTTGGCCTGATGATTACAACGTGTTTGTGCGTTCCCAAGACCCTATCCATCCTCTTGCCATTCGCACACACACCTTCTTTCTCTATTCATAAATTTCTATAGCTTTTGTACAAAAAGAATCTAAACCAATTTGGTTTAAGATCCATACATTCCTCCTAAGGTAAATAAGTTTAGTTAGGATCCACAAATTCTCACCTAGACCCTCCAAACTAGGACTGGTTTAGCTCCATAAATCTATCAACAATCTAACCAAATCTTATTTCCTCTAACTCACACAGTATTCTCAAAATCTCTCTTAACGAGAATATTTCATTACAATATTTCTCTCTTTCATATATTTATTACAAAACATAGGTTTATACACTAAATGAAATAATTAAAACAATCTTAGGGAACGAACTCCCTTGGTACAATGTTTTTGACCTCCTGGTCAATTGCTGCAATAAAATGAAGAGCCTATGCTCTTGCATCAGTAAAGAACTGGTATAATGCAGTAATAAGAACACATCTAGGGATTGAAGCCACTTCTCCCCAAGATATACAGGTACATGAGGCACCATAATCAATTCATCAAGAAAATATTTCAACTCCCAAGAAAAGGATCAGGCATGATTCGACAGGACAAATTCACAAGAAGTGAATGGCTGATACTTTGAAAATCCAAGTTGAACAGGAAAGGAGAGAATTGGAGCCATAAATGCAACACGAAGAAGAGGAGAAGAGGAAGCAAGAGGATCTAATCAAGAAGAAATAGGAAGAATAAGAGGATAGAAATAGAGTAGAAGAAGAACGACAAAGGCAGTCACAAGAGGATGAAATAACATAGAAACTAGAGGAAGAACAATTGACTTAGGAGATATAGGAAGAGTTGGAGGAAGATGAAATCATACGACCCATAGATGATGAACTAGGTTCTCCGGAAGAACCTCCAATTACGGGTGGTAATCTCCCTTTTGATGAAATGGGAATCACACCTCCACCTGAAGACAAAGTCATGGATGTCTGCAATGCCATGTTTGATTATCTAAAGAAAAGGATCATAAAAAAAGGTGTAGATACTTCTGAAATTATCCTTAGAATCTTGTCTTAGTATCCACATAAAAAGTGATAATTGATAATAATAGGAGGGATCCCAGGGTAATCATGGTGAACAATTTTTCTTTTTCTATTAAATCACAAGAAAAATCATAATATTTTCGGAATGAGAATGCAATATCAAGGAATGAGTTTGTTGCGGTAAAACAACAAGTAGAACATCTCACTTTGGAAAATTAGCAACTATCTTCTCACAACTTCAACACGATAGAATGGAAGTCAGCAATACTGGAGGGAATGGGGCCAATGGAGGACACCATGGCACATTTTCATGCTGATATGACACCTCTACAACAAGTGGTGGATCCTCTCATTGGAATTCATAAGAAATCACAAGAAATCTTGAAGATCCTGAAAGTGGCAAATAGAATGGTTGATCAATTTCAAGATTTGGTTGTCAAATGTCCATTTGGTTAGAAAGGAAATGATTTCCCCTGAGATAGACAAAGTACATTTGAGACTCCATCATCAAAACTACAACCATCTAGGAGAAAAATCGACTAACACTATTGCTGCTTATGGTTGAGTGTACAACATATTCGATTCTCTAACATAGAAACATGGGATGCCTTCAATAGGATCACTTGAAGAAATAAGAGGAAGGGAAATCATCTTTCAAGAAATTAGGAATTATATAGAAAAAAAAAAGCAAGCACTAGAGAAAGAAGGCTTGGAGATCACAAAAGACATTATTATACACTATGCCATCACACCAATAAAGGCCTACATGGAATTGTCATGGTTGTGGAATAGTGTACAATCCAGCTCCAAGACTATATCGACAAAAGCACTATAGGTGAATATGCCGTATGTAGCGTAATCTGATCCAGTTTAGGTCAAAGTCATATCTACGAAGTTCAGAGAATGGAACACATACATCACCAATGAGCTCCATGAGGAAGCAAATGACTTGTCAATTTGATGAAATTTTGTCCTATCAAGAAATGTTGTCTCATGTAGCCACCATCTTATATGTAATTTGTATTTAGTAATAAATTTTATGTAATACAACCCAAGAGACACATGTGGAATGTGAAAAGCCACACATGGAATGGAAAAGGTAATGTATAGAATATGAAAAGTTGTATAGAAGCCCACAGGCCATAGAAATTGAACATTCATGAGGAAACTCAAAAGTCATTGTCATTTTTTATAAATAACTACTCATAACTCAAGAAAAAGGCTGGGATTCTTGGAGTCTTTCCTTGGCTTCTCTTGTAGTGCATAGGAGATAGATAATTCTTTGGAGAAGAAAGTTGTGCCTTCATTTTCCACTATTGGATCTAGTGTTTCATCTATGTAACAATGTACATGGGTTCTTTCATTTATAATATGAAACTATATGAGCCAACAATTCTTCATGCATGTATCGTGGATATATTCTTGTTATGTTTGCAGTATTTTTCGGTTTAATTACATGTTAAGTTTGATGAAAAATTCATTTCTTAGATATGGATATTGTTGAATAGGTGTTGTTATGTTTTCATGATTGTTTTTTATCATGTGAAATACTTTATAGGTGATAAAAAATCCTTTCTCTTTATTCTTGGGTCCCCCTTATGATAGTACTATTACTTCCATAACCGGAGGCTTGTTTCCCCTTTACCAGTCATGGAAGTTCCATGTGCATCTTACATTTGGTGTCACACAAATATTACATACTTGCTTCCCCAAAGAGGTGTTTGTGATCTCTTATGCATGTGTTTTAACCAAGGCACATCTTTGAAACCTTTGCAATGGTGGTCGGACCATACAAATGGATGAGACTCCTACACCAAACGGTGTGAGGTCTAATTGGGACCTCACATGTTGGTGAAATACAACACCGTCAACATTTTGGCACTAGAAGGAGGTCCAGATGAAAAGATGAGCCTGTGAATTTTGTTTGAATCTCTTACCTTTAATGGTTCATCCCAAATCATAATCCCGAGGTGTTTTTCCAAAGCTTTAGATCATTCAATCACTATAGAATTTTTACATAACTTGTCACATCTGAAGTTCGATGGAAAGAGTATCGTAAAATCGTTCTTGATGATGTAATTGAGTTTTTTCAATTTTATTTTTCAAATGGTGTTTATTTTGAATATATCCTTGCAAAGTTGTTTACCCTTACATTAGATAGTCATGCTAATAAATGGTGTTAGTATTTACCCACTACTTCTATTTATTATTTTAAGAAATTGGTTAATGAGCTTCGTCATGTTTTCGATAAGTATGAATATCAATACGTTCTTAATGAAATCGACTAGATGAGAATGGAATTAAGTGAATCACTAGAAAAATTTGTTGACTGGTTCTTTCATCTTTTTTATGAATTTTCAGACGAGGATGTGGACTAGGAGTTTCTCGATGAAAATTTTCGTTTCGTAGTCAATATTTGAAGAAAATATTTTGAATCGAATTCTCCATGAAATCTCATTCAAAAGGAATTTCCATATCTTGAATAAAAACCATATATTCCTTTTGTTCCTTATCTTCCTCCTTTTTTTGTTTCGTGATTTGAACCCGAAGTGATCAACAAGACAAAATATAAATTTGTAGAAGAATAATTAAAGTTCATTTCAAATCTTTCATGAGATGATGATATGCCTAATCCTATTAATCAATCATCTTTGAATATTGATAATCATCTTGTCGATCCTACACTTGTTAATCAGGTTGAACCATTGAACCATCATCACCCCGATCATATCCTTTTATCTAAGTTGTATGGAGATGATTTTATACGTTTCATGGATGGATCTTTCTTCCTGCAACAAGTTTCAAATTTGTGGAATTTTCAAATGGAGTCTCATGTGATTAGTGAATATTTCCTTTCATGTATATCTCCTTATGATCAAGAAGATGAAATTCTTGTGATTGAGGATTTTTCTCGTAACCTTGAAGATCTGTCTGATGAACCTCTATTAATTTATGAATATTGCGATTGGAATGATGATAGTTGTTTAGACAAGAAACTACCGTGTTTTCTCATTCTAAATTTTAATCTTTTCAAAATTCAAAGTCAAGTCAGGTGAATAGGACACTTCAACCTACGTTGATGGTTATGTCACGTTCCTTTCACCTTGATGGTACTTGTGATTTTGGTCAGTTTAATATTTTCTCGCAAAATATGGTCATCAATGTCATCTTGTGGGATCTCTCTTGATGGATTCTCGCTTCATTCATATTATTTTTTAAAACCGTGATGGTATAAAATCTAATCATATTTTTCAATTTAAATTTCTACATCCCAACTCATGTAAATCTATAATATGCCATGTTGAAACAAAGAATGATCTTAATGATTGTCAAATGCTACAATCTGACATCCCTTCTACATCGTCTATTGAAGTTGTAAATTTTCATGACAACGCAGATTGTGGTCAAACTGTTGACTTTTCTTATGATATGGATTTGTCTTTGATCAATATTTATTGTCAAAGTTTTCCTAAAGGTTGTTTCCGAGATCTTCTTGTAGACTCCCTTGAAGAGTCTTATCGGTCAGGACCCATGTCTTATGGCGTGTTATTTCATGCATTCAATCGAGTCTTGTATTGTCATGAACCTAGGGGATGTTGTTGTTGTAGAGTCTTTTGTTCAATGAGGCAATTAAGTGTGTCACACCGTTGTGATTGCACTTGTCTTTAGTTGTTAGTGCAGATGTTTGCATTGTTTATATGTTCCATTTCACTGTACCTTATTTTGGTTTTACATGCTCAAATATCTCTACTCAAGATTCAGGAGAAATTTCTATGGTTGCATGGGAAGTTACATTTCAATTAAGACAACCCTGTAATATTTAGTTTAGTTTAGGAAAGGTTGAATTTAGTTAGATGTATTGAATTCATGTTTTGCTTTTGTTTTCTCGCTTTGTTTTTCAGTTTTTTGTTAGTCCTCGCGTAAAGCTAGTTTGAGCTTCAAGATGATGTTGCCAATATTTTTTTAAAGGAAAGTTGTGGTAACATTCAACCATTGGCTTATATGTTACCCTCTTCTGTGATTTGGTTTACATCTCTAAATTCGATGATTTTTGTATGGAAAATATGTTCCTTCAACTGGGAAGCCATAAGCCAACCATAATGCCCATATCTATTTAGGATTCCCATTCCTATACTCAATTTTGTTTATTAATCATGTTTTCTCTCCTATATTTGAATGGAGAAAGATGAGGGAAAATCTTAAGAGGGATAACTATCAAAGGTTTATAAACCTGTCTATGAAGGATCAAACTCTTATGCTCTCAATAAGTCGAGATCCCATTTCCACCTCATTTAAAATAATAATAAGTGCATAAGCACAATTATATGAAAATAAAAAGAAAATTAAAAGATGAAATAATAGAAAGGCTTCCTTCACAGGGAGGTGAATCAAATGACTTCGTCGGGTACTGTCCAGGCTCACTGGCAACGAAGCAATGCTTGTGTTCCTGAAATTGCCTGCAGGGGTACTGTCTAGGTCTGTTGGCAACATAGCAACACCAGAGATGAAAAGTCATACTCTGATTAGTTTTTGCACTGTAGCTTTATATTACCCTTATTCTCATCAAAATGATTTGGCTTGCTTTATGTTGTGTTATAACGAGTAATGGAATAAGGAAGATTACATCTCTAACCAGGTAGAATGGGGAGCCAAGGTAACTTACTGATTGAGTTAATAATTCCTGGAAAATTGAGACTTCATGCATAAATGGAACCAAAACATAGAAGTTGGGTTTCTCCCAGTGTTGTTGCTGCAACAATGACCCTCCAATTTTTTTCCTTACTCAATTTTGGATCCTACATTAACTGTCATTTAAAGCCACCTACTTTCGTCACATTGTTTGAATTGTTATTCTTATGTTTTCTCTAAGTGTCACATATTCCTAAGTCAGTGTTTCCAAAGTATGATCACCTAACCTTTACAAACACTTATGTTATCTTGTCCAAGGATAGGTGAGGTCATGCATTTTCTTGACTTAGAAACTAGCCTTATTCACCACACAAAAACATACAAAATCACACAAAATAAAACAAAAGAGAACAAAATTAAGAAAAATCACTTTTAAAGCAAAAGAAAATTCCAAGATCACGAAGAGTCACTCTCTTATTGAGCGCATTCCTTCAAGTTGAACAACTATGACCTAGTGGAGCACACTCCTTCATGCTCAGCAAGTGCACCCTCCTTGAGCGCATCCCTTCAGCACAAAGACATGCCATCTTCTAGAAGTCATACATGTGCTTTCTTGTTGCATGTGGGCGCACTCCTATAAAATAGGAGCCCAATTAACTTCACGTAACTAACTCATTCACTCGTCGACAAGTGGCGAGCCTAAATGGAATGGATTTGCATGCAATTTTTTATAATCAACCTAGTTAATAATTCTTTATCATAATCATTCTCACTTGGGTTGGGTGCACATCTTTGGATCAAGGAGATATTCATTCCAAGTAAGTTTTGCATGTCATTTCTATTGGTTTCCTTGGTTATTTTTGATGTCTATCATGCTTTCCTTGTTGTTGTTTCTTTTGTTTTCAGCTTATTACTGGCGTTTCCGTTCGTTCTTGATTCTATAGGTGTCGAATGACTGTTGTAGCCTGTGACTCTTCATATTCCTCAACTCTTCATATTATAATCATGATTAAGATAGAATCTATAAAAAAAATTGTAGAAATTCTATTATTGTATTTCTATCATTATTTATTGCTGTTGAACTTGTCCTCGAGCCTTTCCAAGACAGAGCACACTTTTGGAACCCGAAGCCTGACTAACTCAGAAAACTTCTCCCAAAAAAGACAATTTTCCATGAAGAGCGCATTCCTTCATCACAAAGAAATGCACCCTCCTTGAGCGCATAAGTGTAGCTCAAACACATGATGGTTTTCCCATTCATAGCTTCAACATATGCCGTTGCACCCTCCTCGTCCTCATGAGTGCATGAGAACACCTCGAAGGCCTAAATGCTTGAATCTTGACCCTTTCGTCTCTTCGGAGTGCGCCCTTGCACCCTCTTAGTCTCCTTGAGTGCATTAGCACACCTTGAAGGACTGAAAGGTTTTTCTTTGAGCTTCATCAGTATGACCTGTACCCTTAATGTTTTATATCTCTTTTTTGAGCGCATGAGTGCACTTAAAATACCTGAATGACCCTTGAACTTATTTCATGCTTTGAAAGTGCACCCTTCTTGTTTGCATGCAAGTAATTATGTTTCACCATTGATATGATTATGTTATCAGTTACATGTTGATGGATATATGAGTATGATTTTCTAAGTTGGTGCTCATAATAGATAGAATATTTCATAAACCTAATCATTGTCGCCATTAGTGTGGTTCCACATACAAATTTTCAAGCTGCTAGTATTGTTAGTATTTCATCATATGTTGGAGCGATGCCTTCATCTACACGTCCAGGGGCCTCTAAAGAATCTTCAGAAGGAAGTAATGAAGAATAAATATAAGTTACAAAGCCTACCATTCCCATCTATGCAGATACGTAATTCTTCATAGACAAATCCACTGACGTCACATGGAGAGACATTAAGGACACATTCATGCAGAAACAATTCTTAGAAAACTTAGAAGAATTGGAAGTATACATTAATATCAAGCGATACATGATGCACATGATCGCTTGCATATTCCCAGTAATTCCCTGTGAAAAAATGATTGAATGGATTCTTATACACATGGATGACTCAAATCTGGTGCTTTGAAGTCAAAGAAGTGGTCAATTTTCCACCTATTATGGTGAAGACATGAAGACCTATTATAAGATGTAAAGGCCCATAGAGTATGCCAACAAATTTTTTTACACTAGATGGGATAATCTCGATACCAGTGACATCATTAAATCTTGGTGTCAAGAGCTTGCTAAGTTACGCCACCACCCATCAGCAATTTACCCGACCAAGATTCTCATATACGCATATTAGTATCTCATTGTTATTTTTTGACTGCATGGGGGAAATAACACTGAGATGTTTGAAGAAAATGTATATATATGCTCAATATGGTAGCTACCCTTGGTAAATTCCTCAATTGGGTATATATATTAACATGTGAGTTTCAGCGTCATGTTGGGCAGGCTAAAGAATATTTAAGGTCAAACCAGACACCAAATTTCTACATGTCTGCATTTCTACTGGATGGGATATGTGCACAATATGCATTCCCAAGAACATATTGGAATTGGATCCCGCATTATAAGTTCTGAGGTTAATTCCACTGCAGGGTGTTGTCTAATTTGAGTTTCATAGGGCCATATGACAAGTTAGAAAATAATTTTTTCGTGGTCTTATTCTAGATGATATATGAGATCGATCATCCTTGCATGACCAACCAAGTGAAGGAGTCCTTAAATGATATCATATATTAGTTTTCTATGATTGAAGGTACATACATTCGATGCTTTGGATATCATATTTATCCTCATCTCATGTCACGATATGTAACTAATAGGGTGGTCACGCAAGAAGTGGCTTACTAGTTGAGCAAGGCATTTCCAGGAGTCCTTCATATAAGGAAGAAAGCCCCTTGGCCTACTTTTAATTTGAGGATCATATTGTATGAGTTGAAAATCCATAAGGTGGCAGAGGTTGAATTAAAAGAGTTGGAATGATTTCACTTTATAACTAAGGATTTTCATGGATATGATCCCAAAAGAGTGTGCAAATAACATTATGAAAAGATTGGTTTTACTTGGGGTTATTCATATGTGTCTACAACAGAATATGAGAAGGTAAAGAAATGGTATAACGGAGTAAGAAGAACACATCCAGGGATTGAAGCTAGTTCTCCCCAAGATATACAGGTACCCGAGCCACCATAATCAACTCCTCAAGCAAAGAGTTCAACTCCAAGGAAAATGATCAAGCATGATTCGATAGGAGAAACTAGTAGGAAGTGGAGGGCTAATCATTTTAATATCCAAGTTAAACAGGAAAAGAGAGAATTGGAGGCACAAATGCAACAAGAAAAGAGGAGAAGAGGAAAAAGAAGATCCTTAAGAAGTAATTGGAAGAAGAAGAGGAGAGAAAGAGAGTAGAAGAACACTAACAAAGGAAGTCACAAGAGGATGAAGCAACACAAATACTGGAGAAGGAAAAATTGACTCAGGAGATAGAGGAATAATTGGAGGAAGATGACACCATCTAACCCATAGATGATGAACCAGGTTCTCCAACATAACCTCCTCTTACAGGTGGTCATCTCCAATTCGATGACCTAGGAATCACACCTCCACTTGAAGACATAGTCATGGATGTGTGCAATGTCACATTTGATCAGCTAAAAAAAATGATTGAGAATCAAAGGCATAAATTCTTCCAAAATGATCCTCAGAATCTAGTCTCAGTCTCCACAGAAAAGGTGATAACTGACAATACTAGGAGGGATCCCAGGGAAATCATAGCGGCCAATGTTGCTTTTGCTAAAACAACACAGGACAACTCAAAATATTGGCTGAATGAGAATGCAAGATTAAGGAAAGAGTTGGCCGTGGTGAAACAACAAGCAGAGAATCTCGTTGTGGAAAATCAACAACTATATTCTCATAGCTTAAACAAGGCAGAATGCTAGTTAACCATACAAGAGGAATTGGGGCCAATGGAGGACACCATGTCACAATTGTATGATGAGATGATACTTCTACAACAAGTGGTGGCTCCTCACGTTGTAATTCAGAAGAAAGCACAAGAAGCCTTGAAGCTCCTGAAAATTGAAAATAGAGCGTTTGACCAACTTCAGGAATGGGCTACCAAATAAATGAATGTTCCGCAACATTTGGTTAGAAAGGATAGAATTGCCACCAATATAGACAAAGTACAGTTGAGACTCCATCATCAGAACCACATCCGTCCAGGAGAACAATCAAATAACACTTTTTCTGCTTATGGTGGACTTCACAAGGGATTCAAGTCTCTAACAGAGAAACATGGGATGCCTTCAGTAGGATCACTTGAAGAAATAAGAGGAGGGGAAATAATCTTTCAAGAAATCAAGAAGTATATAGAAAAAACAAAGTAAGCACCATAACAAGAAGGCCTTGAGATCACCAAAGAAATTATTCTAGAGTATTCCATCACACCAGTTAAGGCCCACATGGAATTTTTATGGCTATGGAATAATTTACAATCCAGCTCCAGGACTATATTAACAAATATGCAATGGACTTGCTGGTTTGGGTCAAAGTCATCTCTACAGAGTTCAGAGCATGACACATACATCACCAATGAGATCCATGAGGATGTAAATGACTTATCAATTTGATGACATTTTGTCCTATTAAGATTTTTTGTCTCATGTAGCCACCGTCTGTTATGTAATTTGTATTTTGTAATAAACTACATATAATGTTTTCCAAGAGACACATGTGGAATGTGAAAAGTTACATATGGAATGTAAAATGTAATGTATAGAATATGAAAAGTTGTATAAAAATCCCATAGGACATGGAATTTTAACATTGACGAGGAAATTCAAAAGTCATTGTCATTTGTTATAAATAGCTCCTCATAACTCAAGCAAAAGGTCGAGATTCTTGGATTCTTGCCTTGGCTTCTCTTGTAGTGCATAAGAGATAGATCATTATTTGGAGAAGCAAGTTGTGGATTGATGTTCCATTAATGTCTCTAGTGTTTCACCTATGTAACATTGTACTTGGTATCTTTCATTTATAATAAAAATCTATATGAGCCAACACTTCTTCATGCATGTATCATGGATATAATAGGACTATTATTGTTATGTTTGTGGTGTATGCACCAGAGTTAAATGTTGAACATGCCCAATAATAAATATAATTTAATTTCTATTTGTGTTTTCCGTAACTACACAATTCGATTAGCCATTACATGAGCATTGTAATCTATATGAGATAGAAATTATATTATTTTTTAAATATATAAAGTTTAAATTTATAGATTGAAATTATTGTATTGTTTCTCTATTTATAATATGGAAAGTGTTGGTTATATATATATGTGGTTAAGTTTAAATAGAAATGTGGGAGTGATAAATTATTTTATAAATATTACATATATTTATTTGATTAAAAAAATGGTGATATAAATGTTAAATACATAACTCAAATTTTAATTATTATATAATATTATAAGTGGGTTAATTAAATATATAGAGAAATTTTATAAGTTATTTATGGAATATTTTGGAATTAGTTGACAAATTATATCTAGAATCTTAAACTTGTGAATTTTATGAATTTCATGGTTGATTTATAATCATTGAGTGACATTTTGAATATAGTTAGTAATAATATTGGGAATGTACATAGTTATTGATAGAATCTAATAAGAAGTTCAAATGCATACTAAAGATAAAAGAAGAGCATTTCATTTGCTTTATGGAAAAGTAAATTAGATAATTATAGAAACAAATTGAAGTGTATATAGTTACAACTACAATTAAATTTAAAAACCATTTTTAAGCATGAACAATGTTTAACTTTCATGATTATTTATTATCTTATTATATGGCTTCAATGCACTATTTTGTGTAAGTGTGAACTTCTGTATAAATGTAACACTGGAAGTGATGTGGAATTAAACTTGGTTCGCTACAGAGGAATCATGGCTCCTAAGAATCAAAGAAAAACCCAAGCCACCCGTGAGGTGGAAACCCTACCTCTAGCCATTGCAGAGATTGGAACCCTAACATAATAAGACATATCACATTCCCTTGAGGAAATGAAAACCATCTTTAAGGATTGGGTCACCAGCTGTTGCCTTGAGGGGTCCTGACCCTAGTTTAGAGTGTTCTGCGCAACTAAAAAAACCCTCCAGCTACTGGCCCTTTTGGTAGTGATATGCTTGCGCAAACCAAAGTCTCACCCGAAGTAGTATGGGGGGTTCTAGAACTAGGTTTCCACACCCCAAGGGATCATTTGATGTGCGCTTTAACCTTATCGGATCTAAGGCTTATTGGCTTACGCAAAACTTAATAGAAACCATATCTGAGCGTGGTTGAAACCATTAACATATATGCGCTAACAAATTATTATACTTCAATCAGATTTAGCTTATCAGAGTAGAAAAAATACTCATGAAATCACATAGATAGTTTTCCAGTAAAGTCCTTAACACATATGTAATCCTTACACGAACACAAATATATTTTCACAGATAATTAACTCAGATAAATGCGCATTCAACAGAAACATATCAACATATAATTAACATAGTCATGCATAAACATATATTTTGCAACATAGTTTGCCAAAACTTCTTCTTTATTAATAAGTCTTCAACCCAATACAATTCCTTCTGTCTATGCACACAACAACAGAGTCCTTGCACACAACTCAAGACTAGATCTCCGTGCACACAACCAATAGGAGCCTTTCTACCCAAACCGAATACAAACTAGATCAAAACATCAACAACAACATAACATGACTAAAACTAAACTATCCTTACTCGACTCAACTTCTTACATATTTATATGACTTCGATGCGCACATACCATGGTATCAAACCATGGTTTGAGACTCATGGTTTCCCTTTTTACCCATTATATTTATAAAGGAGCTTTGACCCGCCCCAAAGCGCCTTGAATTCTGCGCGTAACGTGTTTGAACAAAATTTAACCAAAATTATACAAAAAACTTGCCCTTAAGGTACCCCATCCCAACAAGCCCCCAACACAATCTAGTGACTCGTCCCGATTCACTTTGGTCTCGGTTCTTGCATATTGTCCTTCAACGCCTGAATGGAAGTTTTAGGTGACTGAATGACTTTTGTACTCTGCGCTACAATGTTCTGAACTTCTTCAACCAATTTCTTCGTAGTTGGCCCCTCTAATTCTGGAATTATACTTCTCTGACTTTGTTGTAGGCTTATGAGGGCACCATCGATGTTTGGGATAGCTGCAAGGCATCCTCAGCCCAAGGCTGCATTATGTTATCGAGCAATTGCTGCCGTCATTTGTGTTGATCTCTTCATGAATAGATCAGATTTCCTGCAAGTGGGCCAATTTTTGGGCTAGCACCAGGGTCATCAGAGTGACCCATATCTCATTAAATTGTTGTTCCTTGGCCCACAAATCCATCTTCAGCTGTCATGCGATAGGGTCATCTTAGATGGAAGTCCAAATTCCCATGGCCTTGTCTAGCAATTGGCTGCAAGCATCCACATCAGCAGTGATGCTAGCAGTTGAATCTTGAACAACCTAGGCACTTTGTGCGTGAACTTCTGGAGGTGCCTCAGGCTGTAACTTTGTCTGCAAATTGACGATCTTCTACTGGAGTTCCAATCGGAATGTTGTGACTTCTAGTCGTGAGGATTTTAGTGCGGATACCAGATTTTCCAATTTGACAATGGGAGCTACAGTAGTTGGTACTGTGATTTCGGGGAGGCCCGAGAAAAACTGATCAAACATGGTTTCCAACTAGGCATGCTAGATTTTAGCGGCGTGACGCGCATCCTGTGCTAGTTGCTGACCTTTAAGCATGGTGGAAAATTGTTGCTGAGCTGCCGCGGTGTCCTGGAAGGCCTTATACTCTCTGTACTGCAGCTTGTCTGTGATAATCATATGCATATCATGAAGCTTTCTGCTGGGGAAAACAACCAAATCAATCCAGACCTCAGACCTTTCAAGAATTACTGCGCGTAGGTCAGAACTGGAAATCTGAAGTGTTGCACTTGAAACTTGAAAGATGCGTCTTTCAAAGCTGGATGGGTGTCAAATGGAAAACTCACTCGCCTGTCCCACGCTCGTTTGTCCCGTGCTCACTTGACCAACGCTCTCTTGACTAACGCTCGCTTGCATGGTGCTCGCTTGCATTTTGAGATGTTGGAGCCCTTGCTGCATGTCATGAAGGATTGATTTATACTGTGCCTCGAACTTGTTCCATAAATCTTCGGTGACCGCCTGGATTGTGTCTCCAATTTTTTGAAAATCCTCCTCTGTGAGCGTTAATGGATCACTCCCAGTCTTCTTAGAGGCTTTCTTTTTGGTGCGCGACCCCAGGGTGGTCTGAGGCCCTCCTTCGGTTCCTCTCCACGTGTCCATCGGTGCATCGACATTGTCTCCATCCTTATCTTCCATCTCATTATCACTGCATAGGTCAACTGTCTCTATCATAGTGGTTGGCTCTTGGTCCTTCTGCGCATCCTTTGGATGATCTGTCGGTGTGTGCAAATTCGTCGCGGTCTTCAGTGGTACTAAGGACAACGCACCACTAGTTGTGCTTGCTTCGAGCCATAGGGGGGCCACTTGGTCGTAGTGTGTGCAAGTTCATCCTCCGTAACCATGTATGGCAACTCATACCAGACATCTACCATGTCCCTCTTTGCGCAGATGTGCACATTGTGAAAGGTGACTTTAAAGTCCACGATGTGCTTGTATTGCTCATACATCATAGGAGACAACCATGGCTTGGACTGCACTGCATGAAATATTTCTGCATCAAATAATACCCAGAATATTTTATTTTCAGTTATCCTGGATGGTAGCTTCGAGTTCCATAACGACACATATTTTGCGGCTTCACAGTAATCGGGTTCAATGTCTGGTAATTGGGACTGTGACAACGACCTCCAACCGATCAACGTGACCAACAACAAAAACCTAGCATAATAAAAATGCTTGCCATATTCTTGCGTCTCACGAACATTATCCAAAAATTCATTGCAGATGTACTTCACCCAATTATACTGCACACCTTTCATGCATTGCACATCTAGCTTAATCACATATGCAGGCACCTCCGTTGCGCGACACTTCTTGATCATCTTGCAGGCAAGGATCAGGGTGGAAAATTTAACTGCCAGGGAATTGATATCGGCAAAGACAAAGCCTCCGATGTTCCTATTTACCCCTTAAGTCTTCTTCACCTCATCGACGACCTTTTGCCCCAGTCCCTTACCTCTTAAGGCCACCCCTAGATCCTCCCCTTGGTACAGAAACATGGTGATTCGATGAATCATAATGTCATCGATCAGAATGGGCTCTCTTAGCCACAGACAATTATCATGCACCAAGGTGAGTAGCTGGCGCAGGCATATGTCGTTTATGGTGCTACACCCAAAGTGTGGAATGTTTAGAAGGTTCAGCAGCCTGGACTGTTGTAACCCTAATTCCCATGTCTTTGGTTTGACTTTGATGACTCCTCCGTCATAGAGAACCTACTCCAAATACTCCTATGGCGCAATTTCGGGGAACTTCACGCGATCAACTAGGTACCAGTATTCCAACTTGACCAAAGGCACCTTTGTAAACATTTCCCCTTCAAACAACACATTCTTCGGGAGGAGCGATGTGTTGATATGGGATTTGACCTTATCTAGGTCCTTGGTGACTTCCACATATGGCTTGCGCGACGCCATAAACTTTGGCAGCCACAACATTGGATTGATCTCCTTGACAGTATCTTCCTTTATGATTACTTCAGGTTCTTCAGCGATTGGTATTTTCTGTCGCTCAACCGGGGTTGACTTAGGCTTCAAAGTCTTCTTGCACGGAGACTTCTGAGTCTCCGAGGTCTACCCTTTCTTCATTTTATGAGGTTGAGGTTCTAGTGTAGGTGTTTCTTCATTGGGTGTCATTTAGGGGGTAGGATCTGTAGCAGTCACACTTGCAGGGATTAAATGTCCTAACCCTCGTTGGTGCACTGTCTCAAAAAAGGTTTCCAAGTGCTCAGACATAAACTTAAGAAAACACAATGAGATCATTAGACACAAATCTATTGGAAAGCAAAGGGAACTAATGCAACCCTTCCTGGCATATTTATAGCAATGTTGCGGCCTAAACGACCTGATGTCGATTGATGCAGCCTCATAAATTCTAAAACGACTCCAAATCTGGCATAATCTCCTCCATAAATGCAGGTTAGCCGCTCCTCCAAATGGTAATAAAGCTGTATTATCTAGATTAACTGTTCCAACGACTATTTTTTGGCCCATCTACGATGGTTTCAACCTCCTGGCGTAGCCTCTGCACAACAGTCAGATATCTTCGCTTTCTCAATCTTCGCCGCACATTCATACTTCTCCAATGCTTGAAAAACTTCTTTAGGGTCCTATACCCTCTCACAAATTTCCAGGGAACTAAGACACTTCTCCTACCATATAGTCATTTGGTGTGCGCAGGGATGGGATCATCCATGTATGGTTTCAATCGACTTCCATTCACAGATCCAGGAAGGACTTCGCCACTTAAGGTAACTAGACGTATCACACCTCTTTCCATGTATTGACAATATAAGGTCCAAGCCAATGCATTTTGAAATTTCCTAGGTGGAACGAAAACTTACTATCATATAGAAAAACCATTTCATCCTCCTTGAAATTATTTTGTCTGATCTGTCTGTCATGCCAAGCTTTTTCACGTGCCTTTTGCACATGATGATGGAAACCAACAAGGAATCTATCCTTTTCTAGTGCAACTAGCTGTGACATTCGCTCTTCCATAATATCTTGATCATCCATGTTAGTTACCGCTGAAATGCTCATACTAGGGACAATATACTCCATTGGCATAACAACTTCCTATCCATACACCAACCTGATAGGGGTCTGTCGTATCAATTTATTGCATGTAGTTTTGTATGCCCATAGAACCACATGTACACACACCCCAATAATTTTGATTAGCATTGTAGACCTTTGCGAGTGCATTCTCCAAAATCTTAATAAAGGCTTCTACTATACCATTAGCCTATGGATGATATGATGTACTCTTCTGATGGTGCATCTTAAACTCCATTTTCAAGGCTTGAATGGTTTCAATCACAAAATGTGTACCTTGGTCACTCATCAAGATCTTAGGACACCTAAAATTTTTCAAGATTTTGTAAAAAATGAAGTGTGTAGCTGTCTCTGCATTGCAATCCTTCACAGGCTTAACTTCTTCCCATTTGGTCAAATAATCCATCACAGTAATGATATAGCGCGCACTAGTATTCTTCCGGGGAGGGTTGATCGGTCCTACAAAGTCAATGGCCTATTTATCAAAATCCTGAAAAGTCACTTGTGGTTGTAGTGGAATTTCATCTCTGCATGATGGTTTCCCCATTCTCTGGCACACATCACAAGCACGCCAATACTCTTTTGCATCACTGTGCACTGTATGCCACCACAAACCAACCCTCCAAATTTTCTGTGCAGTTGGTTTACCTGCATAGTGACCTCATTCAACCCCTACATGTGCTTCTAATAGGATGCTCTGCCCTTTCAAATTCTCGCACATAGTGCCTCAATACCTTATCAGATCCCATATTATACAACTAGCCAACAATCAAAATAAAGTCTTCTATGCGCAAGACCAATTATTTCTTCTGTGTAACTGTATACTCTGTAGGCGCACTTCCAGTGGTCAGAAAGTGGATAATATCTGCAAAGTGGTCATCAACTACTTTAATGAAAAATAGATGCGCGTTTGGTAATCCGTCCTCCAAACTAATTGGTTCATCTCCACCTTCAATGCAAGTAAAATGGTCTAGACCTGCATTCAATCTTCCTAGCTTTACAATCACCTCAAAATCATACTCCTGAAATAATAAGCCTCCATCTAGAAATATTCCCCCCCAACACAGGCTTGTTGACCAAGTACTTCAAAGCAGAGTGATCAGTGAACATCTTAAAATGACCTCCCATCAAATAGTGACGAAACTTCTGTAGTGCATAGACCATAGCTAATCCTTCTCTATCTATTGTCGAGTAGTTGTGCTTAGCACTTGACAATTTCTTGCTCGCAAATGAAATTGGGTGATAAATATCTCCATCTCTTGGCTGCACGAGTACAGATCCTAACATGATACATGAAGCATCCACATGCACATGTAATTCCTTTGTCTATTCTCGAAATACCAATATAGGCACAATCATCATTTTCTCGTTAAGAATCTCTAAACTCTTCTGGCAGTCCTCATCCCAAAAAAAAGAGGCATCCTTCTTCAACAAATTCTCCATCAGTGCAGTAATCAACGCTTAAACTTGAATAAATTTTATGTAATATCCAATATGCCCCAAAATTGAGCGCAATTGCTTCACATTTTTTGGAGCCTCCAAATTAACAATAATAACAATCTCAGCTAGGTCAACCATTAATCCCTATTGGCAGACAATATGACCTAACAAAATCTTGGAAGGGACATAGAAAATGCACTTATTCATATTCAACGAGAACGAATGCTTCCGACAAGTGTCCAACATCAAGCGCAAACTTGAAACATGATTCTTCAATAAGCCAAATACAGTCCAATCTTCAAAATATACTTCTAAGAACTTATGTATATACTCCTTAAATGCAACTACCACCACACGTGTGGAGAATATAGTTGGCACATTCTTCAAATCGAATGGAATTACTATGTATTGGAATGATCCCCATTCCATCATAAAGGTTGTCTTAATTATGTCTTCGGGCACAATTATTATTTGGTGGTATCCAGAAAATCCATCAGTGAATGAGTAGGCATCTTGCCCACCCACATTGTCCAATACTTCATCAGAAAAGGGAGTTGGAAAAGGGTCATGCACACATGCATCATTCAACTTGCATAGATCCACACAAATCCTGATTTCTCCTTTGATCTTCTTTTCTTAGACCACCATGGGGCTTACCCAATCTGATTCTTCTACTGGTTCAATGATCCCCACAACAACCATTTTCTATAGCTCCTCCTTGACCTTCTACTTATACTTATGATTCAACCTGTAAGGGCATTGCTTGACAGGCCTGACATCTGATTTCAGAGTGATCTTCACCACACCAAGATCCCCGACATTCCCTTTTAACTCTAAAAAATTCGTGGGAAATAAGTCTTGATATTTAGCGAGCAACTCCGCAACCTTAGCCACTGTATCTTCATCCCAATAATCCCCTATTTTGGAAATATTAGGTTGCTCTTCTATTCCAATGTTGACTTGCCTAATCTTTATGGGTCCAGTCACATCTGGCAATTCAACCACAGGCCGAGCAGCCATGCGCTGACCTTTAGACTCATGGATATTGATGTTTCTTGGGTTCTCCTCATTATCTTTAATAGTCACATTCCTGAATTCAACTATATCCTTCGTCTGCGCATCCCATGATGATAAGGCTCGTTCTTCTGATTTCTCTGGCATGTCAAATACCACATCTTGAATCATTTGTAAGGAGGTATTGATGCATGTAAATCCACTCTCAAAACTGAAAGTTAAAACAAAGATTTCCCTTAGCGCAACCCATTCCATCATGCCACGTCGCAACTCAACCTCCAGACACCAGTTCATAGGCATTCGACTTAAAGTATGAATGAATCTATGCACCCATCTTGGCTATGACTCTTCTCCCCAAGATGTAGTCCACCTAGCTAAATGAATGTGCAAATCTTCTTTTCCTACATGGGTTCCTTCCAACTGGGTATTGGGTTTTCTGAATTGCAGTTGCTTCATGTGGGTATATTCTTCCCAATCCACGAAGTTGTCCTTGTGTGTTTCCCACTAGCATGCTGGGGTTGAGCGTAGAGCTAAGTCAAGTGCATGGAACCATTGTATTTCTGGAACAACCTTTTCAAAGTCTTCTAAAAAACAATTGACACTGCCTACACCATTGTAATAAGGTAATTCTCGAACCTCAGAGGATATGCATCATAGAGATCTGGTGACTCTGTTGTAGCGCAATGTAGAGACTTCATGTAAATGGCTCTGCCAATTCTCAAATTCCTCATTTGAGTATGAGTATCATGAATTATCCCTATCCCATTTAAGTCTACCATCTACTGTAGGATTAATCCAATCTTCATCTCTCGCAGTTAGCTCGTAGATATGATCAACGCCCTCTTCTGTGTGCACCGGTTCTGTGTATCTTTCTCCTTCTGCAAGGTGCAGTGGGACCATGACCCTACTTCCATTGTTTTCAAACACCATACTTCTGCACTTGAGGTTGATTATAGCATCCATGTCAATAGCCCAATCAAAACCCAACAATGCAGGGTACATATCTGAATCATCAACAATTTGAATAACTTCAAAGTTAGGCAGTGCCTTAACTCCTTCAAAATCAACTATGACCCCAGAAAGTCTACCCACTGGGATAATATTCTATTGATTTTCCATGCGCAGCTCGATTTTAGACCATTTAAGCTTAGGCTCTCCCATTTTCTACCAAGTCTACTTTGGTAATACATTTGCGTCAGACCCAAGATCCAAAATGACCTGGTCCATTTCAAACTGACCTATTTGACCAGTCAGGTGCATCTCTCGGCCAATTCTTCTCTTGTTCTTGTAAATCTTATTGACAACCTTTTGCTCCATCTGAGGCTTCTCTTTCTCGACGCAACTATTAATCAAAGCTTGAAGATTCTCAACTGCCTTCTTATTGTGCAGAAGCTTGATACAGGCCTGCAAAAACAGTTTCATCTCTGTAGGCTTGACCCCTTCGATGATATCCATGGAAGGCTTACTTGGTGATTTAGTTGTGCCAAGATCCACGAAGTCCTTATTTGCTGTGACAAAGGTCTCCTTCTCCCTTTGTAGATTAAACCATTCCTTTTTTTTTTTCCGGAGCTCTCTGGACCCAAATATTGGTGACAGGTCTCTTACCTTCTGCTTTATCTTCTCTAGTTGCTACACCGCTCCTGGTCATGATATTTATGTTAGGGTCTTTAGTGTGCGGTTCCATTCTCATAATTTGAATATTTTGCGTAGATGTCTGTGATTTCTTTTCCTGCATTTTTTCAAACAATATAGGGCAATCCTCAAGAACATGATCAAAATGTCTACAATACCCGCAAGATTTTTGTATTGGGTTTGGGAATTCATGCGCATAATGACTAGCCTCTCCACAGTTATAAAAAATGAGCTATCCCTTTCCACGACTAGCTCCTCCTCTGCCTATGAATCCACCACACCCAAACAATGATGCAGGTGAATAGGGTCCCCTACCCTTGGCCTGAAATCTATACGAAGAAACCTGCTCAATCATCAGATCAAAGTTGCGACAGTTCTTCTCATCGTGTCCCATAGATTGAAAAAATGTGTAGTAAGGTTGTTGTACCTCCGGAATATAGTTACCAAACCTAGGGCAAAAGTATGTAGTGTGTAGTCCATTCACTTGAAAAATCACATACCATAGTTTGGGAAATTCACTAGGCCCTTCCCCATTCTTAATCGGACTTGGTCCTGCAACTGCTAGATAGTTATTATATACGTGACACTGATCCCTGTGATGCCCTTCAAATTTACATATTGTGCACCACACTCCTGTGCACACATCCTTTTCTTTCTCTTTTCGTAGATATTTTATCTCTAAGTGTAATGCAGCTAACTGGATTTGGATTTGCTGAGCCCCAACCCATGTAGTTGGTACAAACGAGGCTTCTAACTTCATGGTGATCTCCACAACTTCAGCCTGTGTCACAATCTTATGTTGGTTTAAGGATTGGTGCAATTGTGGCAACATCATAGCAATGAACCATTCTTTGTGTTGCGTGTCATCGATAGTAAACCCTCCATACTTGATGGTGCGCTTCAACCGTTGATCTTCCTCCCATATAGATTCATTGAATTCTTGGTGGATCTCCTTTAATTTAGTCATGCATTGAGAATATGATTTTGGTTTTTTGAACTGCTCCTTTAATGTGGTTTAAGCTCACCAATCATTGCATTAGGGTTTGTTGCTATATACCTCATGTACCAATCCAACAAGCGTTCTTGAAATGCAGTAGCCAACTGCACTTTCTTAACATTATCATTATTGATCTACTGTGTTTTCCTTACAACATCTGTGAAAAACTAGAATTGGTCAACATCTTCATTTCCAACATTGTTGAAATTCTGCAACTTTATGGAATTATCCATATCGACTTCTGGTTGTGGAGGTGGAGGTGGAGTGGATGACTTGTTAATGTGAGATGAATTTGGACATGGAGTGGATGGGATATGAACTATGGCTAATGACCCAAAAATACTTTGATCTTGAAATCCCTCTTCTTCTGAGTGCGCATATTCACTAAGGCTACTTGTTTCAGATTCCTCGTTGCTGTCAGATTTACCTTTGAGAGGGCTATAAAAAAAATTTCTTCTAGGTCTACTATGTAAGTTTTTTCGCTATGCGTAGTCGGGCCTCTTCGGGACATTCAATCATTGTGGCTGAACATAGTACCCTTTTCACATAAAATAATTTTAATACACAATTTCAATGAGCGTAGAAAATTACCTATAGGGTCCTTGAAAAATCTCCTTTCAGCTTCAGAATACGATACAAAAGTTTCAATAGAAAATTCAGTCACAAACCAACTCAAAATGCTATCAATCCAATAATCTATTGCGTGGGTAATATTATTTATAGATTTATCTAAATGTTGAACAAGCTCAGGAGTCTACTTGGTGATCGCGTAGTCCTTTGTGCAGGTCTGAAACTCAGCAAGCTGAGATAACCACTCTTGTAACTCAGTCGCAAAGAAAATTTCGTGGACCTCTGTATATATATACCTTTTCTCCCAATATTTAGTAGACAACTTAGGGTTTTGGTTTTCTTGGATTGCAAATTCGCACACCTTCTTATCAAGACAATATTACAGTTTGTTCTTCGTCGGATTCCATAACATCAAATCTACCTCAAACAGATCCCGGTCCTAACAACGAAACCATTTTTTGGCTTGAGGAGTCCTGACCTAGGTTAAGAGTGTTCTGCGCAACCAACAAAACCCTCCAACTACTGTCCCTTTGGACAGTGATATGCTTGCGCAAACCAAAGTCTCACCCGAAGCAGTATGGGGGGTACTGGAACCAGGTTTCCGCACCCTAAGGGAGCATTTGATGTGTGATTTAACCTTATTAGATCTAAAGCTTATCGGCCTACACGAAACTTCACAGAAACCAAATCTAAGCTCGGATGAAACCCTTAACATATATTCTCCAACAGATTATTATACTTAAGTCAGATCTAGCTTATTAGTGCAGGAACAATACTCACACAATCACATAAATAATTTTCCAGTAAATTCCTTAACGCAGATGTAATCCTTACATAAACACAAAGATATTTTCATAAATAATTAACTCAGGTAAATGTGCATTCAACAGAAATAGATCAACAAATAATTAACATATTCATGCATAAACACATAAATTGCAACAGAGTTCTCCAAAAATTCTTTATTAATAAGTCTTCAACCCAATACAATTCCTTCTGTCTGGGCACACAGTAGAAGAGTCGTTACACACAGATCAAGACTAGGTCCCGCGCACACAACCAAGATGAGCATTTCTACCCACACTGAATACAAAGTAGATCAAAACATCAACATCAACATAACATGACTAAAAATTAACTGTCCTTACTCGACTCAACTTCTTACATATTTATATGACTTCAAAACGCACATACCATGGTCTCAAACCATGGTTTGAGACTCATGGTTTCCATTTTTACCAATTACAATTATAAAGGAGCTTTGACCCACCCCAAAACCCCTTGAATTCTATGCACAACATGCTTAAGAAAAATTTAACCAATATTATACAAAGAACTTGCCCTTAGGGGACCCCATCCCAACACCATCCAAGGCCCAAGTCAAAGGAATGGTCAAGGTCAAGGAAGGGAGTCGGAACAAAAACAAAGACATGACTTAAATTTTCAATTCAATGCCGAATATAGATAAACAAACCTTGATATTATGAAATAAGTCCAAAAATCCAAATTACCAGAGTTCACAGGTCAAGAAGTGGGTTCAATAGCATAATCTTGGGTAATCTGTGTTAATAGAGCACTTAGATTTAAGGCATACACTTTAAGGGGAAAGGACCAAATAGCAATGAGTCTACTAAAAGGAGAAAATTTATTATGATGGGTAAATGAAGAGACAAACATGCAAGTCAACCCATTTCAAGTTACTTGGGAGATGATTGAGGAAGCCTTCAGAACCAAGTACATATAAGAGGAATACAAACACCGAAAAATAGGGATTTCCATGCAATGCAATAGAATGGTAGATCTATCGAAGGCTATGAAGCTGAATTCTATGCCTTGGTCCATCATGTGGACTATATGGAAGATGATAAATGTCAAGATGAAAGATTCCTACATGGGCTTGATCCTTTGGTTCGAGCGGAAGTTTCCATGTGGAAACCCACCACTATGGAAACAACCACTAGTTTGGGCAAATAGGTCCATAGGATGAAGAATATGAAAAGGAAAATGGTGGTTGATGAAAATATAGAGAAGGAATACCCTAAGGAGGGTGTAAGCAGAAAAGGGGGACACCAATATGAATCCAAAGGAAGAAAAAACAAGGTTTCTAGGATTTCTAGTGCAACCTCTGGGTTGCTTACAAAAGAACATAGGGGTCAATGTCCCTACTTAAGAGGGACTAGTAGTAGAGCTAGAGGAGTTCGTGGCCAAGGACAAGGAAAAATAGGGGATCTAGGTCCATTAGAAAGTTGGGAATATGGGGGTCCACATTATAGAAGGGATTTTCCAAAGTATCAAGTTTGGATGAGACAAAAAGGACACCAATAAAAAGGAGAAAAACCACATACCCAACATCAAATTCATGTCATTGTAAGCCATCGTTAGGATAAGCACCAAGCCACCGTTTTGGAGTATGAAAATTTCCAAGGAGGGAGTCCTTTTGGTCGAACCATTTTGTATACTGGGCTGTCGGGTTTGTTGAATTAGGAAACGTGATTTTGAGCAAGTCAAGGCCCAGTGGGACCAATATAGTGTAGGGTAAACTACTTGGGAATATGTAGAAGTTAATTTTCATGAATTTCGTTATCTATTTGATTAAATTGTGTCGTGAACTAGATAGGATTTGCATAAATTAGCTTAGATAAATACTTTTGTAGATTTTCTAAATCATGTCTTCTTGTTTAAATTTTTCATACATCTAAATAATACACTATGATTGAGTTTTCATGATATGATGGTATGAGGATAATGATGCATATGTGGTTCTTATTTATTTAGTTGTTACGATAATGATGTTGTATGCTCATTATGAATATGATATGCATAGGGATTATTGTGTTATAATTTGAGGTTATATTAACATGTGGTTAGTTTATTATGTGATTTCATGATATGAATTTGATGCTGATATGTTGGTGTTATAACTAATGAGGGTATTTATGTGGTAATCGCATGCAGATTTTGTGACATGCATGAGCATGCAATGCTTTACTATTCAGAATGTGGTGATTAAAAATGATGTTATGTTATCATGATGACATGCAAGAGTTGGCACGTGGATTATAATTTCTATGATACTATGCTTATAACTAATGCATTTGTTACATGTTGAGATGTGGTGATTGGTAGTAAATCCACAAATGGGTCGGGAGGGCTAGTTTATTTAATGATCTCGTGGGAGCCTGTACTTGCGAGGGAGAATATGTAACACCATATGGGATGGGGACATACTCAATCAACACTACATATGTTTGTGATTCCTTTGTCTTGTATATATCATGATGGATAACTCTTGAGGGGCTATGGGACCATCTTGAGGAGGCCAAGTGCCTGATATTGTAGGCCAAGTGCTTGATAATGGATTGGGATGCCGAATTCTGGTGGGGGTGTAAGGAATTTGATGCGTGGGGCTGTGCACCCTAGTGAGTGTGGGCGGAGTGGGCCAACCTTTCGAGATGCCAGAAGTATACTACATTGAGTACTGAGTTGGGTGCTTGTCTTGGGGCAGATGAGGTCTGAGTTGGGCATGAGCCTTGGGCTATGGTACAGACTGATGAGGCTTATGCCTGGTTTTGAAAGTGGGAATAAAGATAAATATTCCTTGGGATTTCCTGGGTGTTGTGGAAAATTTCGATGCCTGCTGGTTATACTAGTTCAACAGAGGGTGGGGCAAACGTGAAGTGATAAATAACTAAATAAAAAAAAATATTAATAGATTCAACTTAACTTCGAGACGAAGTTCCTTAAAGAGGGAGAGTATGTAATGTCCCCTAATAATAATATAAATAAAATAATATTAAAATATAAGTAAATAAATAATAAACAATAAAGAAAAGATAATAATGATAAATAAATAGTAAAAAATAAAAAAAAGATAATAATAGTAACTAAATAATAAATAATAAAGAAAATATAACAATAATAAATAAATAATAAATACTGAAGAGAATATAATAATAATAAATAAATAAAGTAGTAAATAATAAACTGGAGTTCTATATAAATATATATAAAAGTAAACTATAAAAATAGTAAAAATAAATTAAGATAATAAAAAGTAAAAAGGAATAAAATAAGAAAGAGTTAAATTAAGTAAAACATAAGATAAAGAAATAAAAGATGCATGTTGACACATGGAATGTGTGCATGCGTAGCCCTTCCTATTTTTTGGTCTATTTAATGGATGATGAGAAGGATGGTATTCATCCATTCTCTTGGGAGAAAAGTGTTGTGAGACAAAGGATTCCTTGGCAGCAGTACGTTGATTGAGGGCTTGGGGGTGGCCAACTGTAGAAACATTACGTGCAGCTGAGCCTACAGTTGGGTGGAGATTCATCTCCAAAATCTTTGTTGCGGTTAGCAGAATTCAAAGAACATTCAACTCCAAAAGCATAAGTAAAAAATATCGTCGATATATGTTAGTCGTCTCTATTTTTTTTTTTTGAAAATTATATATTAAATAGTTGAATAATTGGGTGTTGATTATTAATCATATAAATTGATGTAATTATTTGTATATTTTAAATCTAGGTTCTTACTCATGTCATAGTAGAAAGGATTCAGACTACCTAGTGGAAATAATAGAAGAATATTTTTGATCTCATTAACCTTGGGAAGGCCTCTATTGCTCATCATGTAGTGATAAATTTTATTTTAGCCTAGATACAACCTCTAGTTGTAGGAGGTCAGTCCCCAAAACATTCAAAGGTCCTGAGATTTTTTTTTAATAATGGTTCAAAGCAAGCTCATAAGAGATAAAATGATTATTCTAATTCAGAAACTCTTCATATTTTACCAGTATAGGGAACATTTCAAGGATTGCATACCCCAAAATAAAAATATGGAAAGAGACAGGATGCAAATAAACAAGGTTTAATAACTTAGGAAATCAAAAATTGAAATTTGAATCATGTATAAAAATAATGAAAAATGCAAAAAATAGTGAATATAGCCGAATTTCATAAATGGGTAGAGCACTCATTAAGGTCCTTAAGTTAATATTGCAAGTACCATTGTAAATCTACAATTTTACTTAAGTTAACCAGCTGCTACATATACCCATTCCATGGGAAGAAAAACACAATATGAACTACTAAAAACACAAGAGAAAACGAAATATATTATGAATTGCAATTTGTTAAAACATGGAAAAAACTGATATTTTATTCATTGGTTTCTGAGAAGTTCCATGATTACATGGATGCGAAATTTCTGGCCTCCGAACCCTTACAAAATGTTTTATCCAAAATTTTATTCCGTTCCCAATTTAATTGTCTTCAATCATTTATAAAACTAATTTCTTTTTTATTTCACTTTAGAATTAATCACCAAGATCAATTTTAAAACTGATTTGCTTGACAATTACAAAACATTCTATTTTTAAATGCTTCTAAAGGGAAGAAAATCTAAAAATTATGAGTTATGGGGGGGGGAATATAAAAGAGTTTTCCATTTAGAAAGGTGGGATATGTTAACTTTCTCAAAAGATAAAGGTGGCTGGGGCATCCTGAACCTGGAGATATTCAAGTAGTCCCTCCTTATTAAATCATTATGGAGGTGTTTCCACTCAGGAGGAATATGGCAGGACATTATTAATTATAAATATTTGGGAGGGGATACACTGGAAGATTTGAACATCTCGGGATGGAAAGCTGGGCGCTATAGTTCTGCTATTTGGAAAGGTTTTGGAAAACTTTGGCCTTTGTTTAAGAAGCACTTGTTGTGGAATTTTGGTAATGGTACAAATATTCTTGTTGGATGCAGTGATATGCCGGGATTTGACCGACTCTCTTCTTTACCGGAGGCTCTCATTAACTGCCTAAACTAGAAAGGGATTTTCTACCTACAACAGATTATTCAAGGGTGGGTAGATGGCATCCCTAAGTGGAAAAATATTATTGAATTTGGCTTGGAGAGCAGGTGGGATGATATGTGGGTAAAGTACATAAATTATCTTAGTATGCAAGGTTTGTGTTGTAATACTGAGGGATATAGACTCCTTTGGGAGGGGTCCTACTCAAAGACAAGGCTGAAAGTAAAGGATATTTACTCTTCACTGATCATCCAGAAGCCGGACTGCTGGTTCGGGAATTATTGGAAAATGGGAGGTCCAGTAAAAATGATAATTTTTCTTTGGTTAGTCCGGAATGATAAAAATCTCACCTCGTGAAATCTACAAAAAAAAGGTTGGCAGGGACTAGGACTATGTGTACTTTGTGGAAATGAAGAAGAGGACAATTATCATCTGTTTTGATACTTGCTCCTTTGCGTGTGAAATTCTATTCATTTTGTGTAATAGATTACAGGTCCAGCCTCCTACATACAGAAATACGAAGGATTGTCTGCGGTGGTGGCTTGGTAGAGGGAAGAAATGGTGGCCTTTTCCAATTTTGTTTCATTGGTATATTTGGGGCAGCTGGAATAAAAAAAATTTCGAGGACTGCACCTGTCTTCCTGCAAATGTTGCTTTTCAGATTTACAGTGTTTGGGATAGCCTTAAGGCTGATATGAAACTTACTAGAGATCTATCCGTCAGGTTACATCCTCATGAGATACATTATCTTGTTGGTTATTTTTACGGGGCCTCTGAGCAGTCGATCTGTGGGTGTGGGGCGTGGTTAATGTTATCTCCGGTTTGTCACTATAAGATTTACTGGAATGGGGGGAATGGAAAAAATAAAAATATGAAGGTGGAATGCCTGGAATTATGGGGACTCTTATGGTTTTCCTCACAACTCTATATGGACAAGATCTGGATCGTAGGGGACTCAAAAGTCTTGGTGGATTACATGAATTAGAAAGCTTGTATAAACCCGGGTCTGATTTCTCACTGGTTGGAAAGAATCAGCAAGCTAAAAAATACTTTTACCACTATCTCCTTTCATCATGTCTATAGAGAGAAGAACGCATTCACTAATAGACTATCTAAAATGGGATTGGAGGTTAATTTTGGTGAGATGCACTACCAGCTCTGCAATTCGGATGGTCTTGGGGCAACTGGTGCTGTTCCGTTTATCTGATTTTCTGTTAATGCGTGGATGCATTACTTGTTTTGTGGGTCGTCTATGGACTTGATGTTTTATCTATGTTTTTGGTTATCCTTTTTGATGATGTAATAGTGGATTTGACCTGCTAAGATACTATTATTACTCTATATGGTTGCGGGTCTAATGGATTAGCCAGACAATGCTACAAGAAATTTTCATGTAATAGTCTTGGATTTAATGTTATGTTTCTGGTACTTAATATAAACCAGAGTATTTTTCGTACTGAAAATATAATGACTTTAATAAGCCTCTTTTTTATTTAAATTAGAGTTTTCTTTCCTATTACAATGTTTATAAAAAATGTCTTCAGGCCTTTTGATCAATGTAAATAAATAAATGTTGTGCGACCATATTAAAATGAAGAGTGTGTGGGTATTTGTAATAAAACAACCAAATATATGTAACTTTGCAAATAAAATATAAATAATATTTGAATCTAGTGTGGATGTGCATGTGGGCCCCTGTATGTCGTCATACGTACGTCGAAAAACCATGAGTGGTTTTGGGAAAACCAGAAACAACTTTGTGACAGGTGCCTCTGGTGGTTTTCAAAAATGATGGGGTACTCATCGCATTGAACACTGGTCGTGGATCTTTAGATGGGTAGTTTTGTAGTAAAAATTTGCTATGGGAACCCATCGTTTAAACTTCGGTTTCATAGACCCGTGGCCTCACATCGTATATTAATTTTCTCTTTCCATTTAATAACACAATATCTTCCATACCCCATTTTCCCAAACACTATTCAGACTTTGATTGTATTTTTTATAATCCAACAACAAAAGAAATTACTTCAAGTCTGATACAAGCATAACAATTCTGTCGAAATCAAGTATGGGTCTTTTCATATTTCTATTAATACTTTTACTGTATTTTCTAATGTCATTTCTTTGTAATATTTTGTTTCCACTTGGAGGCGTCGATTTGAGATCCAACCCACTTATTATAACATCATTATCATTATTATTATTATTATTTTAAAGAGTCATTCGAACAACACATCAATTATAGTCAACATATAATAGAAACTAGATTCGTTCATAAAATAAATAAGCCCACGAGACTAGTTGCACCAGAACTAATATGCAATCCTTTGTAGCAACCAAGAGCAACCATTATGTTAATAAATGAATTGATAAATGCTGCCAAAAACTGGAGGCGTATAGAAATCTGGACACTTTCTACAAGTTATGAGTAAGAAGCCCATTGATTCAATATAATATGTTCATAATATTTTAAGGAAAAGAGGCACCATTGATTTCTTTTATGAAGGATGTGTAGATTGGTGAGCTAGTCATGTTATCCAATCATCACAGTTCACGAGAGGATAGGGATGGTGAAATAAAACAACAAAGATAAATTCAAACGTTATGTGCAATTGTGCAAAGTGTATTCCAACTATGATCTACTATTATTCTAAATCAAGCAAACTCATCCTCCAAAATAAAAATAGACACCTAGCCTAAAATTATTCTACCCGTCAAACAAGCCCTAAGTTATGTTTTAATGGCTTTCAAAAAAATCTGGCTCCCAGGTGGTCAGGATTGCAAACAAGGATGAGTGAAGGTATGGAAGAGGTATGGTTTCTTTCTACAACCACTACCTACAGGTTGTTTCACCCTATAGGCATCAAATTATTTCTTAGATTAAAGACTCGTGACTTGTGCCCTTGAACCCTCGCCCACCATTCTGTTGCCAACAGTTTGTACCCTGAATTCACTCATTTTTCCTTAACTGAATTTATTTTAGATTACTTGTGATTGTTATATCGAACAACCCAAATCATATTCATTTATTTAAATTCCTTAATTCAATTGTATACATTCATTAATTGTTGGAATCATATGGATTGTGGATTGCATCTCCATGAATTCATTTGAGGGAGTCACATTTTATTTCTATGACTTTGATAATTAATAGAACCATCGTAAGGTTGTGATACTCCATTTCGACAATGCATTCCAATCCTTACACCTTACTAGTGATTTTTCAATATAAAATCCCTTTTCCACTCTTCATAGATTGAAACCTGGAGCCTCTAGGGTTAGGAGATATGATTAGCAATTAGGCTAGGGAAAATATTTTCGGAGTCACGAATCCTATCCTTGGAGCCTAGTGATACTAGAGACTGCATGTACGACTAGTATAAAAATCATTTACCCTTGAAGTTACAAGTATCACCTACAGTCTACAGTGAGGCTAGAGATAGAAAATGTGACTTATAGTAAATCCTTTAACCATGATTATGACTAGGTCATAGATCACACTTCTAACATACAATGAGGATACAACTTAAAAATGTGACTGGTGCAAGAATTTTAAATTGCGATTAGACTTATATCTTTCTTTTCTTAGGTCACAAATCATGTTCATGGTCCCTACTAACACTATTGTTTGGAAATGTGACTTGCGCTAGGAATGTAAACTGCAATTGCATTATAATCCAAAATTGCGACTAGACTATACTTGCCCTTACCTTAGGTCACAAATTGTATTTGTAGTCCTTAGTATCACTCCAACTCGAAATTATGACTTGCCTTACAAATTGACATTTTAATTGGAAGAAAGCCCTTATTTTTTACAAGCATTTCTATCCTAACCCTAGCATCCCAAAGCATGACCTATACCATCGTATTTTCATTTGCAATTAGTGGTTAACATTGAAATAATCTTACATATTTCTTTGCTAATGAATATCTTCAAGATGTCAAGTAAAATTGATATAGTTTTCCTCAGCATATCCTCTTCATCAGGAAAGGTGGTTCCAACTATCCTAAGAGGATCTAACAGGAGCTCTAGAAGGGTGGAAAGCAGCATAGAGAGAGTTGTAAATAGCCCTCCTAAGTTGCATGTATATGGTGATACTTCCTGCTATATTGAAAAGGAAACAAAGATGACATGGCGTGATATCTATTCAGATTTTTCAAGGAAAGACATCCCATAGGGATAAGAGGACTTTCAGGAGTATATGAATGTAAAGAATTTTTGTCTACACAAGTTTGTCACACACCCACTAGTATTCCTATGTGCATAAACTATAGAGTGGATTCTCCAGCACACAGGTGAGGAGCAACGTGTATTCAAAAGTGGTAAAGGAGAACTTGTGGCATAATTTAAGTCTTGGTGGAAAGATCCAAATAAGTTTAGGCATAGATAATATGGGATCTATAAAACTAAATCCCTTAGGAGATTTTATCAAATGTTGGCTCCTATGAGGAATAGGCTCTATGGAAAAACACAAAAACCTTTTAGGAAACTCGGGTCCCCTTGATGCATACATGTGCCACTAAAGGGACAATTTTTAATTGGCCAAGTATTCTAGCATCATCTATCAAATCCAATGCCCATGTAGCAAGGAATTCAACATGGGGAGAGAAGTTATAATTTTACATGCCATCTTACCTATTAGATGAAATATGTGTAAAGTGTGACTTTGAAGGGCTTGGATTGAAGTGGAGACTTGAAGAGGAATTACCTGTGCATATCTATTTCAAATTTTTGTGGAACACGGGGTACCGTAGGGATGTGTAAAAGTATTGTAGAATGCTCCATCTCTCCTTTATATTATTAAATTTTCAGCACATAGCCTCCATTCATATCCGACAAAGCTAGGGCTTCTCTATATGATATTTCATATTGGTTTCCTAATGGTGATGCTACTTATCTCTGAGCATCTGGTTCCTAGAAGCCTCCTCATGCTCTTAATACATTTATTATGGACAAAATGGTGTTTCAAGAGGTGGCTTAAAAACTTACCACAGGGTTAACAGAGACCTTGGTCAAATCTAAGAAAGCTCCACTGTCCATCTTCCCACTAAACATCAGAGCTTAATCTATTAAATTTTTTAAGGAGGCAGAAGTAGAAGTTGAAGAATTGTAGTGCTTGTTGATGAGAGCTTCTCGAATCCTGTGTATTCTTATCGAGGGCCTTGACGTTTTGGCTGAACACTTCACCCATCTTCAGGAGCAAAAGCTTGATATGCGATAGGAAGCGTGTTGGACCATATTATATAGGGTGGATGATATATCTAGCCGTTAGCTAGGGGAAGAGTAAACGTAAGTTAGGAGAGAGATGAATAAGATTAGCTGTTTGAAGAAACTAAATAATTTAAATAAGGTGAATTTGTAAAAAAGAAGGAAATTATTTAAATTATATTATAAAAATTAAATTAATAAAAATTGTAGTGCTTCTAGTTTGGTGAGTTAAGTTTCCATAGATATGACCTGAGGGGTATTGCCATGGCACACTACAAATCATTTGGATTTGGTTCGGAATACACCTTAGCCATTGAAGCGGAAGAGGAAAAGGTTAAAAACATTTATAACTCTTCCAAAAAATTGTAATTAGCTTTGCAAATTTAAGAGGCAGAGCAATCAAATCATGACACCCAAGAAAGCATGAGCTTGGAAGCAAGAGAAGTTATACTCAAGAGTAATTCGGGGGAAGAAACCAACAAGGAAAAAAAAGAAGAAGCAAAAGGCTAATAAGGAAGAAGCCTAAAAGAAGTAGGAAGAAGAATAGGCTCAACGGAAGCAAGAGGAGAAAGAGATGATAAATAAGCAAGAGGAGGAAGCGATGAGAAAGAAACAAGAAGAAGAAGAGAACATGAAAAATAAGGAGGAGGAAAGGCAAAGAAAGGAGGCCATAAAAAGGAAGAATGCAAAGGAAGAAATAAATGATAAAGAAGAATAAACAAAGAAAAAATAAGAAGAGGAAGAGCTAAATAAGAAAACTGAAGAAGAACAGAGAAGGACAGAAGAGGAGGAATAAGAAACCAAGATGAAAGAAGAGGCTTGAGACAAACAACTAGAGCAGGAATTAATGGATTAAAAAAATGTTGTAATGTCCCAAAAGGGAGAATGTAGTAATACAAAAACACAATAGATGAAACTGCAACAATGTAAACATATAATCTAAATACACCATAAAATAGATAGAATAGTTGAGCCCTTTTATTAATATGGAGGTGGATAAACCAATACAACAGTGCTCAAAATATGAGACACTCAAGCCAAACAAGTGGTGTACAATGACCCTGAAGTCCTCCAACAAGAGGGACTACGTAACAGTTGGACTGCTGGAAGGAATACTGTGTTGTCCCTGCTGCAAGTGTCGGGACTACAACTATCGGAAAAATATAAAAGTGTATATTTGGCAGTTCTTGAGCTTAGATTATGTCAGGATTTCAGGTCTGGGCTCTATTATGAATAGCCAATATAACCCAGAAAGGATTTCCAGATTTGACAATCTTGGAAAATCACCCTCTTAGGCCCTATAACTATAATACTACTGGGTATGCAGATCTACTACATGAGCTTAATATATGATGGCAGCAATAAGGCACAACCAACTCAATTCATAGAGGGTTGATCCGTCCTTCATATCCTTAAGCTAGAAGCTCAAGATCTGTCTCCTCCAACCTCCTCTAATAGATGCAGCTGCTGAATACACAACATCTAAGTAAAATAGCGTTGTCAGGGATGGAGACTCTATCGCCTGATGATAGTTGTTGCAATGAAGATCTTGAATGATGGAAATAGTATACCCAAAGTGAGGAGATGGTCCCTCACAAGATTTCCAGCTGAAATACTGGAAACTTATTTCCTCCTTCAGATCTACAAGAATGGAATGCGCAATCCCTTGGGGAATTTCTGCTGAATAGAGGTGTGGAATGTTGGCATGAATGTCGAATATGAATATATTTCTCCCAGAAGACTGATATTGAAGAAAAAGGTGAAAGGATGAATCCTCCACTGGTTTCCTAGCTGAAATTCAAGAAACAACCTCCACCTCTCAAACCCTCATGCAAGAGTGCGTAATTCCTGAGTCTGAATATGCATATGGGAGTGGTTGAATGTGGCGCCAATGCCTGATGATGTATGACAACTCATAATAACTTTCCTAGAGTAGGCCCTTGAAGTCCCCCGTGGGTAAGGGTGGGATTTCCGCTCGGAAACACCCATGTGCTAAACAACACTGCAGACTTAGCTAAACAGCTGAAGCATGCATAGAAATGTCCAAAGACAAATCCAGATCTAAACAGATCAGAAATTATAATCTAAAGCCTGCCTTCTATGGCTACCTTCATCTCCCTTATATGCTTTGTGAGCCTTCCATAGCCCTGGCCCACCTCATAACTACGCTGCACATGTGGCCATTAGCCTCCATGAATACTGCGTTGTCTCTCCATGTTCTCCACCAGCTTTGCATTTAATTCCCACTCTCTCCATGATGTGTGCATTAGATGAACAACTTCCTCCACTATCTCATCATTAGTGCTCTATGATCTTACTTTTAATGCACCATGATCTCATTTGACTTCCTCCATGATCTCCATGATCTTATCATTAATGTGGCATGATCTCCACTCTTCCTTCATTTAAGAAGCTGCTCCACTACTCCATAATGCAGATCTACTTATAAATTATCCACATACACGCATCAAAAGTGTATTTTATTCATCTATGGGGTTTATGGGTCCCTCCACCCTCTTATTTACTTAATTAATTAGAAAAAGTAAGAACTCTAATATTCCAATTATTTGATGGAAAATTTGAAATATTACAGTCCTCCCTACCAAAATGTTGCTTGTCCTCAAGCAACTGCAAAAGCGGATGCTACAAAAATCCATCTCCCTCCAAATCGCATCCTCATATGGAAGGCCTCCCCATTTGCTCCAATGTGTTATGCATGCCTAGCTCCAAAGCTGGCTCTCTAGAATGTCTAGAATGGCCTCCAACTGAAAATTTAGATGCCTCTCTTCATCAATGAGTCTCCAAGTGGCAACCATATGTTGTCCAAGATCCTCCTCTATGCATGAGATACATAAACTGAAGTGGTCTCTTCCGAAAGTGGAAAGTCCCCCATCATAGACTATCTCTCCATCCCATGCTACATGAAGTAGATTGTATCTCTCCATGCTTCCATCCTTAGCCCTGTTGGCTTTGTTGGATCCAAGCATCATCCCAACAATGTGCAAAATCATAAGTAGAGACATATGGATGAACATGTACAATGTCAAACCATACTCTCCTAATAACAACCATTGCAGCAAAGCCTTCTGCTACCATGCCAAATCATCATTAAACCAATTAAGAGAGCCATACTCTCTCAACAGAAGCTACCACAACAATGCCTCTTGCTACCATGAAAAATCATCATCAACCAAAATAAGAGAGCCATACTCTCTCAAAAGAAGCCACCACAACAATTCCTCTTGCTGCCACATCACATCAGCATCATACCAAGTACAATGACCATAATCTCCCAACACAAGCTAATGCAGTAAGGCCTCATCTTGCCATCCTCCATCAATATCATGCAATGTATGGGGAGAAATCAACCCATACTCTCCCAAGAGTAACCAAAGCAACAAGGATTATTGCTGCCACCTTAAATCCTCATGATGCAAATCGTGGAGCAACAACACACTGATTGACATGTGTAATGTCATATTAGAACAATACAAACAAGCTCCCTACTGCCACATCATGTGAGAGTTATGCCATGTCCCAAACCTAAGTACATACATGAACATAAGATATATCCCAAACAAAAGTACATTAATGGACATGAGACATATCCCAAACAAAAGTAAATACATGGACATAAGATATATCATGTGATGGCCAAAATCTCTCAGAAATAACCAACGCAGCCATGCCTCCTGCTGCTACATAAAATCAATGACATCCATGGCATGGACCACACAAATGTGAGATGTTGGGTAGTAACCATACTCACCCAAAAGCAACCAACACAACCATGCTTATTTCTACCCAGTATCATATATCTGCAAGTAGGTTGGCAACCCCTTGCTCCTAATCTGGATCCATTCATCCCAATGTGGATGATGAATCACACCATGCTAAAACTTGGTATCAACCCAAGGTATAATACCATCCTCCTCCAACTTATAAGCTTTTCACTCCATGATATGTTGAATTGCACCTCCTTTAAGGTCTCTCCATGAGATCCTCTCATCAATGACCCAATAGAACCCATAAGGTTCCATGCGTGTTGTAGGTATAAATTCCTCTTTGAGCCAGTGTGAGGAGCTCATCAAGAAAACTCCATCTTGATAATGGAAAATACTGTCCATCATAAGATGTCTACCATCTATCATTTGTCCCTCCAATGCTTTATGAGTGAAGCTTCCTTCAGAATTCTCCAAGAATAATGGGGCCCTCATCTCATCGTTGCTACTTAGTGATAGTGCTATAGATCTACATGGGGATACATCTGCTGTCTCCTGGCCATACACAATGTTGAAATCATAGTCTGACACTGTACTGAATAGGACTGTACTCCTCCCATCCTCTGAAACTCCACACTTCAACACAAAGTGTTGGGTGTATCTCAACCATGATAAACTAGGATAGCTATACATCTTCTCCTTGATCAAGTCAAGGGTCCTCTGTGCAGTGATAATTTGCTACTCCAAATTAGCAAGGTGCTCTAATCCTTGGTTATGCAATTGCCCCGATGGCATGGTCTCACAAATCTCAATATGAGTTACTGAAATAATATGAGATGAAAGTGTTTGTAAACCTTGGATAAGATGAATCTCGGGAACATCTTGCATAGCTGCAAGAGTTCCTCCAACCGGTGCAATGGCCTCTCCAACTACTGGTAATGGTGATGGATGCTCCTATACTGTACCAACGTTGGTATCTGCCTCCTCCTCCTCATGCATCTCATGAATCATGCATGGGGCTCCCAATGTCAAGAGCTCATGACCATCTTGCAAAGATGCAAGTATTCAACAGTTGCATCATTATCACTCCGGAGGAGGAGCCTCTACCACCACCACCAGATGCAACTGTTGAATACACAACAGCTGAGTAAAACTGCACTGTCAAGGATGGAGGCTCTATAGCCTAATGCTAGATGCTGCAATGAAGCTCCTGAATTATGGAAATAGTATGCCCAAAGTGAGGAGATGGTCCCTCACAGGATTTCCAACTGAAATACTGGAAACTTCCTTCCTCCTTCAGATCTGCAAGACTAGACTGCGAAATCCCTTGGGGAATTGCTGCTGCATGGAGGTGTGGAATGTTGGCCTGAATTATGGATATGAATATACTGCTCCCAAAAGACTGATCTTTAAGAACAAGGTGAAAGGACGATTCCTCCACCGGTTTCCTAGTTGAAATTCTAGAAACAACCTCCACCTCTCAAACCCTCAAGCAGGAGTGCGTAATTCCTGAGACTGAATGTGCATATGAGAGTGGATGAATGTGGCACCAATGCTTTATGATGTATGAAAACTCAGAATAACCTTCCCATAGTAGGCACTCGAAGTCGCCTGTGGGTAAGGGTGGGATTTCTGCTCGGAAACACCTATGTGCTAAACAACACTGCATACTTAGCTAAACAGCTAAAGCGTGCATAGAAATGTCCAAAGAAAAATCCAGATCTAAACAGATCAGAAATAATAATCTAAAGTATGCCCTCTATTGCTACCTTCATCTCCCTTATATGCTTTGTGAGCCTTCCATAGCCTTGACCCACCTCATAACTGCTCTGCACATGTGGCCACTAGCCTCCATGAAGACTGCATTGTCTCTCCATGTTCTCCACCATCTCTGCATTTAATTCTCACTCTCTCCATCATGTGTGCATTAGATGCACAAATTCCTCCACTATCTCATCATTAGTGCTCTATGATCTTACTTTTAATGCACCATGATCTCATTTGACTTCCTCCATGATCTCCATCATCTTATCATTAATGTGGCATGATCTCCACTCTTCCTTCATTTAAGAAGTTTCTCCACTACTCCATAATCCATATCTACTTATAAATTATCCACATACACACATCAAAAGTGGATTTTATTCATCTATGGGGTTTATGGGTCCCTCCACCCTCTTATTTACTTAATTAATTAGAAAAATTAAGAATTCTAATATTCCAATTATCTGATGGAAAATTGGGAATATTACACATGAAGATAAGTTAACAAAAGATAACAGGTTAAAGGGTCCAAAAATGAAACTGATGTTTCCTACCTTGAATGTCCCACCACCTACTCCTATCAGTGGTGGGAATTTCACATTGCATGAATTATGCATCAAAGAAGAAGAGGAAGATGTTGTATTGAATATTTCTAGGCTTAATTTCGACCAAGTTTAGTGTAATATCATTCAAGAAAGGTGAAAATTCTTGGCCAAGAATCCAGAAAAGCCCATTTTAGTAATCATAGAAATGGAAATCGTAGTGGATACTACGATGAAACTTGGAGTGATGGCTTCTACCAGGACCACTTTTGAAACTACCGAAGAAATAAATATAAACCAATTAACCAAATATCTTCAAGAATAGAAAGGAAAGTTGAATGTTTTTTAGCAGAAGATTTTACGGTTATATGATGAGAACCAAGCTTTGCTAATCTCACACTCCCAAAGTGAGGAATTGTAGACATCCATTGTTTTGTTATGGTTGTTGCATAAGGATTTCGGTCTAAGTCTGGGTTTTGGGTAGAAAAGGCTCCTGCTGGCTATGTGCACGAAGACCTTAGTCATGGCTGTGTGCGGACTCCAGCGCGGAAGGTTAAATTGTATGGGAAGTCTGAATGTACTGGAACTGTTGGATCTATTAATATAGAAGACTGTTTTGGAAAATTGAATGTGTTATGCGCTTGATGTGTTATTTATCTGATTAAATCTGAATCTGTTCTGTTAATTGCTTTGATATTAGAATTGGTTCTTTGATGTGTTACAATTGCTTCTATTTATGATTGAATGCATCTGCACAATTGAGTAAATTCTGTTATGTGTGAAATGCATGATTGATGAATAGATCTACTTAAGTGTATCTATTTTACTATGCGTCAAGACATATATATATCTCATGCTGGAATAAGCTGCGACGAACTTGATCTCATAGTCTTTGGTTCTGTTGTTGCGCGCATCTGCATGTTATCTGTGATAAGTTCTATTATAATTCTGTCTAGGGCCACAACATCAAATTCTTCCTCAAGGTGCGGAAACCTAGTTCCAGCACCCCCCCATACTGCTTCGGGTGAGACTTTGATATGTGCAAGCAGGTCATTTCCGAACGGGCCAGTGGTTGGAGGTTTTGTTGGTTCTGCAATAAATCTGACCCTGGGTCAGGACCACTCAAGCGAACAATCATGTCAATTTCACAACTGATACAAATATTAACTTAATAATAAGGAAAATGATTAAATATGAAAGAAAAGACAATTAAATACCTTGCCATGTCAAAAACCTGTAGTTTGATGCTTATTTGAGTTGATGATGATGGTCAAAAACAGGGAAAATTTTAGGGGTTGATATTCGCAAGTGGGCTAATTTTCTATACTTCTTCCAGAAAAATATTCGTCAATTTTTATTTCTTCTAAAAATAATTCGCCCAAGTTTTATAACATAAAATTATTTTACCTTGAAATTCGCCAAGATCTTATATAGACTAATATAATGTAATAAAAAATCTTGATATTTTACAAAAATATCATCAAATATTTTATAATTTGTCTATTAAAGAATAGTAATATTCACAAAGGTTTCTAAACTTTAAGTTAAACTTCCATTCTTAAAATTATCCCTGGTAAAAAACAGGAAAAATAGGTAAGAGCGAGTGTAAGAATGAAGCAATCATGAGGCTCTATAGGCAGTTATATAGCACTTTGATACATTAGATGGTTCTCCATAACATAATAATATGCACAAGACACATTCATATAGCTTAGTGTACTTTTTGGTCACAGTCGACACTTATGTCACAACTTGTATTCTAAGTGTCACAATGTGTCGTCTCAACTGTCGCACTTAGAAGTAAGTGTTTCTTTGTTTTTGTTTCAAGGTGTGATTGTTGTTCATCATTCTTGTGCATTCCCATGGTTTGTAATGATGGCATCCATATGTGTGATCTATGTTTAAGTCTTTTTTGGATGCTTGTATCTCCCTTACTGTACTGAGCTCGCACTTAGCCATTATGGAGCTCTTCTTGGTCCTCCTGCTCAGTGCAAGTTATGAAAGCTTCAATCCTTAACCAGGTGATGAAAAATGCCTATCCATGAACCTTATTGGTGAAATATCACCTTCCTAGACTTGTGCATTCATTATTTCTTTGTTCACCTCCTAGGGTTGCACATTCAACATCTTTAAGGCAAAGTGATCTAGCCTTCTCCTACTTGCCTTAGTCAAATGCACAATTTTTGCTTCCAGTGAGCCTACTTGAGTGTAGGGTGCACTTCTAATGAAAATTTAACCATTATTGAAGAAAAATGTGCTAGCCTAGGGTGCAAGGCGTGATTTTAGCGAATAATCAAACTTTGTTGAAGAAAATTGTGCTAGCCTAAGGCACATGGAGCACTTTTAGTGAACAATCAATCACTGTTGAAGAAAATTGTGCCTTCCCTTGAGCCTGCCTATCTCCCCAGTGCATGGAAAGTTTTTAGTGTATAGTGTAACCCTCTTTAGATCATTATTGAATAAAATTATGCCTCCTCTTTAGCCCGCTTCTCAGTCATAGAACATGACATAGTTTTAGTTAGCAAACCATCCAACCTTGTCCACTAAACTTCCTCACTGCACCAAGACTTATCTTTCCTTTTCCTTCTCATATAATGGCGTAGTTTTAATGAGGAGTGGGGTCATCCCTTGATCACTATCAAGCTCAACTGTGTTATCATTGTATTCTACTCCCTTGAGCCTAGCGCATCGCGTTATATTAGTCATCAAGATCATCACACTATCTCTTGCAATTTCCCACTGCATTGGGCCTTAAAGAGCCCCTCCTTATAGCACCTCACACAATTATAGTGAGCTTTGGTGATCTCCTCATCAACTGTTGAGCTAAACTATTCTATCCTCATCAAGCCCTTCTTTTTCAGTCCTCACATAGGCCTATAAAAAACAACTTATTCAATGAGAAAAGTAGAGATATAATAGATGATTTTAGTATTGATCTTGCCTTGTCATGAGTGAACTTCATTAGCAGGTATAACTCCTCAACAAGGTAATGATATTCTCAAGGAATATGTCAAGGATAAGACTCAAAGAAGCACTTGCAGATAAGAAGCACAAAGTAGAACCTTCATGAAGACATGAAGCAGATCTTGGACCATGACAGAAAGATTACATTTCATGATAATTCTAAAGGTCTTGATACTGATCCAACTCCCTTTGGAGGGTGAATATGAAGAAAAAATTAGATCTTCCACATCATCATGAAGTTCCATGTCATCATTTTCAAGCTGTGACTTGTACAAGTGTCATCACAATATCATATGTGTCCATGTGTCTTGCCACGTGATGTGGAATGTAATAATGTAATTATAAAAAGGAAAATGACAAAATGTAATGTGAAAAATTCCAAGAGTCACATGTGGAATATGAAGATTCATATATGGACAAAATATCCATTAGGAAAAGTAAAAAATTCTTATGGAGTTCCAAGATCCATATGTGGAATATGTAAAGTCACATGTGGACAAAAGATTCTTATATAAGTTCAAAGGTCATTTAGGATTACAAGGGTCATAAGGGTATCTCAAGATTCATATGAGATATGAAGAGTCATTCCTCTTGTTAGAAAAGAAACCTCATAACTCAAGAAAAGCACTTTTGGAGGCTTATACTTTGGAGATCTATCATTCGATTCTTCACCTTGGCATAAGAGAGAAAATCGTTCTTTTGGAGAAGCAAGAAGTGACTTAATGTTCCATTTTTGGAGCTATTGGCTCACCATTGTAATTGTGTACTTGGATCTTTCACTAATAATTGAATTTCATTGAGCCAACATAATTTCATGCATGTATCGTGAATGTTTTAAGGCTATTCTTTAGATGTTTGCGGTATATTTTATACTCATATGTACTAAATAAACTAAACTATTTCATTGGATTTAGTGCTTATCTTGTTGAATGTGTGTTGTATTTTCTCTAATGATTGTTCTGTCTATATGAACTATTTCTCTAGATAAATAACAAATATTTCCTTACTCTCATGTGCCTATCTTAGGATATTACTATTGCTTTCCTTCTAGAGACTCACTCATGTCTCCCCTCTCATGTGTAGGTTTTAACCCTATAAAAAAATTATCTGCAGACAAACTCTTAAAAAAAAAAATAAACAATAGTGAGAGCATAAAACATAAAACATAAAACATATATACATTCTCCCATCATTCTCCCACAAACCCAACATTCTCCCACTTGTTGTTTTCTTTCCATAGGGGGCCACGAGAGATCTTAGCCAATGGTCAAGCCTTGCAACACCCATTTTTTCTCTACACCAAGAGAACTTCTTAGTGCTCACAAAATTCGTCAATGAATCTGTAACATTCTTCAAAGTGTCCACCTTTACCAACAACACCTTTTTATCCTCAACCATATCTCTCACAAAGTGATACTAAACATCAATGTGCTTTGTATTTGAATGATAAGCAAGGTTCTTAGCCAAGAAAATTGAACTTTGGCTATCATATTATATCGTTATAGATCGTTGCACCAACCCCATACTTGAACATAATATATGCAATCAAACTGCTTCCTTACTTGCATGAGTGGTTTCCATGTATTCAACGTCTGTAGTTGAACAGACTGTATTTTTCTCATCTAACTAACTGATCCTCCAAATAGGTTAAAAACATACCCACTTGTAGATATTATTTGATCTAGACCACCAACCCATTCTGCATCAACAAAGCCATAGATATCCAAAAATTTGTCTAATCCTAGTATTCCCTGGTAGCACAAACCATAATCACTAGTGCCATGCAAATACTTGAAAACTCGCTTCACTGTTGTCCAATGCTCATTCCCTAGTTTTGACATAAACCTGCTCAATAATCCCACTACATGTGCAATGTATGGTCTAGTACATACCATTGCATACATTAGTCTACTCACTGCACTTGCATATGGAATGCGGGACATGTCCTCTTCTTCTTCTTACGTCTTGGGACACTGTTCAACATATAACTTTACACTTACATGAATAGGATCCTTCACCGGTTTATTATCCTGCATATTGAACCTCTACAATATTGTCTCAAAATACTTCCTCTTATTTAACTAGAGCTTCCTATTTTCCTGATCTCATTTAATTTCCATGCCAAAAATATAGTTTGCAGCACCAAGATCCTTCATCTCAAATTTGGAGAACAATTGGGTCTTCAAATCCTAGATAATTTCTTTGTCATTTCCAACCAGCAACAAGTCATCCGCATACAAGACCAAGTAAATAACGTGGTCACCAATTAATTTAATATATACACAACGATCCTCTTTTCTTTCAGTGAAGCCAAGTCCCCGTATATATGTATCAAATTTCTGATACCACATCCTTGGTGATTGTTTTAACCCATAAAGAGATTTTTTTAACCTGCATACTAGTTCTTTCTTACACTTCACCGCAAAGCCTTCAGGTTGCTTCATGTAGATATCCTCTTCAATATCCCCATGAAGAAATGTTGTCTTCACATCCATCTGTTCTGTTTGTTAGTGCTCGGATCTGCCTCAGGCTGAGGAAGGAAAAACTAGAGGCAACATCAAACCAAGCTTAGCCTCGTAGCTAGCCCTACGAGGACAGGAGAGGGCTCTCTCCAGTCAATCTCGATAAAATGAACAATAGGGTGCGAGATGACTCTAGAATGGGAACTGATTTTAGGCTAGTAAGCAGATATGGATGAGGTTTTTAATAAATGATTGGGCTTTCTGGGCTGTGTGGGACTAAGGACAGCATGAACAGAGATGTTAAATCCGAAACACAGATTATCTCAGGAGGCAAGACAAGAAATAAGTTTAGCATTCAATTTTGAAATTATATGGAGTGAAAAGACCGCTGTGAGGTTGACAAGGGAAATAGTTGAATCCTTATCAAACTGAAGAAAACATAGAAAATGAATACCTCCCAAGGCAGAGTAGTAAACTGGATTCTGCCCTTCTCACTTAAAAGTATTCAACAGAAAATGATTATGAAATGAAATGTAAACATTACAAGATACATATGAAACATAGAGAAAATACATTATGCTAAACTTCAAGCCACGGGAATCTTATAAATCAGAGCTGACCATTCAATTATACCTCTGTCAAACAACTGTACAATGAAACTCTGTATTTCTCCTCACACCTCTCAGAACTCTCCCTCTTTACAAATCATTTGCAATACAATAAATAAACTCTCATGTTTGAAAACAGATTGATCCAAAATGAGGAGCTGTTTCAACTGAAGTTAAAAATAGAAAAGAGAACAACCTTCTCCTTGAAATTCTCTAATGACTAACTAAAAGACTAAAAACTGGAGCGCAGACCCATTTGTATTACTAACTGAAGTCATAAATAGACCGCCTAATCCTATTCTTCTGCTGTAGTGGGTAGTCTTCGTTTATTTTGGTGTGCTTTGACTTGGCATTTACATTTGGTATTTGAATAAAAAATTACTTTTTAACAAAATGCCTTTTAAATTCTGCTTTTGATTACAAAAATGAACAATCGAGCTGGCAATTTTGCTTTCAATTTCCCCTTATGAAGACACTCTGCATTCAACTTAAGATCTCCAGCGCAATTCACTTCTTCTCCTTGGATCTCTAGAAAAAAAAACTGAATAGATCCATCAGTTTTACCATCCATATTTTCATTCTCATCATCAGACCCACGTGTTACATATCTCCCATCCTGATCAGAGAGATATGGTCGCACAGCATTAGACATACGTCTACTAGATTGGGGTTTTGGATCATGATTGTGATCGCCTTTGTAAACAATTTCAGTCACCTGCCCATCATGCGATCGTTCAACCTTTTTCTTTACAGGACATTTAGGATGGGTACATTTATAATAGCTGCGAGGGTACTCACTACCCTTAACCTGCTTCTGCCCATACTTGCGCCAATTAAAGCCATCATCAGAAGGCCTTTCTGCAACAGGATAAACCGGTGGTAAAGATCTCTGATTGGATTCAGTAGATTGTGAAACCACTTCAGGACACCGAGTTGTTTTATTACTTTCTGGTTGTGCTGGCATCTTCTGTTGACGAGAAACTCCATAAGTATTGCCATCAGCTCCTGCAATATATTCCATCTGAAATGGAATCATTGCTATACTTGTTGAAGACATCAAAGGTGGGTAAGATGATGCCTCAACTTGCATTCGTGGAAGGACGTGGGCCTGCGCACTGTTTCTCTAACTTCTCAAGTTCTTCATTTGAAGGAGATTGCTCAAACTTGCTTATTGGTTCCAGCCTTCTCTCCTGCTACGAATTCCTTCACACTTCATAATGAGTTCTTTGCAAACCGATTTGAGGAGCTTTGGCATGAAATTGGGCGCAAGGGAAATTTTTTTAGCTCTGAGACTGTATGGGTAGCGCGCCCACCCAATGCGTAGCGCACTGCAAGTGCGTAGCGCCCTTGTCATTTAACACTGGCTGTTGACGTTATATGCGTAGCGCGCCCTATATGGGTAGCGCGCCTCTTCTGCGTGTAGCGCGCACTTCCAGCTCCAAATCCACTGCTCTAAAACACTCCAAACTTAACTCTAACATTTCAACTCAGCTTTGCGTTTCAGTTTTCACGGCAGTGGGTCCACAAAAGAAGCAGAGGTGGATGCCCAATCGAAAACAATTTATTACACCATTGACATTTGAAGTTGAACATACAAAGAACTAGACCTTTTATCAAGGATCTTCTGTCGAACCAGCAGCATGTGTGATACCTCTAATTTTATGCCACTTTTTGCCTTTAGACACTGCCTTTGTCTTTTAACTGATTTTCCAAGTTGGACTGATAACTCTTGTCTATCTGTTGTAGGGTTGCTGAAGCTGGTGCCATTGAGGAACTGTAAAACTTGAAATATTTTGACAACTTACCTATTTATTACAAAGACACATCTGATGATTTCTTCTTCAAAACAGGGTTTTTGAAGAAGAATCAATCTCGCATTGATAACCGTCTTGAAATATAAACTCACTGAACCTTCTTCTGGCTTGCACATGTTATTGAAATACTTCTGAAGACAAAACCCTGAGTTCAAGAATTAAAATGACTCTTTTCTGGACCACAGTAACATCAGTGACTGCAAATAACAAGGAATGAACTTTGGAGAATTTGTTTCTGACAAGGGAGCGACGGAGATAAGTCTAACACTATCTCAAAATCAAATGCAACAGCAACAGATAAAAGTAATCTAATAGAAGTTACCTTGGCAATAAGAGAAAAAATATCACCAAAATCAATTCCCATCACCTGGGAATAACCTTTTACTGCCAACTGAGATTTGTTACATTTATCCACCTTTCCTTCTACATTCATATTCTTCTTAAACACCCATTTTCTCCAATGGGTTTCCTTCCAGCCGACAATTCCACTAGATCCCATGCCTCATTTTTGTGCAAGGATGCCATTTCATCAACCATGGCTTCCTTCCAAAATTATCCATCCTCTGAATCCATTGCCTCCCTGAAAGTTCCAGGATCATCATCAGTGATAGATAAAGCAAAATTTGAACAAAAAGAAGATGAACTATACCTTTTTGGCTTCCTTCTTTCTTGAACTGGTATTCTCACAACTGGAGTTTGTGGCTCTTTCTCTTCTAAATCTTGTTCGGTTGTAGAGTTTGATTCTTCCTCCTTTAGATAAAACTCTATATTCTTAGGTACCTTTGGTGGGTCTTCATGTTTAATAACATCTTTCACCTCTCTAAACAGCACATCTCGGTTGTGCAAAAAATTCCTTGATTTTGGGTTCCAAAGCTTATAACCTTTTAAACCATCCTTATACCCAATAAAGATGCGCCTTTTAGATTTACTATCCAACTTGGTTCTTTTCTCCTTTGGAATATGTACATATGCATCACAACAAAATACCCTCAGATGTGAAAGGGAGGGTTTCTTACTAATCCATACCTCATGTGGAGTCTTATCCTCCAATGCTGATGAAGGTGATTTTTTAACCAGGTAGCATGCAGTCTCCACTGCCTCTGCCTAGAATTCTTGTCCTAACCTGGTACCACTGAGCATACTTCTTGCTTTTTCCATAAACGTCATGTTCATTATTTATGCAACTCCATTTTTTTGAGGTGTGTACGGAGTAGTCTTCTGCTGTGCTATACCACACTTCTTACAAAACTATAAAATTCATTCTTGTGAAACTCTCCGCCATTATCTGCCCTCAACACCTTTATCTTCTTCTCTGTTTGGTTTTCTACCAAAGCCTTAAATTCTTTAAATTTTTCAAAGTCTTCAGATTTCTTCCTCCGGAAATATATCCATGTATTCCTTGAGAAGTAATGTATAAATGAAACATATTACACAGACTTACCCAGTGATGGAGCCGACACAGGTTCAAAATACATTACTATGCACACGCTCGAATATCTTGTTCACCCTCTTAGCATCATAAGGGAAACTCACCCGATTCTACTTCCCATATACACAATGTTCATAGAAATTGAAATCCAGAGAGTAGTTAGACATACATTATATCATACCATTACCATGTATTATTCGAAGCCCCTTATCTCCAATATGTCCAAGCCTTTGGTGCCATAGCATGGTCTTTTCTCCAGAGACCACTAGGATTTCTGTTCCACTTTCAGGAACCACATAAATGTTGTACCCATCAATAACAGCGCTACCCAAAATCTTGTATAGAGTTCCAATATGAACTCCCCACTTCAATACCAATGCTCCCTGAACCATCTTCCAGGTATCTTTCTCGAACACTTTTTTTACACCTACATCATCCATCTTGCTTACAGAAATCAGATTTCTGGCCAATGTAGGAATATGCAGAAAACCAGGAAGTGTTCTAATCCTTCCACCTTGCAACTTCAGCTTGAATTTTGCCACGACCGATGATTCTGGCCTTCCTATCATCCCCTAAAAAGAGATTACCATAATCATACTTCTCATACTCACATAACCACTCCCTATGGGAAGTGGAGTGAAAGGATGGTGAAATGATGCACCTAAATCAATCAACCATGCCTCATGATCTACATGTGTATTTGAAGAAGAATCCAAGTACACATCCCCACCTTCATATGAGGTGGTTTTCACCTCTGCAAAAGGAGCATCATCGAATAGTTTTCCTTTCTCAGGAGCATTAGATCTACAATCCTTTTTGAAGTGCCCTTCCTTTTCACATTTCCAAAACACCTTTATAGGATTTCCTAGAAATTTAGATATCCCACTCGAGAACCTATTTTTGTTTCCATTCTGGGACATCCTTGTACAAACAAAGCATCTCCATTCTGGCCCTCCATATTTTTCTGTCTAATTTCCTCCGACATCAAGTTTGAGATAGTTTCATAAAACTTCAAGGTAGTTGTATTGATACCTATTGCAACAACCAAACTATCCCACGAATTTGGTAGAGAAAAAAAAATGATGCACTTATATTCATTTGAGGTTTTATTATCAAATAGATAATAAGAGACTTACCATAGTATTGAAGGCATTCAAAGGCTCTGTCACTGAGTCTCCATCCTTCATACTCAGGTTATCCAACTTTTTTTGTAGGAACAGTTTGTTCACCAAAGATTTAGACTGATACAAGTCCCTAACTTGTCCCACAAAGCCTTCACCGTAGCTTCCCTAGATACATTCAATAATACTGAATTTGAGATACACAACCATATTATGCTCTTTTCTTTTCGATCCAACTTCGTTCAGTCTTCATCTGACATTATCATTGGTTTAGTGCCCGGATCTATCGCGATCCATTGATCTTTATCCACCAACAGATCCTCCATCTTGAGCTTCCACAACTCAAAAATCTGACCATTAAATTTATCGATCTCTATCTTTCCACTTCTTGCCATATTCTTTCACCACAAGACTCGATCCCACAGATCGTCCACTGAATAGGGTCTACCACAGACCCGAGAAAAACCTCTCAGCAACGAAGGCGTCCCCTTGAAGCTGAAACAAATCTGATACCTAATGTAGGTTTTAACTCTATACAAAAATTATCTGCAAAAATACTCTTAAAACATAAAATAAACAATAGTGAGCGCATAAAACATATATACACCGATATTTTTCCCTTGGATCCCAAAACTGGGACCACCAACTTGATTTTTCGTTATATTCTTTTCAATGTTACAATACATATATATACCTGTCGAAGCATTCTTAAACCCCAATCCATTAACCCTGGATTATAAAACAATCACAATTCCATTGACCGGATCTGCAAATTACAATGGACAAAAAATCATCATGCCCAAAACCATGTGCAAAACCCATGCACAAAACCATAGGTAGGTCTGCCCACCTAATATAGGGTCCAAAAAAAATTTCCGCAATGCTGCCCCGGACCCTATAGAGGGGGGATACTTCCCCCCTACAAACCCCCCAACAAGGGGGGTTGCGCCCGCAGCAAGTGAAGGGCCCCTTCCCACCCCCCTCTTACCCCCTGCTTCCCGTGTCATGCTAGTCGAGGTAATAATATAACACAAACCCAACATCGTGAAGGCTTCCTTTTACACAATACAATTATTTTTTCACAATGTCAACTTACTTATTTATTGAAATATTATGTGTATACTCTCTTATTCTATCCATTGAAACCAAGGCAAACCTTAAGTTATGGTGGTTAGGTCGAAACTACGGATTGGGATCCTACTCCAAATGGCATGAGGTTTAATTGGGACTTCACAACAGGGAGACCCCTCGTATGTTGGAAGTATCCAACACCATGAACACCTCCAAACAAGAAACACCATGTGATAATAACGTAGGGAGGAAACTCACGAGCAACTTGAGGTGTTGGTGGTGGTGTTTTAAGAAAACTAGAAAACTAAAGGGCACACGAAAGGCAAAATATGAACTTAGAATTTGAAGTGGAGAAAAGGGGATTAACACTAGAAAATAAGAAAAACAAGACTTCCATCATAACCATAAGTAAGGGTTATGAGGAATTCCATGTCCCTACATTGAAACTGAAACTCCATATTCAATGAGAGATATGATGGTTTTGCATTCATTATATCTTTACTTACTTAGACAAGCATCATGCATCATGGAAGCAATCACCTCGATGATGGGAGAAATTATTATTGATATAGATACTGAGTCCAACACAGATTTGGGAATACAAACATTTCTACCTTCATTTCATAAAAATATGGTTCTTAGAGTAATGAAAATTATGTAGTCCCCCTTAGTATCTTTCTTTAGAAAATCTCTAATTTGTTGCTCTAACAATATGAGATCATATATATTGTAGCTAAATTTTACAAGGGAAAATTTTGAAGGCCTTTCCAAATTGATTCCAGTAACTAACCATAATTAAAGTTATGGCCTAAAAAGGCAGCATAGTATTGAATATTGGATGGTTTACCTCTTTAGGTCCAAAGAAGGAGAAAGAGCAGTAGTTAGAGTTGTTGATCTTGATCAGGATGAGGTCTTTTATGTGTCCATTCTTTGGTTCACTTAGCTTTAATACTCATGAGTAGAATATAATGGATATAGAAATAGAGATTGACAAGAAATTGCAAATTCAAGTTGTAAATATGTTCAAGCGATCAAAACCATGGCAGCGCTTTGAAGACCTTAACCATATTTTTTTGATTAGCAAAATATTTATCATTTGCCTTTGGAGTTTCTGTGTTTTTATCCATATATACACTCCTCTATTAAATAAGGTTTTGTAATGAAAAAATACTCTTTTTTCTCGCAATCCAAGAGGACGAATATTGAACAGGTAAAATCCCATGAACTGCGAAGATTGGATAGCATGACTAGCTCATCAATCTAGACAGCCTTCATAAAAGAAGTCGATGGCGCCTTAGCTATAAAATTATTTACAAAAAAATCCCTATTTTTCCTAAAATATTATGAACATATTATATTGAATCAATGGGCTTCTTACTCAGAACTTGCAACAAGTGTTTAGATTTCTATACACATCCAGTTGTTGGCAACATTTATGAATTCCTTTATTAACATAATGGTTGCTCTTGGTCCCTACAAAAGATTTCATATTACTTTGGTGGGCTTATTTATTTCATGAACGAATCTAGTTGCTATTATACGTTGACTACAATTGTTGTGTTGTTTGAATGACTCTTTTACAGAAAAAATGTTATAATAAGTGGGTTGGATCTCAAATTGACGCCGCCAAGTGGAAACGAAATATTTCGAAGAAAATACATTAGAAAATATAGTAAAAGTATTAATAGAAATATTAAAAGACCCATATTTGATTTCGACAGAATTGTTACGCTTGTATCAGACTTGAAGTATTTTATTTTATTGTTGGATTATAAAAAATACAATCAAAGTCTAAATATACCCAATAGCCTTGTATTGGAATAGTGTTTGGGAAAATGGGGTATGGAGGATATTGTGTTATTAAATGGCAAGAGAAAATTATACGATGTGATGCAATGACTCTATGAAACCGAAGTTTAAACGATGGGTACCCATAGCAAAGTTGTACTACGAAACTACTCATCTAAAGATCCATGACCAATGTTCAATGCAATGAGTACCCCATCATTTTGAAAGGAGTTGTATTTGGTTAGACAAAATGGACTCGCCGTCCAACCATCTCTGGTTGATGGGATAGCAAGTCTGACGACCCTCGCTCAACGAACGAACCTCGGTGGACCTTGTGCCATGATCGCTCTCCGGTGGGCTTTGCTCTTCCTCCGTTGGTGGGCCCCGCTTCCCTTTGTCGGTGCCTCTACCTCCCCTCCGCTCCGCCAGCCTGCACGCTTAGAGATTATTTAAATTTTGAATTTGGTTAATTCACACGAGTTCATTTCGTCTAAAAAAATCTGTCTGATATTCCCTATTTCCTGAAACTCTCTTTGTTGACATGTCATTTGCTGGTAAATTTCACACCCCCTACATCAAAACTGCTTACCACAAGCCACACAGACCCATCCCCCGCAAAAAAAAAAAACCACTTCTGGTTTTATGTTAGAAAATTATATATTATAGAGTAATGCAACACATAAAATATGTAGAAAACACAAGCACACAAAACACATAAAACCAGAGAGACACAGATATACGTGGTTCACCCAGTTTGGGCTACGTCCACCTCGAACAGCTAGTCCTTCCTTTCTATTATCCAGCAAAATGAAGAGACACAACCTACAACAGATCTGCTGTAATATCCTCTGTTCTCTCTCACATTCTCCCTATCTGTTTCTCGCTATGAGAATACACATACAATACACAGCCGCAATACAATACCCTCATGCAAAGCGAGGGGTTTCCTTCTAGGGAAAAAAACCCTAAACTAAACATAACTCCTACCATCAGATCATCCACCTAATGAACAACCCAGATTGACTAGAAATTAGTATACTTTTACAAGGCAATTTTACATCTATTTTTAGCTTCGGGGGCACTGCCCCCGAAACCCCTTGCCAGGGGGGCTCCATAAAGTTGTAGATGCCCCCCCCCCGGACCCCCCAGGTAGTGTTTAATTATGGGCGGCGTTGCCACCCCATTAAGGTACAGGGGTTCAACGCTGTGATACAAAATAAACAAGATAATCAGGATCCACATCCAACATTTTCTTCATACTACGACTTTGTTGTCAACTTTTACAAGGGTTGAACTATTTGGGAAACATGTGTATTAGTGTTTTTCATTACAGAACATGCCTATATGACATCAGGATCACCATCGTGATGAGATGCATATACTAGAGGGTCACTTGGGTATTGATGATTTTCAAAACCCTACATCGATGAATGGTGGTCCAGCGCAATAATTTTTTGTCCCAAATTGATAAGGTATTTTACAGAGTTATTGAAGTATTTGATATTTAGTTGTGTTGACTTTGTTCATCTACAGATGGTTGAAAGAGATGTATTGCAATAAATGGCAAAATTTCTCAAGCTTGAAAGATCTGGGATGTTCAAAGATGGGATACAAATGGATCTCGATGAAAATTAATGATTTTTTTTTCACTCACAATGGTGAATCATATTCCTCTAGATCTGTAGAGGGAACAATTAGAATATGGAAAATTTGAATTCTATTATGTAAAGATAGAGTCTGCGTAGGTGGGCATCCTGTTGTTAAATGTATTATTTGATGTAAATCAAATTCTTATTGGATTAGATCATAGAACAAGATAAAATTGATCTCAAAAAGGTAAATTATGTGGAATTGAATCTGCCTATGGATTGTTTTTCCTCTGTGGAGGAAATCGGTCTTTAATTTTATGGATGAGTTCTTGTGGAATCAAATCTGTGGTAGAAGATATACACCTAAATTTGGATTATATTATAATGAGAAATTTTTTGCATTTAAATTATGAGATTGTTGGTCCAAAGAGTTGGATAGAGATGAATCCCAATCAAGTTTGGTGACAATGTCTGAGCTGGAGATAGACTTCTTTTGAATACATATCATAGTTGGAATTTTTTATTTTTAGTAGTTGTTGTCATCATGGTGAATAGTTTTTGGTAAAATATTAAGCTCCTAGAAAGTAAAAGTAATTGTAGAGCTCATAATGGATTAGCATAGGAATCTAGAAGAAGGATTCAATATAGACATAAATCTAGTAGAATTTTTTCCAAGAACATAAGATAAGGTTAATGGCATGTTTCCACCCTTTAGTTGGAGATGTCCTTTCTTATGGAACTAAGTAAGAATAGAAATGAACTTCCATTTGATGAAATTGTGTTGCTCAAGCCAAGCTCTATTTTTTCTACTAATATATTATAAAGAGAAGGCCTAGCAGTTGAACATGCATAGGAAGAGAACCATGAGTTAGTCGATAAAGATCCAAAAAAATGGGCCTCAAATTCATCAGTTGTTGAGCACAATTGGCAATGGAAAATGATTCACCTACAAACCATAGAGTTTTATGCACAAAATAAAAATTCAAATATTATTAAAGGGATAGTTGATGACTTTAAAAGTGTGAAGTTAATATATCCATATTCTTTGAATATCTAAATCAGAGCAATTGAAGAATTCAAGTCATAGTTCAAAAATGATAAGGAAAATTGTAGATTTTTCGACAAGTATGGATTATTTCTTAATTTAATAACTTCAATTTTGAAGGAGGAGACATATCTGGGGTATTAGTTTCATGGCTTGACCTTGGAATGTGTTTCTAATCATTTTGATAACATGTAGAGGATCAATACTTCTACTCATTCAATTATATTGTGAGGTTTGGTGATGAATTGGACACAAGAGTGTTATGATTACCAAAGGAATCATAAAACCTATCTCTAGTGCTTTTTTTAATCTGATCAATGCAATTTGTATAAAGAGGTAGAGGAATATTGCACCCAACAAGTTTCTGAGCGAAGCAAGCAATTTATAAAATAACAAGAGTTGGATTCAAAAGGCTATAAGACCACATTACATCATAAGAATTAATTTGTACCATCCATACTAATTTTGGAAGGAGCTTTAGTTGGTGAGAAACTGTAAGAGGGACACATATTGTATATACAATTGCTACCATTCTACAAGGCCTCACAACTATTGTTACAATGTGCCTTACACTTGCAACAAAGGAAATGGAAAAGCAAAAAATAGTGCACGATCTCTACTTATTATTGAGATACTTGGATGTACAACAATGGTCACAATGACTTGTGATGGAGTATATGATGCACTTGCTCCCAAAAAGGAATATCTAGTAATGCCAAAGATTCTAGTACGTGTTAAAACTAATCATAGTGTCAGACAAGATTACCTGCAAGTTCATTGGATTAAGACTTTCAAACACCAAATAATTCTCAGTTGATATTGGCACTTGGTGCTTTGTGAATTTGCAAAGAAGCTTAAGGATAAAGACAAGGAATATTCGAGGCAAGGCCAAATCAATGTGATCATTTTTATAAATACTAGTTGAAATTATGGACACAAGGCGTCATTATGCACTAGTAGCAAATTTAAAAGCAATTCTATCACAATGGAAAAATATTATTTTCAAAGGGCCAATTAAAAGATTCGAGGATCAGTTATACAATTGAGGAATGTTGTTATATGATGTTGCAGTTGAAGATAATTAGCAAGGAAAAATATCGATCTTCTTCAGTATTCCCGTGCCTTAGTTAAGTATTAGTTACACAAGTGGAAGATCATCATCAATCAGAAGGACCAAATCCAATATCTTCAGGAAATTAGAACACATATGGTAGTGAATGATAAACCAAATCATTCTAGATTTGAAGTAAACTATATATGTGGATACAATTGGTAGTTGAAAGACAAGTGGCAAGGAATCTAAGCTTATAAAGATATTAGACTTCCAGGAGTAATAACAACAGTCAAAAGGGTTGGTGGCAATCAAAGATGCATTTCCCAGATTTAGAAAGATTGATCTAAGATTTTATTTGAAATTTCCAAGAAAAGAATTGATCAAGCAATCTCAACATTCGAGACATTTTGCAATGATTCTCCAAATTTTATGTCGAGATTGTTCTATTTTTAATTTATTGTTAGTATTTCAATCCTAAAAGTTTGTAACAGTCATTACATTAATTTTTTTGTAAATATTATAATTATTGAATGTAAAAGGGTTGGCTTTTGGGATCATAAAATTTGATATTTTTGTAAAGATCGTTATTTCAAAATTTTAAGTAAAGGATTATAGCTTCAGTTTAATGACATAATTTGTGTATTGTGTGAGTAATTTCCTGTAATTGAATATATTTCTCTGCATATATTTGAGGATGTATAGAACACTTGGTAAGGCTAGATTGAGTGTAAACCTCCTTGGAAGTCCACTGCAAAGATATGTTCTTTATTGAGTAGATCTAGGTGCCAGTGTATGATGTTGATCCCTCTACATTAGTATATTGCTACTTCTATACAATGCTTAAATGTATTGATGTTCCACTATAGATATTCTTCTATGTGCTTATGCTCTTATTAGATAATTGTGTGAATATATTAATTAACTAATATTATCTTTAAATATCCTATCCACATCTTTCAAGCTGTGTTATTCTATCATAGCTGAACGTTGGCACTTTGATCAGACCTCTGCAAGAGAGGGTTTTATTTGTTAAGCAGGGATTTGTGACTCATCAACAACCACCTATACAATAACCCCTAGATTTGGCCATTGTGCTTCATAGGCTATTTTTCAGTGATAGTGAACAACATTAACGTCTCGTAACACTTGAGGGAGCCCTCTCTGGTTTGAGGGACAGCTTGAACCTAAATTTGGTTGAGTTGGTTTCTTGGCACAGTTTCCACCCAATAGACTTCCTTCGAGAAAAAATACAACAACTACCTTTTCTTCAATTCATAGCATGTTATTTCAATCAAGGCATGCCTATTCAAATAGTAAAAGGTCCCATTTGGATGAGTGAATTATGTTGATTTAAGGACACCTCTCTCAAATGGAGGATACTCGACTACGATAATGGTGTGATCATGACCTGTCTTTATCTTTAGTTTGTAAATAGGTGGTATTGGAAGAGTTCCTTCCTATCATTTTATTTTAAAATGTGACTTATGATTCACATGTGTGATGATATCATTTATCTCTTTTCCTACTTACAGTAATGCATATATAATTATAATGAAATATAACTAGTATAGGTGTAGACATGCATGTGATAACATAGGATTGAAGCTAAGGAAGGTGCATGAAAGAAAATATAATGCTAGGTGGCCATCTAAAAGACACCACAAACATGCTTTAGTTCTCAATTCATTCCTAAAAATTATCCATTTAGTAGTCTTAGGATGGTATATTTATTTTTTCATATAACTTGCATTTCTGTAATGTCATTGAAAGCCCCCACTCTAAGTAAAAACAATTCATACAACTTGCATTTCTATAATGTCATTGAAAAAGGATAAATTCGTGCCCGTTGAGAAGAAGTAGAAACCAATTTCTACACATGAATCTAATGAAAAGTATCAATCCTCATTGTACCCACTAAAAAACATAGAATACATATCGTAATGAACAACTGATAAAATTTATAACAGTGCATTCTTCAAACACTATATTCAATCGTTAAATATAAATAGGCTTTCAAGTTAGTTGCTTGAACATCTAGAAAAATCCAACAGGCTTAAATCCACCATACCAAGGTTCATCACAAAGGAAAAATCCAATATGGTGGTCCATTTAAAATGTATTGCGACCACAAATTAGAATTTTAGAACTCACATAGCAGTCTAATAAGTACTTAGGAGGCAATTACATATCAAAAAATGGTGATCTTGAATAGCACATATATTTCAGAGAACATAAACTTAGGCCCTTTCACCGTGAATCCTTCTGGCCAGTTGTAGATCCTTGGGAATAATAGTAACCCTCTTAGCGTGAATAGCACACAAGTTTGTATCCTTGAATAGACCCACAAGGTAAGCCTCGACGGCCTCCTGCAAAGCTAAAACGAAACGGATAAAATTCAAAACATTTAGGAGACTATTGAAAAACGACCCAACATTTAAAAAAAAAAAAAAAAGTAATAACCTAACCATTCATGTTAACCAAACAAATATATTAATAACAACAATAATAACTGTTAATAGGAAGATACGTTCATTTCTCATATACTAAAAACTGAACATTTCCATCATTTTCACAAAAACATAGGCATTGATCGTTCTATATTGAAATAAAAAATTGAAGGGGATATCGGAAGACATAATTTAGGCTATCGTAAGGACCAATAACAAATTTGCACCGAAGAAGAAAGAAGCAATTTTCAATTAAAAGTTTCCTACTAGACAGAGGTGTTCAAACTCTAGGCAGTTTAATCTTGAGTAATTTAAAAAAAAATGCTCATCACCGCAAAAATAATTGCCTTTTACCTTTTAACCTCTGAAATTAAACAAGAAGAGTACAAAAACAATCAGATCTTGTAGTCATAGCCTTGCTAACTAAAGGTTATTGAGGTTTTCAGAAAAATACCTTAAAATTCTGCGCAATTTCTCGAACCAATCTCTGGAAAGGCAACTTTCGTATAAGAAGATTAGTACTTTTCTGGTATTTTCAAATTTCACTGCAACCCACATAAATTATTATCATTTTTAGAAATAAAGTTACAAAAGAAAACTCAGAAATATAGAAAAACCACAGTCAAACTTTCACATGATTTCACATTTTCAGAACCCCAAAAATCATCAATGCTTAGAATCATAAAAAAAAATTAAACCAGTGACAAACATCACACCCTTACATAGAATGGACGACAAAACCACTTATCGAAGAGCAACAGTTCAAGGACGATATATTTCTAGCTTCTTCACACCACCTGTAGTGGGGGCAGACTTGCGAGCAACCTGAAACATTAAAATCCCCACTGATATCTATTAATCAAAACCCTAAAGGCCAAGATGAAAAACCTTGACAACCTTTGTGGTAAAAAAGTAAAATTGAACACAATTGGAGGCAAACACTAACCTTAAGGCAAACACTAACCAAAGTTTCTTTTGGTTTTCCCGAAACCACTCATGGTTTTTCGATGTACGTATGACAACATCCAAGGGCCTGCATGAACATCCACGAACATCCACAATAGATTCAAATATTATTTATATGTTAGTTGCAAAGTTAAATATCTCTGGTTGTTTTATTACAAATACCCACGTACTCTTCATTTTAATATGGCCGCACCACATTTATTTATGATGATCAAAAGGCCTAAAGACATATTTTATAAACATTGTAACATGAGATCAAACTCCACTTTAAAAAGAGGCTTATTGAAGTTATTATATGAGTTATTAATGTTTCAAATAACTCATGATTTTTGGATTTTCTTCCCTTTAGAAGCATTTTAAAAAAGACAGTTTTGTAATTGTCAAGTGAATCAGTTTTAAAATTGATCTTGGCAATTAATTCTAAATGGAAATAAAAAATAAATTAGTTTTATAAATGAGTGAAGACAATTAAATTGGGAGGGGAATACAAGTCTGGAAAAAACATTTTGTAAGGGTTCGGAGGCCAGAAATTTGGCAGCCATGTAATGATGAAACCTCTTAAAAACCAGTGAATAAAACATCAGTTTGTTTCTAGGGTTAGCAAATTTCAGTTCATATTATATTTCGTTTTCTCCTGTTATTTTAGTATTTCATATTGTGTTTTTATTCTGATGGTATGGGTATAATGTAGCAGCATGTTAGCTTAAGAAAAAATGTAGATTTACAATGGTACTTGCAATATTAACTTAAGAACCTTAACAAGCGCTCCACCCATTTATGAAATTCATCCATATTCATTATTTCTTGCACTTTTCATTATATTTCTACAGGATTAAAAACTTAGATTCTTAATTACCTAAGTTATTAAACCTGGTTTGTTTTCATCTTGCCTCTTTCCGTCTTTTTATTATGGGTTATGCAATCCTCAAAATGTTGGCTATACTGGTTAAATATCAAGAATTTCTAAATTAGAATAATCGTTTTATCCCTTATGAGCTTGCTTTGAATAATTATTAAAAAAAATCACAAGATCTTTTTGAATGTTTTGGGCACTGACCTCCTGCAACTAGAGGTTTTATCTAGGGGAAAACAATATTTATCACTACATGATGAGCAACGGAGGCCTTCCCAAGGTTAATGAGATCAACAATATTATTGTATTATTTCCACCATGTATTATGAGTCCTTTCTACTATGACATGTGTAATGAACCCCGATTTAAAATATACAAATAATTACATCAATTTATACGATTAATAATCAACACCCAATTATTCAACTATTTTACATAGAATTTTGAAAAACATGAGCGGAGACAACTTACATATATCAACGATATTCCTTACTTGTACTTTTGGAGTTGAATGCTCTTTGAATTCTGCTAACCACAACAAATATTTTGGTGACGACTCTCCACCCAACCGTAGGCTCAACTGCACATAATATTTCTACAGTTGGCCACCCCCAAGCCCTCAATCCACGTACCAATGCGAGGTAATCCTTTGTCTCATAACACTTTTCTCCCAAGAAAATGGATAAAGGAATGTATAAATATTATCCTCCTCATCATCCATTAAATAGACTAAAAAATGGAAAGAGGTACGCATGCACACATTCCATGTGTCAACATGCAACTTTTACTTCTTTATTTTAAGTTTTAACTAATTTAATATTTCTCTTAATTTAACTCTTTCTTATTTTATTCCTTTTTACTTTTTGTTATCTTTATTTCTTTATACTATATATATATAGAGAGAGAGAACTCCTGCTTATTATTTACTATTTTATTTATTTATTATTATTATATTCTCTTCATTATTTATTATTTATTTACTATTATTATATTTTCTTTATTATTTATTATTTAGTTACTATTATTATATTTTCTTTATTTTTTACTATTTATTTACCATTATTATATTTTCTTAATTGTTTATTCTTTATTTACTTGTATTTAATATTATTTTATTGATTATTGATTATTATTATTGTTATTTGGGGACATTACATACTTCCCTCTTTAAGGAACTTCGTCCCGAAGTTAAGTTGACTCATTTAATATTTTATTTTATTTAGTTATTTATCACTTCATGTTTTCCCCACACCCACTATTGAACTGGTATAACCAGCAAGCATCGAAATTTTCCACAACACCCGGGAAATCCCTAGGAATCTCTATCTTTTTTCCCACTTTCGAAACCAAGCATAAGCCTCATCGGTCGATACCATAGCCCAAGGTTGGCCCACTCCCTCCACAATCACTAGGGTGCACATCCCCAAGCATCGAATTCCTTACACCCCCACCAAACTTTGGCATCACAATCCATTTACATGCACTTGCTCTATAGTATCAGTCACTTGGCCTCCTCAAGATGCTCCCATATCCCCTCAAGAGCTATACAAGACAAAGGAACCACATACATATGTAGTGTTTATTGAGTATTTCCCCATCCCATATGGTGTTACATATTCTCCCACGAGATCATCAAATAAAATGGGCCTTTCGGCCCATATGTGAATTTCTAGTCAATCACCACATCTCAACATGTAACAAATGTATTAGTTATAATCATAGTATCATAGAACTTATAATCCACATACAAAATCTTGTATGTCATCATGGTAACATAACATCATTGTTAATCACCACATTCTGAATAGTAAAGCATTGCATGCTCATGCATGTCACATAATTTACATGCGATTACCACATATAATACCCTCATAAGTTATAGCATCAACATATCAGCATCAAAGACATATCATAACATCACATAATAAACTGACCACATGTTAATATAACCTCAAATCATAACATCATAATCCCTATGCATATCATATTGATAATGAATATATAACATCATTATCGTAACAACTAAATAAATAAGAACCACATGTGTATCATTATCCTCATACCATCATATCATGAAAACTCAATCATAGTGTATTATTTAGATGTATCAAAAATTTAAACAATAAGACATGATTTAGACAATCCACAAATGTATTTATCTATGCTAAGTTATGCAATCATATCTAGTTCACGACACAATTTAATAAAATAGATAAGGAAAGTCATGGAAATTAACTTCTACATCTTCCCAGGTAGTTGATCCTGGGCTATATTGGTCCCACTGGGCCTTGAATTTCTCAAACTCACGATTCCTAAGTCAACGAACATGAAAGCCCAGTATAAAAAATGGTTCGACCGGAAGAACTCCCTCGGAAATTTTTAGACTCCAAAACGGTGGCTTGGTGGTTATCCTAACGATGGCTTACAATGGCATGAATTTGATGTTAGGTCTATGGTTTTTCTTCTTTTTTATTGGTATCCTTGTTGTCTCATCCCAACTTGATACTTCAAACAATCCCTTCTATAATGTGGACCCCCACATTCCCAACATTATAATTGACCTAGATCGCTTATATGTCCTTTTCCTTGGCCACCAAATTGTCTAGCTCTACTACTAGTCTTTCTTAAGTAGGGATGACCCATATGTTCTTTTGTAAGCAATCGAGAGGTTTCACTATAAATGTTAGAAACCTTGTTTTTTCTTCCTTGGGATTCATATTGGTGTCCCCCTTTTCTGCTTAACCCTCCTTGGGGTATTCCTTCTCTATATTTACATCAATCACCATTTTCCTTTTCATATTCATCATCCTCTGGACCTGTTTGGCCAAACTAGTGGTTGTTTCCATAGTGGTGGGTTTCCACATGGAAACTTCCGCTCAAACCAAAGGATCGAGCCCATGCAGGAATATTTCATCTTGACATTTATCATTTTCCATATAGTCCACATGATGGACCAACGCATAGAATTCGACTTCATTGTCTTAGATAGATCTACAGTTCTATCGCATTGCATGGAAAGCCCCTATTTGTCGGTGTTTGTATTCCTATGATAGGGACCTGGTTCTGAAGGCTTCCTCAAACATCTCCCAAGTAACTTGCAATGGGTTGACTTGCATATCCGTCTCTTCATTTACCCACCATAATAAAGTTTCTCCTTTTAGTAGACTCATTACTATTTGGGCCTTTTCCCTTAAAGAGTATGCCTTAAGTCTAAGTGATCTTTTGACATCGATTACCCAACCTTTTGCTACTGAACCCCCTTCTTGACCTTTGAACTTTGGTAATTTTATTTTTTGGAATTCTTTCATAATATTAAGGTTTGTTTATCTATATTTAGCATTGACTTGAAAATTTAAGCCATTTCTTTGTTTTTGTTCCAACTCCCTTCCTTGACCTTGATCATTCCTTTGACTTAGGCCTTGGCTGGTGACCCAATCCTTAAAGATGATTGTCATTTTCCCACAGGAATGTAATATGGCTTGTTCCATTAGGGTTCCAATCTCTGTAGTGGTTGGAGGTAGGGTTTCCACCTCAGGGGTGACTTGAGCTTGTCTTTGATGCTTAGGAGCCATTATTCCTCTATAGCAAACCAAGTTGAATTCCGCATCACTTCCAGTGTTACATTTATGCAAAAGTTCACACTTACACAGAATAGCACATTGCGGCCATATAATAAGACAATCAATAATCATGAAAGTTAAACATTGTTAATGCTTCAAAATGGTTTTTAAATTTATTTGCAATTGCAACTATAGACACTTCAATTCGTTTCTATAATTTTCTAGTTTACTTTTCCACAAAACAAATGAAACACTCTTCTTTTATATTTAGTATACATTCAAACATCTTATTAGATTATTTCAATAACTACGTACATTCTAAATATAATTTGTCAATTAATTCCAAAATATTCCAAAAATGTTTTGCCAAAATATTCCGAAAATAACTTATCAAATTTCTCTATATATTTAATTAATCCATTTATAGTATAATATAATAATTAAAATTTGTATTATGTATTTAACAATTTTTTCCACATTTTATTAAGCAAATATATGTAATATTTATAAAATAATTTATTACTCCCACATTTCTATTTAAACTTAACAAGCTATATATAACCAACAACACTTTCCATATTATAAATATAGAACTATTAAAATCATTTCTATCTAAAAATTTAAACTTTATATATTTAAAAAATAAAACTCTATATTCATGTCTAATAGTTATCTTAATCTTAAGAAAAAACCATCCTTTCTACTAATAGAAGTAACGTTTGACCGTGCATGAATTTTCGGGTTGTATATTGAATTTCTAATAATAAGGAATGTTTAGTCATGTGCCCTTTGATAATTTCGGGTTAGAGTTGGAAAGTTCCATATGAACACCCGTGGGTTTGATAGAAACTCGACTTTGGTACTCGTTAGGTTAAAATACTGAATTAAGGAGATAGCTTATTTTTTTCAGAAATCAGGTTGTAGATTTTTTGGCCCCCTCCCTATTCTTGCACGTGCATGTTTGAAGATGAAAAAATAAATAACTAATTTTATTTTTTCTACTCATGCACTACTGCGCTAGGGACCCAACAATTACAGGTTTTTTTTAAGTGTTTGACATGGAGTTCTAATTTAATTATTATGTTTAAACCTCAGAATTTGAGCATGCCAGTGACAACATCTCTTTTAATTCACCTCTCCGGGGGTGTTACTTAGACCCATTTTATTTTTAATATTAAATCCATGAGGTATGTTTATATGATTCACTAAATTTTCTAAGTTACATAATGATTTTGCATGAAGTAAAAGAAAAATATTACTATTACTAATATTTATATGAAATTTCAAAGCTATCATAGCTAATAACTTAACGATTTACTAGTTGATTGGCATGTATCTTTCTTTTTTATGAGACTTTAATTTTGCTTATTAATTTATTGTAAATCCTTTACACCTAACATAAATTTATAATAGGATTTTAAAGTTTCATTAATATGCTTGAAGGAACCTTGGACGCAGGTGATTAATATGCTAGATTTGGGTGGCCACTTGGCCTCTCCACACGAAGGAATTTGGCCTCACCATGCGGCCGCACCTGCCTGTCGCATGAAGGCTTTAAACTCGCATCTCTGGGAAGGACGCCGACATCTGCGGCATTTAATCCTGCAACTTGTACCTTGGCTCCTGCAATTTTCACTACGACCATTTATGGCCGATGGCTCCAGTTCTCACTTCCATTTGCATGTCCGTCTCTCATTCTCTGCAGACCTCCGTCGTGCCTCTATCCTCTGCTCTGCAAACCTCTGTCTCGCCTCTGCCCAGTGCGTTGCTTCTCATCCCCCCTCTGAGATTTCCTTTCCTATTGGCTTGAGAGGTCCTCACCTAGGTTCGAAGTTGAGGTTAACCAACAAAACCCTCTTACTATTGGCCCTATCAGAAGTGACCTGCTTGTGCAAGTCAAAGTCTCACCCGAAGCAGTATGGGGGGGTGCTGGAACCAGGTTTCCACACCCTGAGAGAGATTTAAATGATGTGGGTGCCCTTAGATCTAAAACAATCATGAACAGGCCTCCGCAACAGAAGCCCTAACTAGGAAACCCTTACAGATAGATTTAGGTCAATTATGCATAATATCTTGCGCGTAGGTTAAAACAGAGCCCATAAGCCAGGTAATAACTCTTAACAGATAATATCAGAACCCAATAACACTAGATCCATTCAATAACCATTTATCTAAAGACATAAATAGTTGCGCAATTGATCTAAACATAGATAACACAAGAATCGGAAATAATATGCAGAAATGATCATAAGATAAACAACATATGCATTTCAGGCTCAGATATTAGCAACACGGTCTTTTATTTATAAACAGTTCAAATATTCCTTACACATTCTTCAGTTCACTCGCGCACAAAGCCAAAGGGGTCCGCACACAACAGGACTAAGGTCTCTGCGCACACAGCCAGCAAGAGCCTTTTACCCAGATAAATCCACCCAAAATATCAAAAAACAACCATATCTATCATTAATCATTCACTTCTTATCAAAATATGCTTGATTCGACTCGGTCTAAACTCCTATTTATATCTTTAGCCTGCACTCATCTATGGTCTGCAAACCGTGGTTTTCGGCCCTTAGTTCTACCCTTTTAACCCATTACACCTCATGAGGGGCTTTGACCCACCCCAAAGCCCCTTGACTTGTGCTGCACACGACTAAAATTACAAAATCTATTACAAAAATATATCAAAATTGTATTCAAAGCTCAGACTTAGGGGACCTCGCTCCAACAGGCCCCCAACACAATCTTGTGACTCGTCCCAAGTCACAGCGGCACCGGGTTCTTCATCTTGTTCTGGAGCTCTTCAATGGCAACAACAAAGGGCGCCAAGACACCCGCACTCTAATCCGCTACACTCTGTGCGGTCTCAATTAAATTTTGTGAAGTTGGCCCTTCTGCAGCCAAGGTGACACTCTGCAAGGTATGATTGAGGGTCCTTACTGTAGCATCTAGATCCTGAGACAACCTCATTGCCTCGTTTGCCCATAGCTTCATGTGATCAGTGACAATTTTCTTTCTCTAGAGGAGCGCCTCGACTTCATTGCGTAGCACCTGGCTGGTCTGAAGGCGGGCCATGCGCTAGGCCGGAATGAACGTGGGTAAGGCCTCCTGCAGATCGTCGAACTCCTGCTCCTTGACGTGCAACTCCTGAGTAATCCTTTTGACAAGTGGATCTGTTTGCACAGAGGTCTACAGTCCCATGTCGATCTCTAGCAGCTCTGAGCCTTTGTCGATGTTAGCGGAAATGCTCTTGGATGCTTCTTTGACTAAGGCGGCCTGCTGTGCATGCACCTCCGGGGGAGTCTCAGGCTGCAACTTAGCCTATAATGCAACAATTTGTTGTTCAAATTCTACCTTTATTGTCTGTATTTCAGATCTGGAGGCCTTGAGTGCAGAAGCCAAGCTTTCAATCTTCACTTGCAGCGTAGTGGATGCCGGGATGAATAATTCTGGAATCTCTCTGCACAATATATCGATCAGGTTCTCTAATTCCGCGCGCTGAGATAGGACCACCTGTGGCACTGTTTATACCTGGATTGATTCTATTGTTTCCGTGGCTGTAGTCTACTCGGCTTCACTTAGCTGTTGCTATGCGCGCGCCTTCCTGCTCTGTAGCTCGACGGAAATAAATATGTGGAGAGTGTGTAGCTTTCCATTGGGCAACTTTGTGAGGTCAATTCCGACCTCAAGGTAGGTTTGCACCTGCACGCACAGCTCTGGTTGTTCCAGTGTCACAGATTTTCCCTGGAAGGGGCAGATTCTGCTCTCAGACGTTGTGATGATCATGGTGGTTGGCAGGCTCGCTTGTACCGACCTCGCTTGATCCACGCTCACTTGTAGAGTGTATGTCTTCAACTGTAACACCTGCAATCCTGATTGCAAGGCCTCCACCGTGGCCTTGTACTGATCCTCTATAGCAGTCCATCGGTCCTCAGACGCAGAAGCAACTGCGTCTGCGATCTTGTCGAGGTCCTTTTTTGTCAGAGTGACCTCTTCATCTCCTCTGGCCTTGGACCCGTTTCGCTTTTTGCGCGGACCTTTTGAAGCTTTTGTGCCTCTCTTAGTGTCGTGTAGAGATTCGGCACCATCCCCATTTAGCCCATCTAAACATCCGGGGTCCACATCATGCTCACCTCCCAAATCCTGCGCTTTATCTTTCTTTGTTTCAGGCTCCTTCTCTGCTTCGGCCTCATTGTCTTTTCCACCAGTCTTCTCGGCACATGTTTCCACCACTTTCTCAGTGCGCAGCTCAGTTTCTTTCGTTGTGTCCTTCGGATCTGTCTCTTTTCCTGACATAGATGGTGTAATGGGCTAGGTGGAGCCGAGCCCGACTTTCCATACATTCGGCCAAGTTGCCACAACCTGGTCAACTTCTGCTTCCATTACCATGAATGGCAAGGTATACTAGGCAGGGTCCTTGTGCTCCGCGATCTGCACATTGTGCATGGTCACTTGGAACTCAGCGATGCTCTTGTATTTCTCAAATACTGCGAGCGAGAGTCTGAGTTGGGAATGGATGGCAGCTGCCAGTGCACCTTCAAAGAGTACCCAGAAGATCTTATTTTCCTTCACACGATGGGGATCAGGGGAATCCCACAGATTAGCGTAGCGCACCCCTTCGCATATGCCTAGCTCTATCTCGGGAAGGACTACATCTTCCGAAGTCTCCCATGCTACCAGCATGATGAGCAACAACAACCACCAGTAGCAAAACTGTTTACCCAACTCCTGCGCCTCACACACATTATCCAAAAACTCCTCACAAAGATACTGGGACCAGTTATAATTGACCCCCTTCTCGCATTGCCCCGCCAAAGCAATGACGTGCACCGGGATCTCCTTTGGTCGACATTTTATCATTAATTTTCACCGAGTACTAGAGTTCCCATACGTACTCCCAAGTCAGCGATGGTCTGAACCAATAATCCCCTTTTGTCCCTATCCACCTTGTACTTCTTCTTCACGTTTGTTGCAACCTTAAGCTCATTGCTTTTCCCGAAACCCGTCATTGGATGAGGCCCCTTCTTGGGCAGGTCGGTGATCCGATGGATCAACTCGACGTCTATCATAATTCTCCCTTGAATCCACAGGCAATCATCATGGACTAAGGCTATCATTTGGCGCACTCAGATGCTGGTGATCGGGTACCTTCCAAAATACGAAATCCTCGACAAATTTTGGATTCTGGCATTGTTCAAGCTTAGCGCCCAAGGCATTGGCTCAACCTTAGGCACCTATTCATAGAGCACTCGTTCCAAATAGTTCTTTGGCGCTAGCTCAGGGAACATGTCTTCATTTTCCAAATCATGCTCATCAATCTTAATGTTCAGGATTTTTCCAAACATATCACCAGCAAGGGGAACGTCATGCGGGATCAAGGGCATATGGAGGTATTCCCGCACTGAATCGACATTATTCAACAAGCACATAGAGGGCTTGCGCGGCTTGACATATGGCGGCCTCCAAGAGATGGCTTCAACAAACATAGCCTTCTTTGTGGCACTCACTGGTCTCTTTGATGGATCGCCGATGGGGGACCGATCCTTAGTGGCCTAACGAGGGGATGTCACATTCTGAGGAGAGGTGTGTGGATTCGAGGAAGCCCACTTTGACATTTTCCCTTTACCCTTAGTTGGTGTGGACATGACTTCTTCAACATTAGAGATCACCTCCTGAACGTCATCCGATCCCAGCTCAGTCGAAGAAGTGAGGGGCGTAGAGTACTCCTTAGTAGGGTCGGTGGATGTCATTCTCGGTCGGAAGATAAACTCTGGATTTCTGATATCAAATGGAGTTTCTCGTCCATACATACAGGGTTCACAGACAACGTTATGGCAGAAATCACGGATAATCTCTGTGCGCAAAATATTCAGAAAGCAAAGGAACCAATTGTGACCCGCACCCTTCCTTTTATAAGCCATCCAAGGAAAAAAAGGTCGGATTGCCATTAATTTTCACTTACCTCCATAAAAATGGTAAAAAATCCTCCAAGTTCGCCTCATTAAATGCAAAAAACCCACTCCATCCAAGGATAAAATTGCTTTTTCACCCAATTTTACTGTTTCGAAAGCTAGTTTATTTTCCTACGCATCACCCATGTGCTTCTGTCGCACATGTTTGTGCCTTCCCTGTGTGTTGCACATAGACCCTTTTTTCTGATGCTCTGGCCATATAGTCATTTTGTCGGAACTAGATTAACCCTATATGGATTCAGACAACTTCAATTGAAATACCCAGGAATATTCTCACCGCGCAATGTGGCCAAGCGGACCGCACCGTCATCGGTGATTTCCTTCACAACATATGGCCCCAACCAATGCTTCCTGAATTTCCCTAGGTGGCACACAAATTGACTATCGTATAACAAGACCAAGTCTTCCTCCTTGAACACGTTCTGCCTGATGTGCCTGTCATGCCAGGCTTTTTCGCGCGCCTTATGCACTTGCTAATGAAAGTTAGCAATGAACCAATATTCTTCTAAGGTAGCTAGTTGTGCCAACCGTTCCTCCATAATGTCAGACTCGACCATATTAGTAAATGTTGTGATGCTTAGGCTTGGGACAATATATTCCATTGGCATGATTGCTTCTTGCCCATAGACCATGTCCTAAAATATATTTTCCCCGTCAACTTCTTGCATGTGGTCCTATAAGCCCATAACACAGAAGGGATGTGCATGTCCCAATCATCCTGATTGGAATTACAAATCTTTGTGAGCGTGTTCTCCAAGATTTTGTTGAAAGATTATACTGCGCCATTTGCTTGAGGGTGGTAAGGTGTACTCTTCTGGTGATGGATCTAAAATTCTTCTTTCAAGGCTTCAATTTTTTTGTTAACGAAGTGTGTACCTATATCACTCATCAAAATATTCGGGCATCCAAATTAGGTCAAAATGTGTTCAAAGATGAAGTGTGCAACAACATCTGTAGTGCAGTATTTAACTGTCTTCACTTATGCCCATCAGGTTACATAATCGGTTGTAGTAATGATATAGTGCACTCCAATCTTCTTTCCTGAAGGATTGATTGGTCCAAAAAAATCTATAACCCATTTATCAAAAGCTTGTAGGGACATTTGTGGCTGTAGGGGCATCTAATCTCTGCGTGAGGGCTTCCTTGTCCTTTGACATGCATCACAGACTCAACAGTATGCATGTGCATCATTGTGTAGCGTGGGCCACCATAACCCAACATGCAACATCTTTTGTGCAGTGGCTTTTCCAGCATAGTGGCCTCCTGCCAGCCCTCCATAAGCCTCAACCAAGATATCATGTATTTCATGTTCCAAAACATAACTCCTCAACACTTCATATACTCCCAGCTTATACAATTGACTTGCAATTAAGGTAAAATCAGTGGCGTGCGCAACCGACTCCTTATTTTTATGTACTAAATATTCCGCAGGCGCGGTTCCCATGGTCAAGAGATGAATAATATCAGCAAAGCGCTCATCAACCACCTTGATAGAAAAGAGCTACACATCGGGTAACCCCTCCTCCAGACTGGTTGGTTCTTCCCCATTTTCAATCTGTGAGAAATGATCAAGTTCGACATTTAGTCTTACATGCTTCATAATAATTTCAAAGTCATACTCCTGAAAGAGCAGCAACCATCTACAGATCTTCCCCCCCAACACAGGCTTATTGACCAGGTATTTTAAAGCAGAATGGTCAGTGAGCATTTTTAAATGCCCTCCTAGCAGATAGTTCTTGTATTTTTGCAGAGCGTACACCATGGCTAGTCCTTCCCTTTCTGTGGTTGAGTAGTTTCACTATGCATTGGAGAGCTTCCTACTGGAAAAAGAAACTAGGTGATCAATGTATCCTTCTCTTGGCTACGCTAATGTAGAAATTATATAACTGATACATTATACATCCGATATTCTCCTGATCACACACTATTTGACTTCATGCATAATACATAATCTCTTCTACTATTGATCATTACTTGTGGAAATAAAATCAATTGTATGCACACATTAAAACCATAAAAATTCACACATATGAACACAGTAATTTATGGGAAAGCTTAAAGCTGAAAACCCCCAACTATATATATAATATATGTCATAGATATCATGTAACAATCATCATATAAAGCTCCTCACAAGCTCTCAGTACAATCTCCAATTGCTACACACTAATAAGGTTCGATCTAGCAAATCCCATGCACCGATCTCTGCCACCTGCTAGCCTGCCTCTACTGCACAATCACCGCTGAAGAATGGCTCTGAATGAACTCAAATTGGTCCAGCCTTGCTCACACAATCCTCATTGGCATCTCCGACCACTGTGTGTTACGATTCATGTAACACTATAGTCACAACTGATAGTCAACCTGCTCTTTCACCTACCTCTCCACTGGTCTCCACTGAAACTGTCCATGCACTGTAGTTAACTGATGTATTCTTTAGTTGATTAATGAGTTAATAATTAGTGAATTAATTAATAATTAATTCAAACCACTCTCACTAGTGTATCAATCAGTTAGACTAGATACAACTAGCTCAACTATGTTTAACTAAGTTAAACTGAACACAACTCCACCAACTACCTCAATAACTCCACCAAACTCTGTCACATGAGTTCTAACTGAAGTCTCCATGCAATAGCTCCACTTAACCCTCGGGAATAGCGTAATTCCTTCTCTCAGCTCCCGTGCCACATCTGTGCACTTAACTGAAGTGCTCCAAGAGAATAAGATAATGTTTATAGTCCAAATATTATTAAGAGCTAATAATATTCGACATATCTATTTTTAGACTGGCAATCTAAAAATAGATTCCGCCCAATATGTCTAAAAATAGAAGTCCATCTAATTTTCCAACTTGACCAACCATCCACAAATAACATCCTGCAACTCATAGAATATGATCGACATGTCTAAAAATAGACATAGTCTAAAAATAGACTTGCGCCAAAAATAGCCCGCGGGCCCACTTAGTGAAGGCGACACTTTTCACTAAACTCATCATCTTGTTGCAATCTCAAAACTCCCTCTCAACAAGATAGGGATTATCTGCCACCCCGATCCTGCCCCTGTGGTATTCGAATTTGCTCTTGGTGAGCGCCTTCATCAAGATATTAGCATCCTGATCCTCCGTAGGAATGTAAGAAAGGAACGTGATCTTCCGCTGCACACAATCTCTGATATGATAGTACTGGTCCGTGAAGCCATGCCACCTCAACTCATCCTCTTGTTTGTACCATGATCCATATCCCGATGTGTCTCTGAGATATCTCAATACATGCTTGCCTGCCTTCCAAAAGAGCTTGGTAGGCTTAACCATAGCTTGTGAAAGCTGGTTAACAACGTAGCATATGTCAGGTTGTGTATTGACTAGATACATAAGCAACCTCACCAACTGTCGGTAAAAAGTGGCATCCACTACCTCTGCCGATGTAGCATCCTCTTTCCTCCAACCACTAAGAAGAGGAGTGTTGATAGGCTTGCAGCCATCCATGTTGAACTTCTCCAGTATCTCCCGAGCATACTTGCCTTGAGACACAAACAGTCCATCACTGCGCTGCCAAATTTCCAATCCTAGGAAATAATGAAGAAGGCCCAAGTCCTTCATCTCAAACTCCTTTGCAAGATTAGGCTTGCATGAGTGTATCAACAGTTCATCACTTGTCAGAATCAAATCATCTACATAAAGTACAATGATCAGCAACTCACCCTCCACCACAATTTGGTATAGGTTCGGATCCGTTGTTGGGTATGTGTTATATTCTTTCCATGACTAGCCCCACGTGCTGTACGTTGCGCTGGGCGTGGCAGCGCCCCGGCGAAATTTTTTTTGGTATGTGGTCCCACTCATATGTGGACCCACCCATGTTTTGTGCATGAGTTTGCACATGGTTTTGGGGTACGATGGTTTTCAACCCCTGGTATTTTGTAGATCCGATCAAGGGAACTACGATTATGTTCTAATCCAGGGTTAATGGATTGGGGTTTATGTATGCTTCGACATGTATATAAATGTGTTGTAACACTAAAAGGAATATAATGAAAAATCAAGCTGGTCGTCCCGATTTGGAATCCAGGGAAAATCTCTCGTGTTTATCTATTTTATGTTTTATGCTGTCGCTATTGTTTTCTTCGTTATAAGATTTCGTGTGTAGATAATTTTTGTTCGGTGGTTAAAACCTACATTTGGTATCGTAGCCGCTTCGGTTTCAAGGGGACGCCAGGCTTTCAGCCGAGGGTTTTTTTCTCGGGCATGAGGTAGACCCTGTTCAATGGGAGATCTGCAGGATTGATTCTTGCAGTGAAAGAATATGGCAAGCAGCGGAAAGATAGAGATCGAGAAATTTAATGGTCAGAGTTTTGAGTCGTGGAAGCTCAAGATGGAGGATTTGCCGGTGGATAAAGATCAGTGGATCGCGGTAGATCCAAGTACTAAACCAACGGCAATGTCAGATGAAGACTGGAAGAAACTGGATCGGAAGGCTAAGAGCACAATATGGTTGTGTGTTTCAGATTCAGTATTGTTGAATGTATTTGGTGAGCTACGACGAAAAATTTGTGGGAAAAACTTGGGACTTTGTACCAATCTAAGTCTCTCGTGAATAAGTTGTTCCTGCGGAAAAAGTTGTATAACCCGAGGATGAAGGATGGAGACTCGGTGACAAAGCATCTAAATGCATTCAATATTGTGGTAAGTCAGCTGTCATCTGTTGATATTAAAATCTCAGATGAATATAAGTGCATCAGTTTGTTTTGTTCTCTACCGTACCGTGAAGGTTAGTTATTGCAATAGGTAGCAATACAACTACCTTGAATTTTGATGACATTGTCTCAGCCTTGCTGTCGGAGGAAATGAGACGGAGAAATATGGAGGGTCAGAATGGAAATGCCTTATCTATACGAGGAAGGTCCCAGAACAGAAACAAGAATAAGGGTTCGAGTGGGAGATCCAAATCTAGAGGGAGATCTAAATCTCCCGGAAATTTTGTAAAGGTGTGCTGGAAATGCGGAAAGGAAGGACACTACAAAAAGTACTGCAGATCTAAAGCTCCCGAGAAAGGAAAGGGATCCGATGATGCTCCTTTTGCAGAGGCAAACACCTCGGATGAAGGTGGGGATGTGTATTTGGATTCTTCTTCAAATACACATGTAGATCATGAGTCATGGTTGATTGAATCAGGTGCATCCTTTCACTTCACTCCCCATAGGGAGTGGTTCTGCAAGTATGAGAAATATAATGGTGGTGATTTCTTCCTAGGAGATGATAGGAAGGCCAGAATCGTCGGACGTGGAAAGGTCAAGCTAAAGCTGCAAGGTGGAAGGATTAGAACACTTCCTGGTGTTCTGCATATTCCCGCATTGGCTAGAAATCTGATTTCTGTAAGCAAGATGGATGATGCAGGTGTAAAAACAAAGGTTCGAGAAAGATGCCTTCGAAGATGGTTTGGGGAGCATCGGTATTAATGCGAGGAGTTCGTGACCGGAACTTTGTACAAGCTACAAGGTAGCACTGCCATTGATGAGTGTAACCATTATGTGGTTAAGCCGTAAAGTGGAGCATAAAGCCTAGAGCTCTCTCGGGAGAAAATACCATGATATGGCATCAAAGGCTTGGACATATTGGAGAAGGGCCTTCTGAGCACGTACAGAAATGGTATGGTAGAAGGTATGTCTAATTGCTCTCTGGATTTTGATTTCTGTGAACATTGTGTATATGGGAAGCAGAATTGGGTGAGTTTTCCTTCTGGTGCTAACAGGGCGAACAAGATATTAGAACTTGTGCATAGTGATGTGTTTGGACCTGTGTCAGTTCCATCACTAGTAAAGTCTGTGTACTGTGTTTCATTCATAGATGACTTCTCATGAATACATGGATATATTTCTTGAGGAAGAAATCTGAAGTCTTTGACAAATTTAAATAATTTAAGGCTCTGGTGGAAAACTAGACAGAGAAGAAGATAAAGGCGCCGAGGACAGATAATGGTGGGGAGTTCCGCAAGAAGGAATTTGAAGAGTTCTGTAAGAAGTGTGGTATAGCACGGCAGAAGACTATTCCATACACACCTCAACAAAATGGAGTTGTAGAAAGAATGAACATAACACTGATGGAAAAGGCAAGAAGCATGCTCAGTGGTACTGAGTTAGGACAAGAATTCTGGGCAGAGGCAGTGGAGACTGCATGCTATCTGGTTAACAGATCACCTTCATCAGTGTTGGAGGATAATACTCCACATGAGGTATGGACTGGTAAGAAACCTCCCTTTCACATCTAAGGGTATTTGGATGTGATGCATATGTACATGTCTAAAGGAGAAAAGGACCAAGTTGGATAATAAATATGAAAGGTGCATCTTTATTGGGTATAAGGATGGTTTAAGGGTTACAAGCTTTGGAACCCGTAAAACAAGGAAGGTTGTGTACAAATGAGATGTGGTGTTTAGAGAGGTGAAAGATGTTGTTAAACATGAAGTCATACCAAAGGAACCTGAGAAGACATATTTTGAGCTAAAGGAGGATGAATCAGACTCTACAATAGAAGAAGACTCAGAAGGGGAAGAGCCACAAACTCCAGCTGTGAGAAGATCAGCTCGAGAAAGAAGAAAACCAGAAAGGTATAGTCCATCTGCTTTCTGTTCAAATTTTGCCTTAACTATAACTGATGATGATCCCAGAACTGTTAGGGAGGCAGTAGATTTAGAGGATGAAAAATTCTGGAAGGAGGATATGGTTGATGAAATGGCATCCTCGCACAGAAATGGGCATGGGATCGCCTTTTGAATGTCGGGCCGGGAAAGAAGTATTATGGAGCAAATGGGTGTTTAAAAAGAAGATGAATGTAGAAGGCAAGGTGGAGAAATACAAAGTTCTATTGGTAGCAAAAGGTTATTCCTTGGTGTCGAGAATTGATTTTGCTGATATTTTTTCTCCCGTTGCCAAGGTTACTTCTATTAGATTACTTTTATCTATTACCGCTACATTTGATTTTGTGGTAGAATAGATGGATGTGAAGACAACATTTCTTCACGGGGATATGGAAGAGGATATCTACATGAATCAACCTAAAGGATTTGCAGTGAAGGGTAAGAAATAACTGGTATGAAGGTTACAAAAGTCTCTGTGTAGGTTAAAACAATCACCTAGGATGTGGTATCATAAATTTGATACCTATATAAGGGAGCTTGGCTTCACCAGAAGAAAAGAGAATCATTGTGTGTAGTTTAAATTAATTGGTGACTGTGCTATTTATTTCGTCTTGTATGTGGATGATATGTTGTTGATTGGAAATGACAAAGAAATTATCCAAGATTTGAAGACCCAACTGTTCTCCAAATTCAACATGAAGGATATTGGTGCTGCAAACTATATTTTGGGCATGGAAATTAAGAGAGATCGGGCAAAGAGGAAGCTCTGGTTAAACCAGAGTATGTCGAGACTATATTACAGAGGTTCAATATGCAGGATAGTAAAGCGGTGAAAGTTCCTATTCCTGTAGGTGTAAAGCTATCTGTTGAACAATGTCCCAAGACACAAGAAGAAGAGGAGGATATGTCCCATGTTCCATATACAAGTGCAGTAGGTAGCCTAATGTATGCAATGGTTTGTACTAGACCAGACATTGCACATGCAGTGGGAGTATTGAGCAGGTTTATGTCAAAACCAGGGAAGGAGCATTGGACAGTAGTGAAGTGGGTTTTTAGATATGTACGTGGCACTAGTGATTATGGATTGTGCTACCAGGGAAGACCAGGATTGGAAAGAATGTTGGACATTCGTATTTTTGTTAATGACTGGCCGGGAGATCCTGACCAAAGAATATCTACAAGTGGGTAAGTGTGTAGCCAGCCTATTTGGAGGCGCAACAAGCTTGGATGAGTAAAAGACACCGTAGTGGCACTTTCAACTACGCAGGCATCACATAGCAAATTTCCACTCTCGCAAACAAGGAAGCAATTGGTCATAAGATATTGTGTTCAAGTATGGGGTTGGTGCAGCAAGCTATAAGGATAGACTCTGATAGCCAAAGTGAAATTTTCTTGGCTAAGAACCCTGCTTATCATTCAAAGACAAAGCACATTGATGTTCAATATCACTTTGTGAGAGATATGGTTGAGGCTAAAAGGGTGTTGCTGGTAAAGGTGGACACTTTGAAGAATGTTCCAGATACATTGATGAAGTCTGTGGGCACTCAGAAGTTCTCTTGTTGTAGAGAAACAATGGGGGTTGAAGAATTGGCCCAATGACTAAGCTCTCTTGTGGCCCCCTGTGGAAAGAAAACAACAAGTGGGAGAATTTTGGGTATGTGTTATACTCTTTCCACGACTAGCCCCATGCTCTGTACGTTGCGCCGGGCGCAGCAGGGGGGTCAGAGGGGGGGCGGCAGCCCCCCCCTGTCAGGGTCCGGGGCAACACCCCGGCGAAATTTTTTTTGGTATGAAGTCCCACTCATATGTGGACCCACCCATGTTTTGTGCATGATTTTGCACATGGTTTTGGGGTATGATGGTTTTCGATCCTTGGTATTTTGTAGATCTGGTCAAGGGTACTACGATTATGTTATAATCTAGGGTTAATGGATTGGGGTTTATGTATGCTTCGACATGTATATATATGTGTTGTAAAACTAAAAGGAATATAATGAAAAATCAAGCCGGGTTCGTCCCAATTTGGGATCCGTGGGAAAATATCTCGTGTTTATCTGTGTTATGTTTTATGCTCTCGCTATCGTTTATTTTCTCGTTATAAGATTCGTGTGTGTAGATAATTTCCTCGTTCGTGGTTAAAACCTACATCTCGCCTCACTCTTGGAGAATCCAAGTCCGGTGAAATAACTGTCTATCCATGTGTACCAAGCACAAGGTGCTTGTTTCAACCCATACAGCGCTCTCTTGAGCCTGCACACATGCGACTTGCTGCTGAAGATCTCGAAACCTTCGGGCTGCTCTATGTACACCTCCTCCTCAATAACTCCATTGAGGAACGCAGTCTTCACATCCATCTGATGAATGTGCCACCTCATCTGCGCTGAGAGAGCAAGGATTGTCCGTATCGAAGAGTACCTTGCCACAGGTGCAAAGGTCTCCTCATAATCGATCCCCTCGATCTGTGAAAAGCCACGGGCGACAAATCTCGCCTTGTACTTCTCCACACTCCCATTAGCTGCTTGCTTCACTTTGTAGATCCATCTTGAACCTACCACTGATTTCCCTTCCGGCCTTGGGACAATCTCCCATGCACTATTTCTGACAATTGAATCATACTCTTCCACCATGGCATCTACCCATGTAGGGTCCTCCACAGCTTCCTCGAAAGAGGATGGTTCTGTCACGATACACTTTCTCATCAGAGCCATGTATCCAGTATATCGGTCGGGTGACTGTCTCTGTCTGCCCTGTGATGTAGGTGCTCCTACAATCTTCTCTGCATCAAGATTCAGTTGCTCAGCTTCTATAGTGCACTTCCGCACTCTTATGGTTGGCGCTGCATGAGTGGTTTCTTCCACTCCATGAACCCCCTCTTGTGGTTGATCCACTCCTGAGGCTCATCCTTAGGAACCAATAGCTCCTCATCGGCATGCAAGTGTGGCTCCCTCTCAAGCGAACACTTCATGGCTTTTGTTACACCATTTTTTGGTCATCTAACCTATTATCATTAGATGGACCCAAGTACACCATGTAAGACCAATTTTACCCTAAGTAAAATTGCTTTCACTATGTGAAATAACTTAATAAAACAGATTTATTAAGTTGTTTATGGTCTAAACAGGAAACCCCAAAAGGAAATATTAAACAAATCTATATTTGTTTGATTTTCCTCATGGAATAATTAATTAAAAAATAATTTAATTATTATTCTGGATCATATTTAACCCAAAACATGGAAATTAATTAGATAAATCCTTATTTATCTTATTATTTTCTAGGAATAATTATTTAAATCTTATTTAAATAATACTCCTTGTTAAATATGACTAAATCATTTATAAATAATTAAATAAATCATTATTTATTTAATTATCATTCAACCACTTCCTTAAAATAATAAATAAATCATTTATTTATTTATTATTTACAAATAAAGGGATTTGACCTAAGTCAAATGCCTTTTCCCTCCAACAAATATAATAAAATATTCCATAAAAGGTGGATCTAGATTTGGTTAATATTATTTTAATCATGCACCAAGATCTAGAATGACCTAATATTTTGTTATAAATAGAAGGGTTTTCTCATTCATTTGTCACATTTTGTTGCCTATTAGATCACTCTAGATCTATACTCTTGGTCTAAATTTGAGCCATTATCATTGTCACATTCTTCATTATTTGCTTTGTGAGCTCCCTTTGAGTTCTATGTTTGTCTGGGTTTTCTACACCAACAAGAGAGAGAAATGCTAGATCTGAAGTGCTGAGGACTTTCAAGAACCCATCCCATTCAGGAGAACTGGAAACACCTTTCTTGTTTTCCTCCCAGATGCCCTTAATATAAAATTCTTTTAAAAATATTGTTCTTGTCTTGTCTATTGGATGTATGGAGCAAAACCTTATTTTTACTGCTTAATGTCTTTTTATGCATAGATCTGGATTTTTGCAGCATCTGTCTTGATCAACTAACTATAGATCTGAAGATATTGGCAGCCATATTTGATGTTAGGGCTATAATTTATGCGTAGCTAAAGTGGTCTTTTTTCATACACTTCAACAAAAGAATCATACTAACAGCTTTCTCCTCATGAAATTTGATATCCCGTCGCACAACAGTCTTCTGATTGTCTGGCAAATACACACGATAGTTGTGGGGTGTATCAGTGTACCCCACAAATATCCCAACCTCTGCAGTCAGCTCCAGCTTCTTCCTGGCATCCTTCGTCACATGAATGTAAACAGGTGAGCCAAAAATCTTCAAATGAGAAATATCAAGGTTCTTACCAGAAAACGCCTCTTCGGGTGTACTCATGCCAAGTACTTTGTGAGGACAACGGTTTTGCACATAAACCATAGTATTGCATGCCTCAACCCACAAGTGTATGGGAAGGCCCTGATCATGCAACATCGCCCGTGCAGCACCCATGATCGTTCTGTTCTTTTGCTCAGCGACCCCATTCTGTTGTGGGTTATGAGGCACTATGAGCTCTCTTCGAATTCCTTCTGCGCTGCAAAAGTCCTTGAATTCGCTAGAGATTAATTCACCACCATTGTCACTCCTAAGAGCCTTCACTTGCTTCCCCGATTCTTTCTCAACCAGTGCCTTGAACTCACAGAACTTTGAGTATGTCTCGCTCTTCTTCTGCATGAAGAAAATCCAGCACTTACAAGAAAAATCATCAACAAAGATCACATAATACCTGTGCTTTGCTGTCGAAGCTACTGAGAAAGGTCCACACATGTCTGTGTGAATTCTCTCAAGGATCGTCATGGCACGACTATCCTTCTCGTGAAAGGTGGCTTTCACAAATTTTCCTAAAGTACATCCCTTGCACTGATCTGACTGCGCAAGTGTACCTTTGGGAAGCCTGGTAAAAATCTGCTGCAAAATTTTCAAAGCACCATGGTGAAGATGGCCTAATATCCTGTGTCATAGCTCGCCCTCATCCCGGCTCACCACTCCTTCTGTCTTGCCTGCCATTGCTGCGCAGCCATCTACCTGCAACTGATAAAGGTTCTTAACGCGAACCCCTATCCTCCGGGTTTCACCAGTTGCCTTACTGCGCAAGAAAGCCTTTCCCTCGCTAAAGACAACATCATAAACCTTGTCTTCCAACATATCCACAGAGATAAGATTCTTCTTCAATCCTAGAACATTCATGACTTCCTTCAATACGAAGGGTTTACCAGACTCCCTCTCAAATTAAATGGTCCTGATACCAGTCGCACTGTATCTACCATCATCGCCCATCTCGATGTGCACTCTAAGATCTTTCTCATCCAGATCAGTAAACCAATATTTGTCTCCGATCATGTGGAATGATGCACCACTGTCAAGAAACCACATTGATCCCATCATACTTGAGACCAAGCATGCGATCAGCGAAAAATATAGCTCAAACTGCGAGGCTAAGGCCTCTCCAGCTGCAGATCCAATAGCCTGCTTATTTTTCTTCTTTTGTGGACAATTAGTGGCGTAATGTCCGTGTTGGTGACAGTGAAAGCACTTCACCTTGGACATGTCCTGCTTCTTGCCTTTCACACCGGATTGAGAAGTATTTTTCTTGCTCTTCCCCTTCCTTGCTTTGGCAGCCAAAGTGAAATTTTCTTCATCTTCATTCTTCGATGAAGATCCGTCCCTAGTAGTCCGCCTTATCTCCTCTTGCACAAGATCCGACCAAAGTCGCTCCCATCTTGGCAATTTCTCCTGACCATTGACAGAGTCTTGATAGGAATGCCAACTTTTCGGAAGCCCAAGGAGAGCCAAGCTCACCAAGTCCTCATCATCTACAGTAACCCCCACACTTACTAGCTCATCCCTGCACTGGAAAAACTTTGTGAGGAACTTGGGTATACTGTTGCCTTTCTCCATTTTTATATTCTTGAGTTTATCCTTGAGCGCCAACTTCCTCTAGTCGCTCTTGCTTTGGAACAAGTCTTTCAAATCTTTCCACATCAAGAATGGAGAAGCTTTACCATGAAGGCTGGACACTATGTGATCCTTCACACCTTCCAACAAAATCCTTCGACATTTTTCTGTCTTCTTTTGCCATGTGTCAAGTGCGGTAGCATGGCTAGAAGCAGGTTTTGGAATTTCTGCATCTATGAACTCCTTCAACCCATTATCCTCCAGCACCGCCTCCATCCTATCCTTCCATGCAATATAATTCGAGTTTCCCTCAAGGTCATACTCCAATCGCAATCCGTTGAAATACATCTCAACTTCGACACCAAGAAAACACTACTGCAAATTCGAATTCCACCAGCACAAAACTCAACCGCTTCAATGCTTTGCAATTGCTCCAATGATCAATATTGCTCCGATACCATGTAGAAATTTATATAACTGATATGTTATACATCCGAGATTCTCCTGATCACACACTATTTGACTTCATGCACAATACATAATCTCTTCTACCATTGATCATTAATTGCGGAAATAAAATCAATTGCATGCACACATTAAAACCATAAAAATTCACACATATGAACACAATAATTTATGGGAAAGCTTAAAGCTGAAAACCCCCAACTATCTATATATTATATGTCATAGATATCATGTAACAATCATCATACAAATCTCCTCACAAGCTCTCAGTACAATCTCCAATTGCTACACACTAATCAGGCCCCGATCTTGCAAATCCATGCACCGATCTTTGCTAGCCTTTCGCCTGCCTCTACTACGCAATCACTACTGAAGAATGGCTATGGATGAGTTCGAATCCATCCTATATTAACCATGCAATCCTCATTGGCATCTCCAACCACTGTGTGTTGCAAATCATGCAACACTATAGTCACAACTGATAGTCACACTGCTCTTTCACCTACCTCTTCACTGGTCTCCACTGAAACTGTCCATGCACTGTAGTTAACTGATGTATTCTTTAGCTGATTAATGAGTTAATAATTAGTGAATTAATTAATAATTAATTCACACCACTCTCACTAGTGTATCAATCAGTTAGACTAGATACAACTAGCTCAACTATGTTTAACTCAGTTAAACTGAACACAACTCCACCAACTACTTCAATAACTCCACCAAACTCTGTCACATGAGTTCTAACTGAAGTCTCCATGCAATAGTTCCACTTAACCCTCAGGAATAGCGTAATTCCTTCTGTCAGCTCCTGTGCCACATCTGTGCACTTAACTGAAGTGCTCCAAGAGAATAAGATAATGTTTAGAGTCCAAATATTATTAAGAGCTAATAATATTCGACATATCTATTTTTAGAATGGAAATCTAAAAATAGATTCCGCCCAATATGTATAAAAATAGAAGTCCATCTATTTTTCCAACTTGACCAACCATCCACAAATAGCATCCTGCAACTCATAGAATATGATCGACATGTCTAAAAATAGACTTGCGCCAAAAATAGCCTGCGGGCCCACTTAGTGAAGGCGACTCTTTTCACTAAGCTCATCATCTCAACAGCTAAAACAACCCCTAGTGCTATACCAAATGCATCCACATGCACATGAAAAACCTTAGACCAGTCCAGGAATATCAAGATAGGTGCAGTGACCATTTTCTCCTTCATTAGCTCAAGACTCTTCTGACATTCTTCATCCCAGAAAAATGACACATCTTTCTTTAGCAACTTCTCCATCGGTGCAGTGATAAGAGCATTACCTTTTATGAACTTCCTGTAATAACCAGTGTGTCCTAATATGGAGCACATATGCTTCTCATTAGTAGGAAATTCTAGGTTGATGATAACTATTATCTTGGTCGGGTCTACCATCAATCCTTGCTGGCATACTATATCCCCTAACAAAATTCCAAAAGGCATGCAAAATATACCTTTCTTCAGGTTAAGCGAAATTTGGTGCTTTCTACAAGTGTCAAGCATCATGCGCAGGTTTGACACATGTTTCTTTACCAATCCAAACACTATATAATCATCAAAATATACCTCCAAGAATTTATGCATGAATTATTTGAACACAACCACAACCATGCGCGAGAAGATCGCAGGTGCATTTTTCAATCGGAAATGCATGACAGTGTACTGGAAATACCCCCACTCTGTTGCGAAGGTGGTCTTTCTGTGGTCTTCAGGCACAATTATGATCTGATGATACCTCGAGAATCCATCAGTAAATGAGTAAGCTTCTTGTCCTCCTACATTATCTAGGATTTCATCAGAAAATTGAGTAGGGAATGGGTCATGCACACAGGCATCATTTAGCTTGCACAGAGCCACACAAATCCTTATCTCTCCCTTGGTATTCTTCTCTTGAAACACCATTAGGCTTACCAAATCAGAATGTTCTACAGGCTCAATGACGCCTGCAACCACCATATTTTCTAATTCCTCCTTTAATTTCTGCTTATATTTAGGATTCAATTGGTATGGGCACTGCTTAACAGGGCGCACATATGGATTTAATGTGATATTCATAACACCTAGGTCTCATACAATTCTCTTGAGCTCAGAGAACTTTGTAGGAAACAGATCTTGATGATTTGTCAGCAGCTCCGCAATATTTCCTACTGTATCATCATCCCAGTAATCCCAAATTCTGGCCAACTTGGGCTGCTCTTCTATCCCAATGTTGACTTCCTTCAATTTCAGAGGTTTAGTGACATCCACCATCCCTAATGAGGGTCCTGCAACTACGCGCTCCCCTTCAGATTTAGGTATGTTAACATTTCTTGGGTCTTCTTTATTATCCTCTATTGACAAGTTCCTACAATTGAAAATGTATTGCATCTGCAAATCCCAGGCCAGCGCAGCACATTCCTTTCAGGGTTGGGACTCATCAAAGACAAGGGCATCTATGTCTTGCAACGATTCATCTAACTTCTTTGATCCCCAAACCAAGCCAGAGGTTGCCAGGAAATCCTCGGTCATCGTAGTCCAGTAGCGAGTGCCTCGGTGCATCTCAGCTCCTAGATACCATGTGGTGGGTACTGACCCAAACGAGTGCATAAACCTATGAACCCACTTGTTCCAGGTCTTTTCATCCCATACCTCCATCCACATGTCCAAGTGCTTGTGCGGATATCCTCGACCATAAAACAACTCAGTTTGTGGGGTAGTTGGAGGTTCAAAGCATAGTGTCATCATTTTGTTACATTCCTCCCAGTCCTGAAAATATCCCTTGTGTGTTTCCCACCAATGCGTTGGGGTTGTGCACATAGCCAAATCAAGCGCCCAGAACCTTCGTTCCTCTGGAACAACCTTTTCCAATGCTTTCAAAAATTCTTTGACACTACCAGAACCATAAAAATAGGGCAGTTCTCTTACCTCTGAGGAGATGCACCAAAATTCCTTCGTGATCTTTAGGCAGCACAATGCAGTTACATCGTGCAACCAGTTCTGCCAGTTATCCATATCCCCATCCGAATATGAAAAACACGAACTATCCTTCTCCCAGTTCAGCATCCCATCAACTGTAGGGTTAATCCAATATTCATCCCGCACAGTCAGTTTGTAAATATGGTTGACATCATCTCCTTCACGTACTGGTTCTGTATATCGTTCCCCTTCTTCTGGATCCAATGGGACTGTCACCCATGTACCATAATTCTCAAATATCATGCTTCTACGCTTCAGGTTGATGATGCCTCCCATGTCAATGGCCCAATCCAATTCTAATAGCAAAGGGTAGGGGTCTACATCATCCACAAATTGTATTACTTCAAAATTTGCGCATACCTTCACTCCAGAAATGTCTACCACGACTTGTGGAAGTCTTCCCAGTGGAATGATATTTTGCTAATTAGCCATGCGCAACTGAATGGTGGACCATTCCAGCTTTGGCTCTCCCATATTTTTCTAGGTCTACTTAGGTAAGACATTTGCATCAGACCCCAGATCCAAGATGACTTGATCCATATCGTACTCTCCAATCTGCACAGTCATGCGCATCTCATGGCTAGTTCTCTTCTTGTGCTTATATATCTTGTTCACGACCTTAGTCTTCATTCGAGGCAATTTGTTTTCCACGTAGTTGTCTATCAGGGCTTGGAGATTATCTACTACCTTGTGATTGTGTAGTAGCTTAATGCGGGCTTGTAGGAAAGGTTTGACTTCATCATCAGCCTTTGGTTCCATGGTAGACCTTGATGTGGACGCTCCTGCAACAGTTAAATCCTTCATGGCTTCAATTCAAATCTCTTTTTCTTTCTGCAGGTTGAGTCCCTCCTTCTTTTCAGACGCCTTTATTATCAGTTGCTCCACATCAGCCTTTTCCTCATTCCCTCCAGTGGCAACACCACTATGTGTAATTACATTTACACTTGGACCATCATCGCCTGGTTCAAATGTAACCATTTGTATGTTTTTCGTAGGGCGTCTATTGCTTTTCCTGCATTTTAGCTATTAACATAGGAAAATTTTCAATTACATGATGAAATTGCCTACAGTACCTACAGGATTTTCGTGCAGGGTTTGGGTAGTCACACGCATAGTGTCCAGCATCTCCATAGTTATAGAAAATTAATTGCCCTCTTCCTCGACCTGCACCTCCACCTCTCCCCCGTCCCCGTCCAAAGGGAGATGTTGGTGATGAAGGGTCAGCCTGCACTCTGTAAAGGTTAGCGTTGTCTATCATTAGGTCAAGTGTCTAACAGCGGTGCTCATCGTGACCAACTAACGAGAAAAATCTGCAACATTGTTGCTTTAGTCCTGGCACATAGGCTCCCAACCGCGGGTAATGGTCTGTATCGTGTCGTCCAACAACCCTACAATTAGTGCACCATAGTGTGGGGGTACTAGGTCTAGCAGTGTCCCTTGGCTGTAGTGGATTCAGTCCTCCAGCTTGCAGATAATCTGAAAATAGAGGGCACTGATATTTGTTGTGGCCAACACCCTTGCAGTGTATGCACCAGACATCTGTGCCAATTTCTTTACCCCAATCTCTGCGTAAATTTTGAAGTTCTAATTGCATAGCTTCCAATTGGATTTGAATTTGCACCGCTCCAAGTTAAACATCTTCTCTAGGCGCAACTTCTAATTTCATAGCAATTTCTAGGGCTTCGGCCCGAGAATCAATATTATGTTGACCCATAGGCCTGCAAAGATGTGGCAAGAGCATGGAAATGAGCCATTCCTTATGCTGCTTATCATCATAAACAAATACTTTGTCGCTAATGGTTTTCTTCAACCATTGGTCAGCTTCCCAAACTGATTCCTTCGGCCCTTTATTAAAGTGTTTTAATTCTATTATGCACTGCGAATAGGACTTTGGCTTCCGGAACTGATGCTTCAGGGAATCCTTAATCTGCTGAATAGTCGCATCTATGTTTTAATCAATGTATCCCATGAACCAATCTAAAGCACGACCTTCAAACGCCATAGACAACTACGCTCTTTTAACGACATCAGTATTAACATTTTGCGCAGTCCACACCGCATTAGCCACAAACCGAAATCGATCCATATCTTCATCCCCCACACCCTTAAAGGTGGGTAGCTTCATATGCACGACCATATCTTCCGTGGGTGGATGTGGTGGCGGGGTAGGATATGTATTACCCCTGCGTGGCTTTGGCGGTGGCATAGCAAGAGGGCTACCTTCAGCATGTGTAGCCTCTCCTCCTTCTATATCAGGTGAATTTCTGAGTGGGTTGTATACAGATATTCCCTTCTATGGTTGGTTTGATAATATTTCCCGTTGTGCGTAGTGCTTTCGATCTGATCAAGGGTCATTCAGTCAGTGTGGCTGCACAAAATACCCTTTTCACACAATAGCATCTTAATCAACAGAGGCAAAGTTCGTAAGAATTTACCTCTCAATCCCTTGAAAATTTTCCTTTTAGCTTCAGAATATGACACAAACTGATCTATTGCAAATTCTGTCACAAATCCACCCAAGATGTTTTCAACCCAGTGATCTATAGTCCGGGTGATGGAATTATCAGTCTTTTCCAACTCTTGGATCAACTCAGGGGTCCATTGTGTGACCATATCGTCCTTCCAACAGGTTTGGAATTATGCTAATCTTTCCAACCACTCCTGCAATTCATGCGCAAAGGTCACGAAGAAGATCTTGTGCACTTCTGTGAAAATATACTTGTTCTTCCACTCTTTAGTAGACAACTTCTTACTTATGTTTTCTTTTAGGGAAAATTCCTGAATCTTTTTTTCAAACTAGTCTTCTAGTTCAGGCTTTAATGGCTGCCACTGACCTTTCCACATCACCCAACCTCTCTCAAAATGATCTTGGTCTCGTCAACAGAACCATTTGTTGGCTTGAGGGGTCCTGACCCAGGTTCGGAGTTGAGGTTAATTAACAAAACTCTCTTACTACTGGCCCTTTCGGCAGTGACCTGCTTGCGCAAGTCAAAGTCTCACCTGAAGCAGTATAGGGTGGTGCTGGAACCAGGTTTCCACACCTTGAGAGAGATTTAAATGATGTGGGTGCCCTTATATCTAAAATAACCATGAACATACATCCACAATAGAAGCCCTAACGAGGAAACCCTTATAGACAGATTAGGTCAATTATGCAGAATATCTTGCGTGCAGGTTAAAACAGAGCCCATAAGCCAAGTAATAACTCTTAACAGATAATATCATAACCTAATAACACTAGATCCATTCAATAACCATTTATCTAAGTCCAAAAATAGTTGCGCAATTGATCTAAACATAGATAACACAAGAATCAAAAATAATATGTTGAGATTCAACAAGAAATTTTTGGCAACCATGATCCTAGTGAAAATTAAGCACCTACACTACGGTGGGGTTTACAGGCTATTTTTAGGTGCATGTCTATTTTTATTATCCCTTAATTTAGATGGACATTAAACTGTAATATATTCTCAATGTGGACTTGAAATAATTAACTGAAGTGAAAAAATTAGTTAGCTAAGTGAATTTCGAGTTAGAGGTTGGTTAGTGGAACATGCAGAGTAATTCTTGTTGTAAATAAGTGATTCTAGTTGTAATAGAGTTGGAAGTGCAGTGGTGCATGAGTTTGTGCAAGTTGTAAATAGTTTAACTCAGTTAAGTGAGTTAAAATCAGTTGTGCTAGTTTTAACTGAAGATACACTAGTGAGAGATCAAGTGAATTAAATATTAATTAATTCACAATCAATGATCTCACATGTAACTGAGGATTTACTAATATTATCTGCATGCATGTCAAATCCAGTGGAGACCCAGTTTTGTTCTAGGTGAAAGGGAAGTTGACTATCATTTGTGACATTATCCGCTTGCACACATGCAAGTAAACACACATTGGATGTGCCCATGATACTTGCGTAGTCAAGGCAGGCGAGATTGCACAATTCAAGGATTGCATACAACAGGGATTGCATAGTGAAGGCAGGTTGTTTGGAGGCAGTAAATTGGCTAAGGGATTTTCCAATTTTTTTATGACAATGTGAGACAATTAGCTGATGTATTGAGAGCTCTTGTGAGAAGAGTTTTGTATGTAATTGTTTCATGATCCATGATATAATATACAAGAGAAGATAGTGGGGTTTTTAGCTATAAGCTTTCCCTGGGAATGTGTGTGATTGATATTTCTTCATGCTTTTGTGATTGGCGATTGTGTTTTTAATTCCGCAAATATTTGTAGAAGCGATTAAGTATTTAACTTTAGCAAATTGTTAGATCGGGTGAATCCAAGATATATATGCATATTGTATAATTTCTACATGGTATCAGAGCACAGGAAATTGTAGAAGTGAAGCAGGAGTTAATTTTGTGACTGGATATAATTTGAATTTGTAGAAAGACTTTATTGGTGCTACAGCTGATTCAAGATCAAAATGGATTTCAATGGCTTGAGGTTAGAGTATTCACTCGAGGGCAGCTCGAACTAAATTTCTTGGAAGGACAGGATGAAGGCGGCAATAAAAAACAATGGCTTGAAGGAATTCATTGAAAAATATGTTCCTAAGACAGATGTTGGAGATGCTGCCAATCTTGATGCATGGAAAAATAAAGTGGCAAAGGCGAGGAGGATCCTGTTGGAGGGAGTACGAGACCACATAGTCTCAAGCCTCCATGAGAAATCCACACCATATGCTATGTGGAAGGATTTGACGGATCTATTCCAAAGCAGCAACGACCATAGGAAATTGGCGCTCAAAGATAAACTCAGGAAGATCAAGATGGAAAAGGGCGACACCATTCCAAAGTATCTCACAAAGTTTGTCCAATGTTGGGATGAACTGGGGAGTGTGGGAATAACAACCACAGATGATGATTTGGTGACTTTGGATCTCCTAGGACTTCCTAAGATTTGGCACAGTTATGAAGACTCTGTCAGCGGATGAGAAAAATTGTCAGATTGGGAACAATTATGGTCGGATCTGGTGCAGGAGGAGTTCAGGCAGAACATCACAGATGGATCTTCATCAAAGCATGATGATGAAGAGGATTGTGACTTGGATACCAAGGCAAAGAAGGGGAAGGGGAAGAAATTCCATTCTAAATCTAAGTATAAAGGCAAGAAGCTGGACATGTCCAAGGTGAAGTGTTTTCACTGTCACGAACATGGGAATTTTGGTAATAATTGTCCACAAAAGAAGAAGAACAAGAAGGTTGCTGGAGTTGCAGTTGGTGAGGCCCTTGCCTTGCAATTTGAGCTTGACTTCTCCTTGATTGCATGCATGGTTTCAACTGCACTGGGATCGATGTGGTATTTGAATTGTGGCGCTTCCTTTCACATGACGAGAGATAAGGAACTTTTTAGTGACTTGGAGGAGAAATATCTCCAGATGCATATTGAGATGGGCGACGACGGATGGTACAGTGCTACTGGGATTGGTACCATTACATTTTAGAGGGAGTCAGGTAAACCATTTCAATTAAAAGATATAATGCATGTTCCAGGTCTGAAGAAAAATTTGGTCTCAGTCACAATGTTGGAGGAAAAAGGCTATGACGTTGTTTTTAGTGATGGAAAATATTTCCTGTGACATAAACAATGGGTCAAGCCAAGAGGATAGGGATTTGAGTTAAGAATATCTACAATTTGGAGGTAGATGGTTGCACTGCTATGATGGGCAAGGTAGAAAAAGTGGTGAGTCGGGATGAGGGCGAATTATGGCACAGGTGTTTGGGTCATCTTCATCATCTAGCCTTGAAATTCTTGCAACAAATATCTACTAGAATTCCAATGGGAACACTTGATCAGTTAGATCAGTTCAAGGGTTTCACCATGGGGAATTATGTAAATTCCACCTTTCATGAGAAGGAGAACCGTGCTTCGGGGATCCTTGAGAGAGTTCAAACAGACGTGTGTGGACCATTCTCGGATGCTTCAACAGCAAAACATATGTACTATGTAATATTTTTTGATGACTTTTCTCGTAATTGTTGGATCTTCTTCATACAGAAGAAAGATCAAAAAATCTCTAAGTTCTGTGAGTTTAAGGCATTGGTGGAGAAAGAGTCAGGGAAGCAAGTGAAGGCCCTTAGGAGTGATAACAATGGAGAATACATCTCTAACAAATTCAAGAAATCCTACAAAAAAAAGGAATTCGAAGAGAACTCATAGCGCCTCATAACCCACAACAGAATGGGGTCACGGAGAGGAAGAAAAGAAAAATCGTGGGTGCAGCACGATCGATGTTGCATGATTAGGGCCTACCAATGCATTTGTGGGTGGAAGCATGCAACACTGCATTTTATGTGCAGAACCGTTGTCCTCATAGAGTACTTGGCATGAGTACACCTGAAGAAGATTTCACTCGTAAGAAACCAGATGTTTCACACTTTAAGATTTTTGGCTCATCTTTTTATGTGCATGTGACCAAGGACGTCAGGAAGAAGCTGGAACCGATTACTGAAGTTGGGTTTTTTGTGAGGTACACAGAAACACCCCATAATTATTGTGTGTATTTTCCAAACAACAGAATGACTATTGTGCGGCGGGATATAAAATTTTATGAGGGCAAAGCCATGCGGTTGTTCCTTGAGAGGGAGCTGGACTTGCATGCAGAGGAGGAATTGCTAGTTCCCAAATATGAGTCTCAAAATGTGGATCAACCACATGAGGAGGTTCATGGAGTGAAGGAAACCACTCATACAGAATCATCCATCAAAAATGGCAGAAGGCGCACCACGGAAGCTGATAGGTTGAGACTTGATGCTGGATAGAATGTAGGAGCCCCTACTTCACAGCGCAGACAGAGACAGTCTCCTGACCGATTTACTAGATACATGGCTCTCATGAGAAAATGTATTTTGATTGAACCATCTTCCTTTCAGGAAGCAGTGTAGTAGCCTACATTGGTTGAAGCAATGGTGGAGTATGACTCCATTGTCAAAAACAGTGCATGGGAAATTGTCCCAAGATCGATTGATAAATCAGTGGTAGGTTTGCAATGGATCTACAAGGTAAAGCAATTTTTTGATGGGAGTATGGAGAAATACAAGGCCAGATTTGTGGCCTTGGGTTTCTCACATATCGAGGGGATAGATTATGATGATACTTTTGTGCATGTCGCAAGGTACTCTTCCATAAGGACCATCCTTGCACTCTCAGCGCAAATGGGTTGGCACATTCATCAGATGGATGTGAAAATTGTGTTTCTCAATGGGATCATTGAGGAAGAGGTGTACATAGAGCAACCTAAAGGTTTCAAGATATTCAACAGCAAGTCGCATGTGTGCCAGGGAGTTCGAAATGAAGGATATGGGTCTCCTTCATTATTTCCTTGGATTGGAAATATGGCAGTGGGATGGTGAAATTTTTTTGTCTCAAGGCAAGTATTCAAAGGAGATACTGGGTAAGTTTAACATGGAGAGTTTCAAACCCATGGATACTCCTCTTCCAGGGAATTGGAGGAAAGAGGATGCTACTTCTGGAGAGGTAGTGGATGCTACTGTCTATCGACAGTTAGTGGGTTCACTAATGTATCTAGTGAAAATGAGACCCGAAATTTTCTATGCGGTTAACCAGCTCAGTCAAGCTATGGTTAAGCCTACCAAGCTATTTTGGAAGGCGGGGAAGCATGTCCTGAGATACCTGAGGGGCACATCAGAGTATGTTCTATGGTACAGACAGACATATGGATTGAAGTTGCATGGCTTCATGGATGCAGATTGGGTTGGCAGTCCATAGGACAGAAATAGCACATCAGGGGGGATATTTATCATTTGTTATATAGTTGTTTCTCAGTACATCAGTAAGTAGAGATCCGTGGAACTCAGTTCAGCGGAAGCGGAATACATGGTAGCAAGTCAAGTTGCATGTGAGGCTATCTGGATGAGAAATATATTAGTTGTTTTGTTTGGTTCTCAGATGGATTTGACAATGATTCATTGTGATAATCATAGTTGCATTAAAATATTTATTAATATTGTGTTTCATGATAGGTCCAAGCATATAGATATCTAGTACCATCATCTCAGAGATTGTGTGCAAAGGAGAATCATGTTGCTTCAGTACATTCCCACGGAAGATCAGGATGCAGATATTCTGATGAAGGCGCTCAGCAAGAGAAAATTTGAATATCATAGAGACATGATCGGGGTGAAGGATAATCCCTTTCTTGTTGAGAGGGAGTGTTGAGATTCAACAAGAAATTTTTGGCACCCATGGTCCTAATGAAAATTAAGAACCTACACTAGGGTGGGGCCCACAGGCTATTTTTAGGTGCATGTCTATTTTTATTATCCCTTAATTTAGATGGACATTAAACTGTAATCTATTCTCAATGTGGACTTGAAAGAGTTAACTGAAGTGGAAAAATCAGTTAGCTATTGAATTTTGAGTTAGAGGTTGGTTGGTGGGACATGCAGAGTAATTCTAGTTGTAACAAAGTTGGAAGTGCAGTGGTGCATGAGTTTGTTCAAGTTGTAAATAGTTTAACTCGGTTAAGTGAGTTAAACTCAGTTGTGCTATTTGTAACTGAAGAAACACTAGTGAGAGATCAAGTGAATTAAATATTACTTAATTCACAATCAGTGATCTCACATGCAACTGAGAATTTACTAATATTAGCTACATGCATGTCAGATCCAGTGGAGACCCAGTTGAGTTCTAGGTGAAAGGGAAGTTGACTATCAGTTGTGACATTATCCGCTTGCGCGCATGCAAGTAAACACAAATTGGATGTGCCCATGATACTTGCGCAGTCAAGGTAGGCAGGATTGCATCAATTTAGGGATTGCATTCAACAGGGATTGCGCAGTGAAGGAAAACTATCTAGAGGCAGTAAATTGGCTAAGGGATTTGCCAATTTTTGTATGACAGTGTGAGACAATTAGCTGATGTACTGAGAGCTCTTGTGAGAAGAGTTTTCTATGTAATTGTTTCATGATCCATGATATAATATACAATAGAAGATAGTGGGGTTTTTAGTTGTAAGCTTTCCCTGGGAAATTATCTGTGTTGTGTGTGATTGATCTTTCTTCATGCTTATGTGAATGGCGATTGTGTTTTTAATTCCGCAAATATTTGTAGAAGTGATTTAGTGTTTAACTTTGGCAATTTGTTAGATCGAGTGAATCCAAGATATAAATGCATAGTGTATAATTTCTACATTATATGCAGAAACGATCATAACGTAAACAACAGATGCATTTCAGACTCATATATCAGTAACACAATTCTTTATTCATAAATAGTTCAAATCTTCCTTACACAACCTTTAGTTCACCCGCGCACACAGCCAGCGGGGTCTGCACACAACAGGACTAAGGTCTTCGCACACACAGCGAGCAGGAGCCTTTTACCCAAACAAATCCGCCCAAAATATCAAAACACATACAAATATATCATTAATCATTCACTTATTATCAAAAACTGTCTTATTCAACTTGATCTAGACTCCTATTTATATCTTTAGCCTGCACTCATCTATGGTCTACAAACCGTGGTTTGCGGCCCCTAGTTCTACCCTTTTAACCCATTACACCTCATGAGGGGCTTTTACCTGCCCCAAGGCCCCTTGACTTGTGCTGCGCATAACTAAATTACAAAATCTATTACAAAAATATATCAAAATTGTCTTCAAATCTTGGAATTAGGGGACCCCGCTCCAACATTTCTTGCCTTGCAAACCCATCAGCCCGTCGACTCAATGCCACGAAGACACTGAATGCGGTGTCACCGCAGCGGAGACATAGGCTCTCCCTCTCGCCCTCCAGCTCCGGCTATGGCAACATGCTCCTTGGCCTTCTTTGTGGTTGTGGAAGAACTAGAGGTCCTTGACCCCCATATGCTCTCATCTCTTTTATCAATTCACCTCCCGGAGGAGAAACATTTCCTCTTCAGCTTGGTTAGCAAGAAACGCCCGTGCAAATCGACTCTGTCGCACTCTTCCTCCCCTCAGCCAAGAAAAACCATAGGTAACCCAGTCAAATGTGTGGAGAAATATTCGGACAATGGAGGGAGTAGTTCTGCGGAAGGCGCCCAGCAAAAAGTCATAGAAGCGGACAATGTTGCTCGCTCCACTTCAAATCCAAAGCTAGCACCCCAGCTCTCCAAGAAGGATGAGGCCTTGTTCGATTACGGATGCTTCATAGTTGAATAAACTCCTCAAATGGAGAATCATGACATACATGACCGGTAGTTGTAGAGCCTTAGCTCTCCTCGTTCTCAGTTTTTATATGTTATTCTATAGATTTTTTGTCTATCTTCCTATTTTCTAAAAAAAATCAGTCACTCATGTCTATGTTAAGATTTTGTTTCCCCAAGAAGGGTAGCTCTTTCTTTGAAATGTTGAACTCACTAAGGGTTGGTTTCCCCCAGAAGGGAAACCCATATTTTGAATTTTTGAACAGTTTTCACCCAACAGGGGTTGACTAATTTAGCAACCCCTGTTCTGAAGCTCGATTGTATTTTTTGTACAATATAATAGAATTTAGCATTACTTAGAAAAACAAAAAATATGCTTGAAGGAAGTTTTGTAAAAATATGTGACCAAATTATTTTCATATATTTTATCGATTTTTTTTTAATTAATTATAAAATATTGCTTATATTAGTAAATGAGCACATGGAATCCCAAAGGTTCAATAGAGTTCAACCCTTGTTCCGATACCATATGTAACAACCCCTATTTAAAATATACAAATAATTAAATCAATTGATATGATTAATAATCAACACCTAATTATTCAACTATTTAAACTAGAATTTTGAAAAACATGAGCAAACATGACTTACCTGTATTGACGATATTTCTTACTTGTGCTTTTGGATTTGAATTCTCTTTGAATTTTTCTAACCGCAACAAATATTTTGGGGGAGACTCTGCACCCAACAGTAGGATCAGCTGCACATAATCTTTCTACAGCTCGCCACCCTCGAGCCCTTAATCAACATACTACTGCCAGAGAATCCTTTGTCTCATAACACTTTTCTCCCAAGAGAATGGATGAATCTTATCCTCCTCATCATCCATTAAATAGACCAGAAAATAGAGAGGGGTCTGCATGCACACATTCTATGTGTCACCATGCAACTTTTATCTCTTTATTTTAAGTTTTACTTAATTTAATTTAACTCTTTCTTATTTTATTCCTTTTTACTTCTTTTTTTTTTATCTTTACTTATTTTTACTATTTTTATAGTTTACTTTTATATATATATCTATATATATTTATTTAAAACTCCGATTTATTATTTACCATTTTATTTATTTATTATTATTATATTCTCTTCATTATTTATTATTTATTTACTAAAATTATATTTGATTTAATTATTATTATTTATTTACTATTATTATATTTTCTTATTTTTACTATTTATTTACCATTATTATTTTCTCTTTATTGTTTATTATTTATTTACTTATATTTTAATATTATTTATTTATTATTAGGGAACATTACAACATGTATCCACTACACATGACATGTTATCAAGCCTTTTTTTATGAAGATCCCTTAGTCGGGGTCTTTAGGGAAACCAATCCATATCCTATTTTGATCCCCAAACCTCTAACAGTCTAGTGTTCATCCACAAGTCACATTTTTGGACCCAATCCATCTGGATATTGTTTCATATCGTAGGATGCCTTACACCATGCCTCAATCACTTAAATCATTAATTGATTGACAAGTGTCACTTATTTCACTCATTAATTATCCCCCATCCCACACTCACATTCACCATTGGAATTTGTTAACAATGTTGTATGCCTCCTACATGTAAGGGGATCTCCCCGCTGTCAGGTCCCAATTAGACCTCACCCTATTTGGTATAGGAGTCTCATCCAGTTGTATGGTCCAGTCACCATTGAAAATATTTCAAAGATGTGCCTTGGTTAAAAATCATGCATAAGAGATCACAAACACCTCTTTGGGGTAACAAGAATGTAAGCGTTGTGTGACACCAAATGTAAGATGCACAAGGAAATTCCATGGCTGGTAAAGGGAAATGAGCCTCCGGTTAGGGAAGTAATAGTACTATCCTAAGGGGGACCCCAGAATGAAGAGAAATCATTGTTGATTATCTATAAAGTATTTTATATGATAAACAACAATCATGAAAACATAACATTACCTATTCAACAATATCCATATCTAAGTAATGAATTATTTCATCAGACTTAGTATGTAATTAAGGCGAAATATACCACAAACATAATAATAATAGTCCTACTATATCCATGATACGTGCATGAAGAAGTGTTGGCTCATATAGATTTTTATTATAAATGAAAGATACCAAGTACAATGTTACATAGATAAAACACTAGATCCAACAGTGGAACATGAAGCCAAAACTTGTTTCTCCAACTTATTTCTTAATTTCAAGACTCGGGACTTGTGCCCTTGAACACTTGCCCACCATTATGCTTCCAAGGGTTTGTACCTTGAATTCACTCATTTTCCTCAACTGAATTTATTTTAGATTACTTGTGGTTGTTATATCGAACAACCCAAATCATATTCATTTATTGAAATTACTTAATTCAATTGTATACATTCATTAATTGTTGGAATCATATGGTTTTTGGATTACATCTCCATCAATTCATTTGAGGGAGTTGCATTTTCTTTCTTTGACCATCGTAAGATAGTGACACTCCATTTCTACATTTCATTCCAATCCTTGCACCTTACTAGTGATTTTTCAAAAGAAAATCCCTTTGCCACCCATCGTATATTAAGACCTAAAACCTATAGGTTTAGGATATATTATTAGAAATTAGGCAACATATTTTGGGAGTTATGAATCATATCCTTGGAGCCTAGTGATACTAGATATTGCATGTGCAACTAGTATAGAAAACCTTTACCTTTAAGTTGCAAGTAGCACCTACAGTCTACAGTGAGACTAGAACTAGAAAATGTGACTTATACAAAATCATTTAACTATTATTATGACTAGGTCGTAGATCACACTTCTAACATACAATGAGGCTACAACTTAAAAAATGTGACTAGTGCAAGAATTTTAAATTGTGATTAGACTTAGTTCTCCCTTGTATTAGGTCACAAATCATATTCATAGTCCCTACTAACATTGTTGTCTGGAAATGTGACTTGAGCTAGGAGTGAAAACTGTAATTGCACTGTAATCCAAAATTGCGACTAGACTATACTTTCCCTTCCCTTAGGTCACAAATTGCAGTTGCAGTCCTCAGTCTCACTCCAACTCGAAATTGTGACTTGCATTACAAAATGACATTTTAATTGGAAGAAAGTCATCATTTTTTACAAGCATTTCTAGCCTAACCCTAGCAGCCCAAAGCATGACCTAGACCATTGTATTTTCATTTGAAATTAGTGGTTAATATTGAAATAATCTAAAATATTGCTTCGCTAATGAATATCTTCGTGATTTCAAGTACAATTGATCTATATATTCTCACAATATCCTCTTCATCATGAGATATGGTTCCACCTATCCTAAGAGGATATGACAAGAACTTTGGAAGGGTGGAAAGCATCATAGAGGGAGTTGTGAATAACCCTCCTAATTTGCATGTATATGATGATACTTCCTACTATATTGACAAGGCAACAAAGATGACATGGGGTGATGTATATTCAGAGTTTTCAAAGAAAGACATCCCATAGGAAGAAGAGGAATTTCACGAGTATATGAATGTAAAGAAGTTTTGGCTACACAAGGATATCACACACCCACGTTTCTTCCTATGTGTATAAACTATAGAGTGGATTCTCTAGCACACAAATGGGGAGAATTTCGTAGTCAAAAGTGGTAATGGAGAACTTTTGGCATCATTTACAACAACAAACATTTCAAATTATTTTAAGTTTCCCAAACATCAAGAGATCTTCAGTACCAGGTGGTTTGCTAGATTTGATGGCTCAAAAAAGGATGTTTTGAAGTCTTGGTGGCAATATCCAAATAATTTTAGGCATATATTAGATTGGATCTATAAAAATAAATCCCTCAGGAAATTTTATCAAATGCGGGATATTATGAGGAATAGGCTCTATAGCAAACCAAACATAGAAACCATGGACCCCCTTAATGCATACATGTGCCACTAAAGGGACAATTTTTAACTTGGAAAGTATGTTAGCATCATCTATCAAATCCAATGCCCATGTAGCAAGGAATTCAACATAGGGAGAGAAGTTATAATTTTACATGTCATCTTATCTATTAGATGCAATATGTGCAAAGTGTACTTTGGAGGGCTTGGATTAAAGTGGAGTATTGAAGAGGAATTCCTTTGCATATCTATTTCAAAGTTTTGTGGAACATGGGGTACAAATGGATGTGTGAAAATATTGCAGAATACTTCATCTCTCCTTTATATTATTAAATTTTCAGCATAGATCCTCCATTCATATCTGACAAAGCTAGGGCCTTTCTATATGATATTGCAGATTGGTTTACTAATAGTGATGCTACTTATATATGAGTATTCGATGCTTATAATCCTCCTCATGCTCTTAATACATTTATTATGGAAAAAATGGTGTTTCAAGAGGTGGCTTACCAACTCAACATAGGGTTATCCAAGACCTAGGTCAAAGCCAAGAAAGCTCCATAGCCCATCTTCCCGCTAAACATCGGAGCTTAATATATTAAAATTTTCAAGGAGGTAGAAGCAGAAGTTGAAGAATTGTAGTTCTTACAATTTGGTGAGTTAAGTTTCCATAGATATTACCCGAGGGGTATTTCCATGGCACACTACAAAGAAATTGGATTTGGTTTGGCATATGTCTCGACCACTGAAGCGGAAGAGGAAAAGGTTAAAAACTCTTATAACTCTTCCAAAAATTTATAATTAGCTCTGAATATTGAAGAGGGAGATAAATCTGATCATGACACCCAAAAAATCATGAGCTTGGAAGCAAGAGAAGTTATTCTCAAGAGGAAGTTGAGGGAAGAAACCAGCAAGGCAAAATAAAAGAAGCAAAAGGTTGATAAGGAAGAAGCCTAATATAAGTAGGAAGAAGAAGAGGAAAAAATGGAAGCAAGAGGAGGAAGAAATGATAAATAAGCAAGAGGAGGAAGAGATGAGAAAGAAGCGAGAAGAAGAAGAGAACATGAAAAATAAGGAGGAGGAAAGGAAAAGAAAGAGGCCGCAAAAAGGAAGAATTCAAAGGAAGCAAGAAAGAGGAAAGAAGACACATCAAAGAAAAAGAAAGAAGAGGAAGAGCTAAAGAAGAAAATTGAAGAGGAACAGAGAAGGAAAGTAAAGGAAGAAAGAAAGAGAAAGGAGGAAGAAGAAACCAAGATGAAAGAAGAGGCCTTAGCCAAACAACTAGAGCAGGAATTAATAGATAAAGAACATGAAGATACGTTAGCAGAAGATAACAGGTTAAAGGGTCCAAAAATGAAATTGATGTTTCCTACCATGAATGCCCCACCACCTACTCCTATTAGTGGTGGGAATTTCATATTGCATGAATTAGGCATCAAAGAAGAAAAGGAAGAGGAGGTATTGAATATTTCTAGGCTTAATTTCGACCAAGTTTAGTGTACGATCATCCAGGAAAGGTGCAGAAGCTTGGCCAAGAATCCAGGATAACCCATTTCAGTAATAACATATAGGGAAATAACAATGGATACTAAAATGAGCCTTGACATGATAACTTCTACCACGACCGCTTTTGCAACAACCACATAAAGAAATATATACCAATTAACAAAAGGGGTTGAAGAATAGAAGGCAAAGTTTAATGTTTCTGAGTAGAATATTCTACAACTATATGATGAGAACCAAGATTTTTTTATCTCATACTCCCAAAGTGAGGACTTGTAGGCATCCATTCTAGAAGAAGTTAAGATACTAGAAGAAGCAATGGATCTGGTTTATAATCAAATGTTCACCTTGACTCAAGTTATGGCTCCATTTCCCAACATGCAAAGTGAGTCAAAAGAAAAAGGCATGTTAATTAAGCTAGCTTCCTCAGTAGTCAATCTCATATATGAAAGGACCATCAAGTATCCTATTCCACCTAAAGAACTCCCAAGGAAAACTTATGATAACAATAGAGAAGGATAAAGTTGATGTTAGGATCAAGATGCAATTATATGACAAGTCGAGCAGAGACTTGGACAAGGTAATGGCCTCTTATAAGAATTTATATAATGGATTGGAATTTCTTGTTAAGGTACACAAGATATATTCCATTGGTGCATTAGACGAAACGAGATCACAAGAATAAGTAAAGCAAGAGATTCAAGAAATTATGGATCCCATAAAACAAGATGTTGTGAGAGACAATTTGGAGGCTACCAAATAAGTGATTGCATAGAATTTTGTTGAGCCAATCAATTTGCACATAAATCTCACAATTTTTTTGAACCAAGTGCAAGCTAAAAATACAACCTTGATACCAGATGCATTAGAATGCCTCGCGATTCATGGAGATGAGCTACAACACAATATTCTGACAATTGCAAGGAACCAAAATTTGGCAAGCATACTTGGTTCGATATCTACATATAGAGCCTCTAAAAATTTCCATCACCGTGCTAGCCAATTGAGAATGTTTTATTTGTTCAATTTTGATGTAATTTCTATTTTATTAAAATAAAATTAGGATTTAGTGTAGATGATGCAGGTGAATTTGGCTCGAAAAACCATTGTATTTTGGTTGACTTAGGGGGTCTAATGTTTGATAAATTAATTAATTTATTAATAGGATTTTTTAAAATAATTCGAATGAGAAATAGGTGTGTGAGGTTTTAACGTAATATTCTCACATAATTGAGAATACGAGAGATATTAACCTTGTAAATATCTCATTAAGATCTTAGGGATTAAGGATTCTAGAATAGGGAATTAGTTGAGTCAAAATTGGATTAAGAGATTTTAGGAATTAGTTGAGTGATCTATGGAGAAGATAATGGATCCAGAATGATCCATAACTATATAATTGTTCCGATAAATGTAAGCCTGCATATGGAAAGAAGGAGAGAGTGAGAGTGGATGTAAGTGTGTGTGAGAGTGTAATGAGATATGTAGGAGGCCAATTTAAATGAAGATAACTAGGCTAGAGAGAGGGAAATATTACTGAAAGTAATCAAGGTCAAGAAGGTATAGAATACCTTATGTAAATCTATGTAATTTATGTGTGTATTTGATTAATACAAAAAAGGAAAATTATGGTTTGAGTGTTATATGAATAGACTGTGTGAAATTATATTCATTATGTGATAGTATATATCTTTGCATATTGGGTGAATTGTGCGAGTACAAGAACCTGATGGAGGTCAAATGGTGAAATAAATGTTAGGGAAAGTGCTTTTAGAGAGATCAATGTCAAAATCATCGTGCACATAGGATTCTTGTAAAAGTCAAAGTTTAAGAATGAAACGAATTAAAGATTTGTTTATGAGATGACTGCTCTGCGTTGAGCAATTTTGATGAAATCATGTTTGGAGGTTTGTTTAGAAAATAAACATGAATTGTGCGATAGTATGTGTGGGAAATTACTGGACTGAGCTGACTAAATCATTTTCAACAGTCAATGATTGGATCTGAATAAGATGTGAAACTTTGTGTTTCACACAATGTCGTAATTAAAGAAATTTGACATTTATGGAAATTTGTTAAATCGAGGATTAAATATTTGTTATAGGGGAGTTACGAAAGGAGTTATTTGCGTATATGAAGAAAGTCTGTTGCATTTAACGGACTATATATCCACTTTACGAGTATGAAATTGAGTTTTAAGGGAAATTGTTGAAGACAAAAACGTTGTTCGACCATTTCAAGAATGAGTCGAATAGAACAGGTTTTAAAAATCAGAGATTGAAGCCTGATTTAAGAATGCGTAAATGAGGAAATGATGATGAAGTCGGAATTAAATCTCAGAGAATGTGTGGATAGCGTATGGTGTGTGGTTGGAATGTACTAAATCCTGAGCATTAAACCCAAACTCTATTTCCATTCTGATTTCATTTCATTGTTGATTCGAACTAATGAAGGAAGAAGATCAAATTAGATATTGATTCAAGTCATTCAAGATCCAATCAGGAGGTGGATCAAAGTCTTGTTCGAGATTCAAGCCTGATTCTAGATTGATGGACGTGGCATGGAAGGTAAGTCTATTTAAAGGTTTATGTACAGAGGTTAAAAGAGAACAAAACTTAATAAACGCAACATTGAAAAATATTGCAAGGGTTTCACGGTCATAGCAAGTAGATGGAGTAGCAGATGAAGGGAATTCGTAAGGGAAAACCGTCATCAAACTTTCAGTTCAATTTATGATCAAAGGAAGACAGATTTTGAAAATTTTCCATCTCGGTTTTGTGCAGAGCAGGGTCTATTTGGTGAATCGCAAGTGATTTTCCAAAAAGGTCCCTAGTTGAGGAGTTCCGAAGTGATCTTTAAACTTTTTTTTTGCAGACTGCGTGAATGAAAACGACTTACTGTGTTTACATAAGTGTTGATTGTTTCCTGTTCACAAAGTTCTTTTCTTGAACCATAAGTTTAGTTCATGTTTCGACAGAAGGATTCCTGTTCACACCTCCAATGTTCTCACTGTTATCACTCAGATTTTCCTTGAAGTTGTTGGAAGAGGAAAGGGGTCTGAGGTAACCACAAACCAATATTTTAGGTACATAATCTAGCCAATCTGTACCCAGAGAGGGCTCTCTCTATAAAATTTAGCTTTGTTTTGCAAGGTATTAGGCTAGTTATAAAGTCCAGGGGTTTTGTTTGAATTTAGGTTGATGGAATTCTTTAGCGGAGATTAAGATCAAATAGTTTCAGTCCATTGGGCTAATGGAGTCAAAGGATTGGCTGCACTGGCTTAAGTTTTTTAACAAAAAATGGTTTATCAGGGCAAGATAATCAAACTAGAAACAATTATAGATCTAAAGTGAATGGAATGGAATTCAAACGGATGAAAGGCAATAAAGAATCTTTCAACAGATTCAAGAGAAGAGAAATAGATTGATTATCAATAAAGAGAAGTTAAGTATTCTTTACTAAATAACCAAAGATGTATGAACTAGACAAATAGGAGCAATTAAGAATTCGTTGTTTAAACCAGTTTAGAAGAAAACATTTAGAATAATAACGACTGAAATCAGATTACACCTAAGTACTTTCTGATTTAATCCTTTTCGTTAAATATTAAGATAATGAAACACGGATGATATTGTAAACAAATATAAAACTTCAAAACATGGGATAGAGATGACTTATTGATCCTTCATTTGACACATGAATCCTGAGAAAAGTCTTCTGCCTCAATTCCTTGTCCAGTTTTGCCACGAAAAATTTCTCCAAAGCTCTTTATTCCAAAATATTCAATGTTACATCAAAGTATAAGAATCCACCCTCAATAATCCGATTGAGGGCTTATTTATACAAAAAATTATCAGAAATATCTCATAACAAAAAGAGATGTAATCTAGGGTGACTCATGAATAAGTTACAATAAAAATAGAGACAGAAGGTCTCGTTGATAAGACAAAAAGCAACTGATGTTGTGTTGTTTCCTCCTTTTGAGAATGTGCTGGAGGCAGGACCTATATTTTGGCTCATTGTTGTCCTCTTCAGTAATTTTGTTCTAACTGCCTTGCTTCACTGATACTCTTTGTTCTTACTGATACACTTTTAACTGAACTGATACTCTTTGACCTTTGTTTATCCCTTTATCCTTTATACTGTAGTAAATAGGCAAAATTTCATATAAGGATAAATTTTACAAAAGTTCCAACAGATCTTCCCACCATTTATCTTCTGCTATTCTGGTCCGTTGAAGCTTCCTCAATGTTTCATCAGCCTCGGTATATTTGAAGAAATTAGGCTGATTTGGAAACAAATGTTTTACTTCATGTTCAAGATAAAACAAATTCTCTAATCTGTCATGAAGATTCCTTCCTGTAGGTAATGTTGCTTCTGATGAAATGGTTGAGGAACTGGCTTGATTGTGAGCATGTTTGTCCAATTTCTCAACATAATTTTCCAAGTCCATTATTTTATCTTCTGAAATCATAGGGCTGGGAAACCCTTTATTCAATAAAACATCAAACCTTTCTCTGAAAGCAATGATTTCTCCTTGCATGTCAAAGCACCTTCGTTCTAAATTTTGCATAAGAGTTCTTTTAGTAAAAAATCTTTTTATCTCTAAGATTGTTCCAGTTCTGTCCTGAATACCCTGATCTGCAAGTTGCTGTCTGGTTTGGGTGTTTAGAAATTGTATGAGCTTATTGGCTTCCTCGGGCCTATTTCCTAATTCTTCTCGTGTATTTTCAACTTCATCCAAAGCTACTTTGACCAAATCATTTTGCTCGTATATTATCTGAATTGAAGACCAGATATCTTTTATTGACTGGATAATATTATCCCAAAGAATGTAATTTATTTCTCTTAAAGGTTTCTCCAATGTGAGATCCTTTTCCAAAGCTTTAACTAATTTTTCCAACTTTTTGACTTCTCTTGTTTTGTTAGCAACAGTCATTTTTGAAACATCATATTTATGTTCTAAATTAGTAAGCTGTAACTTTGTAAGTTGAAGTTCTGTTACTTGCAGTTTCAAGTCATTCATTTGCTTTACTAATTCTTCAGAATTTAAATTAGAAGTATTTACTTGTGATGACTCTGCTGGCCGACCTGTTGGAGATGTACCTGTACCTGTAATTGCCTCTGTTGTAGATGTTGGAAGAGCAGATTGTTTGTCTTTCAATGCCTGCTCCGGCTCTTTTTCTGTTTCAGTCAGTTGCTCATTCATTTTCAAGAGCAACTCCATCATTTCCTCTTCAGAGTTTTTCTTTATTATTTCTTCAGTTTGTGGATGTCTGGAGGCTGGCAATTTCAACTGTTTTCTCAAAGCTACAATGTCATCATCCTTTTTCTTTATTAATGCTTCTATGCCTTTGACATCCTTGGGATTATGACCCAAACTAATTATTATTTCCTCCAAAGTTTTAATTCTGTTGTCTTTAGCCTGAGATGAGGCTCTTTCAATCTGCAGTTGTGCATTTGTGTTCTCTAAAGAATCTTGCAATTTATGAGCTACCATTGCTTTATCAGTCAGTGTTGAATAGATCATTTCTCTGGTTTGCTTATGTAATTTAATTTGATCTAAAGGATGAATATCCTTTGCTAGGACTTCAAATTTTGTCCTAATATAATCAGCAGCTGCTTGGGGTTGCTGCACCTTGGGTTTGAAATGGCTCATTAACATTTTTCCCTGTTGGATGTCAAAAGCTGACATCAATCTTTCTTGATTCTTTGGAGCCATTTTCAGATATTGATTATATACTTGAATTCTCAGTGGATCATTCCTGGCCTTGATATTGATAAATGTCTTTTTGATGTCCCAGGCCTCTTTCACTGGAGGCTTGAAAGAAGATATCTCTGTGCCTTTTTGTTTCTATAGTTCCTTTCTTTGAAAAGTAGTGGATGCCCCACTACCTGCACCTGTTTGCTGACTGTCTTCTCTTTCTTGGCTGTCAGAAATTTCTTGAACTGTTTCAATTTCTGGAAGAGGATTCAATCTCTGCCTTTTAGTACCATGCTTCTCTGTAGATCCACCAACAGGGGTGGATGTTTCAGCCTCCCTCTTTTTCCCTTTTTCCACATTAAGAGGAGTTTGTAGATTGGCAATTTCTGGCTCATTGATCTAAACTAGATGGATTTTTACTTGACTTTGTTCTTTTGATGTCTCTGGTTGCTCTGTCATTGTGAACTTTTCAAATACTTGTGTGTCTGGTTCCTTTTATTTTCCTTTTGATTCTACTGCCACTGTACTGATCTCATGTAAATGTTGTTGTGAAGTTACTGCTGAAGAAGGTCCTGCTGTCTGTACCTGCGCAAAATAGTCCAGGTCAAGTATCCTTTCAAGGTATTTCATTACATTATCAACATTGACCTACTCACTATCTTTCTCTATCAAAGTTCCTTCCACCCATTCATCTGTATTGGCATATTGCTCTATTTCTGGCATCCTAAAATGAATGTATGGTGATAGTTTATTTTTCATTCTTCTATCACAAATAAAGCTATATGGATCATAGGGCGCCCAGTAGAAACTCTTTTGTAATTTCAAATAGTCCTCTAAAATCCCTTCGGCTTCTTTTCCAGCCTCTCTAGAATTACAAACAAAGGGACCTAATTGGCTCTTTATCCTGAGTTGAGCCTTTTTCTTTGCATTACAGAAATGAACTATATCTGAATTATTCATCTGCCTGAAGTACTCTAATACAAAGAGTCTCATTGGGACATATCTTGGCAATTTGAAAGGGCACAATTCACATCCATAAATTCTGATTTCAGTATGATTCTGATACAAGTACCAGTCACCTATCTTGTACTGTTTTGAGAGCTGAAGGATTTTCTTGATTTCATTACTGACTCTAGGAGGGGATACTCCTGTCAACAAGGTAGTTGCAGGGTGTACAAATAGGTCAATGAACTCATTATAGGAATAAGGGGAATCAGGGGAATTGTGAGTAATGGCCGACCAAAAGATGACTGACCTAGAGTTTCCTTTAGCATCAAGTTTCTGAATATGGAAAGGAAAAATTTCAGACTGATAATATATCATGAGATGATATATGAAAGAAGAATATTTGAATACTCTCTCATTTCCAAATCTCATGAACTGATCATGGATTTTGTCAGCAATATAAGATGCAAAGTCATACTTAACAGCAGGAGGCTGTCCAGGGGTAAAAATAGACAACAATACTAGGGTCAAATGGTTAACATACTCACTAGTATTGAAGCCCATTATTGAAGATATCATGTTTAAAATGAGTCTGCCCTCATCAGTAAAAAAGGTATGACCATAAGGGGGAGGGCCTTTAGGCTGATGCTGTGGTAGCATAAAAGTTTGGCCAAGACGGTTTAACTCTTCATGGGACAATTTGGTAGATTTCTCAAGTAATTTAGCCATGGACAGGGGAGTGAGGGCTTGACCAGGTTGGAATTGTAGCATCTCATTTATGGACTGAGCAGTTATTGGGAAGAGGACATCTTGACTTGGGGATAAGACTGCTCTTTGGTTAGGATCATAGTTGGCATGGCAAAAATGGATGATTTCAGGAAAAATACGGACTGCTGGGAGGAGGTACATGGGAATATTGGATTCCCAAAGTCTAGTTATGTCAGAACCATTCAAATAATTGTCTCTGTAGCGGCAAAATATTCAAAGACGATTCTCACTAAGACCCAGGTCTTTAACTTGAAAATCCACATCGGCCAAAGGTAAATAATCCAAGTCTTTGTGAGGGGCATTCAAAGGTGATACGTTTAAAGACACAGGAACTTCCATTTTTGGTTCTTGTGGATTCAAAAATGGAAATTCGGCTTATGGTGAAAATTTGAGCAAAATTACAGGTCTTTGGGGACGCAATTTAAAATTATGGGAAAATAGAAGACTCAAATAAACTCTGTAGCAGTCTTTGGTGCGGAATTCAAAACAAAAGCCAGGATTTTCACAGAGTTTCAATGAGAATTGGGGTAAATACCTGTTTTTAGGAGATGAACAATGCTTAAACAGGTACAGACTGCGGCGGGTGAACACTGGATTACTGGTCTGGCAGTGGTCTTCAGCAAAATTCAGTTAATGGCACTTGACAGTCGATTTTTTGAAATTCTTTGCATGGAGGGCGAAGTCGTTTTCTGCGTACAAAATAATGAAAAAGACGCGGGTTTTTGTTTTATTGGCAAAGTCAAATGGTGGCGGATTTTTTATTAATTTATCGGGTGACGTCAGCAGGTACGGAAGACGGGTCACGGAGATGGGCAGTTTATGGTTTTCATCGCACATCTTTTGGTAGAAGGCGGTTTTGGGCGAATGGGCAGCGATTCCACTCCATGTTTGACACGTAGATTTGTACTGTTTGGAAAACCGCCGGCCCATTGCGCATTATATTTCGTACGCGGATGGCCAGTGAAATTGATAACAGTCGTTGATCTTGGAGTGGCCGATCGGACGGTTGACGGGACAGGAAGATGACGGGATTTTAATGGCGCGGGCCCAACGTAATTAACAGTTGAATAAACTCATCGGGCGGGATTTGATTGGCGGGTTAGGTTTTTAATTAATCGTGTGGATTAATTAATTTCGTTTATATGGCGGAAGACGATCGGGATTAGTTTTTTAAACCAGAGTTAAGACTTGGGATATAGAAAATACATCAGGATTTTAACTCGAGTTAGGCGTCGGGCAAGGGGAAAAATATGAAAGGTAATGGGATTATTTCTTTTGAAGTTAGGTTTAAACAAACTTCGGGCATTTTTGTTTTAAACACATATCAAATATGTTTAAATGTTTTTCATATATTTTTATTATATGATAATTAAACCAATGTGATTTATTTACCATAGGGGGCGGGAATATATATAAAGTTATTTTTTAACCAAAGGAGGTATAAAGTGGGTTTTTAATTTGAACAAGTGGGGATTAAATACTTTGGTTAAAACTATAATACATGGGTTTTTTGGGCTATTATATAAAAGAAGTTATATATAATAGGAGAAGGTGATTTTATGGGGGGTTAATATATAAATTAGAGTTAATAAGATCAAGGGACAATGTAAAATCAAACTTCATTAATATAACTAAGCAAGTGAAGATTACAAGCAAATTGCATTATAACAACTTCATTACTTAGACTTAGAATAAAAAATGATTTTGAGGGTTTTTATGAACTATTGCATGATTTTCCTAACTAAAATGGGATTTTACTTAGGAAAAGATTTTTGGGAGGTGAATGAATGTTAAGTACTTAGGCTTTTCCAATTATTAGGCCGAGGGTCCGGTCCCTCCAAAAGTCAAGGAAATGCCTTGAGCCCCTTTAATCTTCAAATACCTTAGTGCCTAGGGAAATTAGTGAATTCTTTAGGGAAAAATGAAGGGGAAGTTAATAATCTTGACTTTGCTTTGCTGTGAATATTTTCCAATGTAGTATCTGCCTTTGCACTTGTGATGAAAGTACGATTGAACACATTTAGAACCATCATTCATCACATATAATTCTGCAACAACTTCTACCTACCCTACCTACTTTACCCTATCATTTTCTCTTCTTTATTAGGGTGCACTTAGACTGGCAAACCCTTATCACACTTTTCTTTTACATATGGAAACCTATCTAATTCTAGCATTATTACATCCAAGGGCTCAGATTAAACTGTTGAGTTCCTTTTATTTACTCTACCTATCTACTTATCTGCCAAGATTAAACAGTTTGGTCAGATTTTATTCTCTATTTCTAAAACAGGTAATTGAAAGATGAACTAGCCAAGCTTAAATTGTTTGACTATTCATCAATTGTGGCATAAAATACAATCTGCACACAATTTGTTTATGACATCAAAACAAAAGGTAGTGGCATTTAGATTTGCACACTTTCCTTGGCCTTTCTTTTGGTGGGGTTCATTTTCTTTCACTTTTTTTTGGCCATTTTTATTTTTTTACCCTTTGATTTTTCTTTTAGGGTATACCCTCTTTACATTTTTTAAATTTTTTTATTTTTGATAATATGGAAAACCTTTGCAACAAGGAAATGTATGAACATATTACATAGCCCATCAAGTCAATCATGAAATATGACACCTATTGGTATAGGAATCTAACACTCACACATAAAATTGCATTGATAGTAAACGAGCACATGGGTTTTGAGCATCAGAGGGTTGACATGATCATATGTTTCCTTAATAACGCTCAGGTTTTTTAGATAGCACAAAAACTATGAAAATTAATCCTTGCATATTTATGATGATAGTGCAGTTTAATGAAATAGATTAAAGAGGGAAGGGTTGAAAACTCTTTCTTGAGACTTGTAGTGTAGCCTAGTGAATTAGGGCCACCTATTGTGGAATATAGACTTGGTAGGTTATCAAGTGGTATTAGAGCTAGTAAAATCTCTTTGGAGGAAAACTAGAGTAGATTTATGCTCTTGAAGTTGTATACACAGATATAATTGTGATTGCAAGAAGAAAGGATCAAATTTTAAGTATGACAGGAAGCAGGCACACAGAGATAAGGTGTGGTAGAATATGGAGAGTATTTGATACTCTTAAGGAGAATTTTCAAAGTCAAATGAACACGGAATAGTCCATTCAATGTGCAGATGAATGGTGGAACAAGATCATGCATAGATCTTGAAGGTGATATAGTATGTCTTTATTTTTAACTATGGGTTTGAGGATTGTGTTTGCAAATTTCAAGTTGCTTACAAAGAGGGAACATCTCAACAAAATAACAATAAGAGAAGTTGTAAGAAGAAAAACTAGTTGCGTTCTTGAAGGCATAGTAAGTGGATACTCTGAAGGAAAGTGGCGAAGAACCTAAACGTTCCAACTGAAGGTTGGATAGAGAGGACAAGAGTGTTCTCAAAGGAAGTGGAAGCTGCAGAAGCAAAGAGGAGCAAGAGAGTGGCTCAGAAGATGGTTCCAAGACAGAGAGCCAAAAGATACCAACAGGTCCATCGCAGAGAGAGAGCTTGCATTCTTGGATGGAAAGTATGAAGGCTTCTTGAAAAGGGAGGCTTAGGTGTAGTCAACAAGTGAACAAATGGATTTCATAGAGGAGGAGAATATGAATATTGATATTCACAGTAGATTTCATATAGAAGCCATAGAAAGGAGAAGAAACATGCCAAGGAAAATGGCATGAGAAAAAGTCAAGAAGAGATTGACGGAGAGAAAGCTTAGATAAAAATCCATATTGAGTTATTGATGGAGATGTTACAGAGGAATAAGGAATACCAGAGGTATGGTTGGATTATGAGAGGAAAAGTCAAATGGCATAGATTGCAAGTGAAATGGGAGCATAGATTGAATTCTCAAATGAAGGAAGAGTGACTCAAAGTAAATGAGTATGAGGAAGGAGTTTTGGTATGTGAACCAGAACATGGCCCATTGTTTTTTGAAAGAAATGAAGATACAGAGGAGATATCTACAGAGGATATTCTAAATCATATGAAGGATTCAGAGTAGCAAGAAGACTTGCTGTCTGAAGCATCAAGTGAGACCGCAAGATCTTGTGTTTTTAAAACTGATAATTTGTGTATGATTGCAGGTATTGCAAAATATAGGCAACCTTTTGAAGATGTCTTGAAGTAAAATATTATGAAGAAAACCTCTCATATGAGGAAGGCTTTGAATGGTTGCAACAGAAGGAGTTTATTGATGAGTTACTTAATGGGAGAAGACAGTCATATGACATTTTGATGGAGATGGAAGATCATAATATTATTCTGATGAAGAATGAAGGAACATTGTCTCATAGAGGTAAGCCAATGAATTTGACTAATGATGAAGAACAATTGTAGGAGAATGCTAATGCAGAAGACAAGGCAAGGATAGCTCTTGAAGAGGGCTTACAGAAAGACAATAATGAAAAATGTGTTGAAGAAGGAGGTGAGGAAAATTTGTCTCATGACAAAGAGAAGACAGTCATAGGACTCAATCAAGAGGAAGGGCATCTACTGAAAGATGTTAAGAAACAAGAAGAACATATTGAAGACTATAAATAGCATCATGATTAAGTACTTGTGAGGTGTCAAAGAGAAATTGAGTTGTTGGAGTATTTGCTGAAAGAATCGAAGTATGAGAGTGTGATTGCAGTTATAAATGAAGGATTATCTCAAGCTTTTATTGGGACAGAGATATGTATCAGTTGCCAAGTTTCTAATGTATTGGTTGACAGAGAAGAAAAGGTGGATGAGTATGCAGTTAGAAAGATGACCGACAATTTACTTCTTGAAATTAAGAAGCAACAAATGGAAATTGCAGAGGAAGATGTTTTCAAAGACATTAAGGACGCGCTGAAGGAAGAATTGCCTTGTCAAGGGCATATTAAAAATTTTGTTTTGCAGAGAAGAATAGAAATTGATTCTGTGATTGATGAACTATGGAACTTAATGATGAACTAGTTCAAATGGAGAAAACTAACAGCAGAAGGAATGATCAATAAGAAATTGGAGCTGACTAAAGGAAATAAAATGAACCAGAAGATAGCAGACATGCAACAACAACAAAGGTGCAGAGCATTTGGAAAATTACAAACTAAGGTTTGGGACCCTGGAGGTTTTCATCAGCATATGAAACACATGATCAGGAGATCATGAATGTTTTCAACTTTGGGAGTTTGATGTAGGAGCATTTGGCTCAAAAAATCATTGTATTTTGGTTGACTTAGGGGGTCTAATGTTTGATAAATAATTTAATTTATTAATAGGAATTTTTAAAATAATTTGAATGAGAAATAGTTGTGTGAGGTTTTAATGTAACTATTCTCACATAATGGAGAATACGAGAGATATTAGCCTTGTAAATATCTCATAAATATATTCGGGATGAGGGATCCTAGAATAGGGAATTAGTTGAGTCAAAATTGGATTAAGAGATTTTAGGAATTAGTTGAGTAATCTATGGAGAAGATCATGGATCCAAAATAATCCATAACTATGGAATTGTTCCTATAAGTGTAAGCCTACATATGGAAAGAGGGAGAGAGTGAGAGTGGATGTAAGTTTGTTGCGAGCGTGATGAGATATCTAGGAGGCCTATTTAAATGAAGAAAACCAAGCTAGAGAGAGGGAAATATTACTGAAATTAATCAAGGTCAAGAATGTTAGAATACATTATGTAAATCTATATAATTTATGTGTGTATTTGATTAATACAAAAAAATAATATTATGTTTTGAGTGTTATATGAATAGACTGTGTGAAATTCTATTCATTATGTGATAGTATATATCTTTGCATATTGGGTGAATTGTGTGAGTACATGAACCTGATGGAGTTCGAATGGTGAAATCGATGTTAGGGAAAGTGCTTTTAGAGAGATCATTGTCAAAATAATTGTGCACATAGGATGCTTGTAAAAGATATAGTTTAATAATGCAACGAATTGAGGATTTGTTTGTGAGATGACTGCTCTGCGTTGAGCAATATTGATGAAATCATGTTTGGAGGTTTTCTTAGAAAATAAACATGAATTGTGTGATAGTATGTGTGGGAAATTAATGGAATGATAAATATTTTTGTTTTAATTTCTGAAGCTTTGTTCTTTCCTCCAAGAAAATCAAAGGTCGATAGTGGATGAGTTGACTGAAGCATTTTCAACAATCAATGATTGGATCTGAATAATATGTGAAACTATGTTTCATACAATGCCGTAATTAAAGAAATTTGACATTTATGGAAAGTTGTTAAATCAAGAATTAAATCCTGTTACAGGGGAGTGTTGTGACCAGCAACAACCCCCCTTTTTATTTAATATTAGTAATAATACTAAATAAATGAGGACCCTTAGTTAAAAAATCCAAAAAATCAATTAAGATTTGTTTGCCTTTTCAAATAAAACTTTCTATCATAAACCTATAGAAATCCCTTAGAAAGAATATTTAGAAACACTTAAGTTTATGATAGATTATAATAAAATTGCTCTTTAAAACAAGATAGCGCATCCATAACAAAATGGTATATATAAAACTCATTGATCGCAGATCGCATAGCGCAGAAAACAGAAATGATTAATAAATATCTTTTGCGCTCTTGTCGACCTTGCGCTTTTGCGATTTTGCGCTTTTGCGCTTTTGCAATATGCGCTTTTGCGCTATTGCGCAAATTCCTCTTTTGCGCTATTTTCATAACTACGATGACTTCATTTTGCGATATTGCGACATTGTGATATTGCGATATTGCGCAGCAAATCGCAGATCGCAATGTCGCAGATTCATGTAGGCGCGCTATCCCAAGGCAATCTTCCCATATGTCAAATCCGTTATGCGCTTTAATGATTATATTAAATGATTGGATTGATTATTAATGTGAAATGAGATTGTGGTTAGATTGAAAGTCGTTTCACAATTAAAATATTATATTTCATCCGCTTTCACATTCAAAACAGTCTCATCACCTTTCTTATATCATTACTCTCATTTATTCGTAAAACGCAGGCACGAAGGAGCAAACGACTATACAAAGCTTCCACTAAACACTATGGGTAAGAAGGAGAAGAGCTCAAATTCTGAAAACAAAGAAATGGCTTTGCTATATGCAGACACCGCTTGTAACAAGGATGCCGGTATATCCACTTGGGAAGGAATGTATAATCTGTTAGAAGAAGAAAACCCTGTGGTGATAAAAGTTGCAGCTACAGCATGTTCAAAGAATACGTCTGAAGCAACCCTTAGAGACTTGGCTTGCTCATTTCTGCATAGAATAGCAGCAAGGCCAAGGATTCTCCCATATACAGACATGGTGAGATGGGTGTTGGATAGCACATATATTTCAGACAGACAATTCATAACTCCATCTGAAGAGCTAATCGGGTCATTCACCATAGAAGATCTGAGATTAATGTATAAGCTGCCAGAACCTCAGGCGACTTTCAACAAGCAATTTATGGAAGATTTTGCCAAAGAACACTCAAATTTGGCAGAATGCACAAAGGAGTGGACCAAAAGAAGTGAACCATTGAAGAAAAACAAACAATTTATGTACAGCACGGGTTCACTTACCTCTCCTTATTGTTTTACTGCTGCCATGTTATGCAGGCTTTTTGGAAAGCCTGACATAAATATGATCTTACCCGAATGGCTTCCTTTGTTGAATGCGGCTGTTAATTCTACAATTGTAGACTGGGCCAAAATCCTATCTGATAATCTCACCACTGCTATTTTTCACTACCGGTCTAAACGAAATGTTTCCCAGCGGGTTTATCCGCCCTTTTATTTATCTGCTTATGTCATGGACGCCATCTGCTATGTCTCTAAATTCCCTGTGATGGGCTGGAAATGGACTATCCACGATCCTTTCCCCATTCATGTGTACCATAAAGAACTATGGGAGTCTAAGTTTGTCCCCCATTTTTATCAAATTTGTCATGGAATAATGCTGCCATTGTATAGAACATTGTATAATAAGGATGCCCCAAGATTATCCTCAGAAACAGAGGTTGATATTCTCCCCGTCGCGAGATGGTTTGGAGAAGAATTGTTCACTTATATTAGGGTTTTTGGAATTTATGCTTCTCCCCATGTTTTACCCCTATATGTTCCAGATAGACTTGTAGCTCGGGAAATTGCTTATCAGACCTGTGGCCAGGGAGGTATAACAAAAGATTTAAAAGAGAAGAAAAAAGGCATTTGGCCTCAATTTCCTATAAAATGTGGAACATTTTCATTGTTCGATATTGGTCATGCATTCCAAGAGATAGGCAACATTACATGCCTACAAATGTTCAAATTCTCGAGAAGGTTATTCGACCTAGATGATATTGTTAAGAATTTTACCAATGCAATCAGAGTAAGGGAATTTTCCGGAGAACAGGATCTTTTTGATGATATGTTCCAAGCAAGAAATTCATTTAAAGAAGTTTTGAATTCAGCTCAAATGCAGTTATCTCCAGAGGATTTTCAGGAATTCAAACTTTATAGAGAAAGAAGACTGACTCCTATTCCTTTGGGAAATCTACGCTTAGAGCCCGCAAGGGAGAAAACTCCTAGTGTTAGTCTTAACGGCAGTTCAAGTACAGATAAATCTAAATCAAAATCTGACAGAGAGACTTCTGAACATTCCAATAAGTCTAATGAAAAGGAAGACACAATGGAAGAATCCATAAAATATTCTGCGCAATCAAAAGAAACTACTCAACAACAAATTTTGACTTCTCAACAGACAGATCCTCCTCCAACCAATGTACAACAACAACCAGTCATTATTGAATTAGACAAAGAATGGGAAACCTTCAACCAATTGATTAATGTAGAAGGACAGAATGTACAGACCCCTGTCCAGACAACCAAAGTTTTGAACACAGGAACAAGCAGCACAGTCACAGTGACAGAGCACATACCAATCACACCCTCCTCTGAAATTTTACTTAATGTAGAGGACATTCCCCCTCTGGATGTATTCTACAGCCCAAAATACAAAGCAGTAGTGAAGAGACAGAGAAAAAAGAGAAAAATAGAAAGTGCAATTGCTACTGAAGCAGAACAAGTAGATGTTTTGTGGAAAGATCTTGCCATAGAGCCTACTCGTAACCTCACTAAGTTATCTCAAATAACAGGAGCTTATGCTTCTGCAACAATTGATAAAGCAGTTGAGATACAACTTTTGTTGAATGAAAAAGAAGAACAGGTAAAAGCTCTGCAACAGGTACAGGCCAATAAGGAAGCACAATTGAAACTTGAAGAGTTATAACAACAACTTCAAGAAATGTAAATAGGACATCAAAAAATCTTGGCTGATAAAGACAAACAAATACAGATTATCCAAGATCAGCACAAAAATGATCCTAAGCTTCCAGAATTCATTTCAGAGACCATTTCTTTGAACAATCAACTACTGCAACAAGGGGAAGTTTTCTGCCAAAAAATCTTGCAATGGAATTCTTTGTGCCAAGAGAGCGATTAAATCACAAATCATGTCATAGATTTACGAAATGATTATGATTTGATTAATGAAAAGATCAATGATTATCTGGCATGGCAAAAGACAGAAGAAGGCAGAAAAGCTGGTCCACCCAGTGTTAATGAAAACCATAAAGACATACTGTTCAATAACTGGGATGCACAAATCAGAAGGGTAGAAAAGGCAGCAGAGGAGGCGGCTACAGCGGCAAACACTCTCACTGATTGTGTAAATGACAATTTACACAAAGCTAATTTGGTCCCAGAAACTGTTCTAGGATATCTCCCACAGGAAAATCAACTGCAAACAGAATGGAGACAAAAGGAAGAAGAAAGAGCAAAATCCATCCAAGGGCTGACAAGATTGAATTGGGACTCATACTGGATGTACTTGGTGAAGCCACACAGTCAGCACAGTGCACTCAATTGTATTATCAATACTACAGAGAAGATTGCTCCTACGCTTGCCGACTCTGTCTTTTCAGGGCAGTTGAATTCCGAAGTCGGTCAACCGCATCTTCTCAAAACTATGCTAGATGCCTGCAAGCTTAAAGATAAAATTCATAGATAGATAGATTTAGTTTTAATTTCACTGTATTTTAGCCTAGGAAAAGGACGGTCATTGAACCGAATCCTTAATTTTTGTAATAAACTATTTTTAGAAGTTAGTTAAGTAGTATTTAAACCCCTCTCATACATAGAGAGAGGGGTCCTGGATCTTAATATCTTTGGACTTGGAGATTGCATTATCATTTACGTACTCCATTGTCTTATTTTTCCTTTAAAGGATCTGTCTGGTGACAATCCCTGGTCCACTACTTTGAAGTGTTGCATTTATGTACCTTGGAATTTGATTTTGCATCATAGTTACTGGATAGAGTATCAGATTGCATCTGAAAGTCATCAAGATGAACAAGGTATTTCTATCTGTTTACTGTTGATTTCTCTTGTCTTATGATATTCGTTTTAAAATTGCTATCATTTATATGTATATTTTTTTTCACAACGCTTCATTTTTATATATCATTTCTGAGTATAATTGAAACGTTATTTTTCATAATTACATGTAGATGGTGTACAATGATGAATGCAATATGCTAATACAACTTTGTTTAATTTCTTAAACAGAGTTATCTTTATTTGTTTCTGCACATTTCAATTTAATTAATAATACATTTTCATGGTTATTGTTGAATTGGAACAATCTTAAGTTGTATTCACATATAGTTACCTGGGTTAGTATTAGAATTTCTTTACCAGTATTTAGTTTAGATTAGATAGTTTTATTTCAGTTAATTTAGTCCCATTTCCACCCATCCAATCCAATCCATTTAGTTACAAGGAAACTGGTCCTTTAGAATAGTCGAACCCTTATAAGCGGAAGGAGTTGTTATAAGGTCAATAAAGATGGTTTTACATATGGTTTTACTGATATTTAAACCTTCTTTTTCTAGGCTTCAGGAAATTAGAAAGTTCTTTGTGTATCTAAAGGAATTTTGTTTCATTTAATGGACTGTGTATCCACTTTATGAGTATGCAGTTGAGTTTGTTGAAATTGAGTTTTGAGGGCGCCTGTTGAAGACAAAAATGATGTTCGATCATTTCAGGAATGATTCGAATAGAACAGGTTTTAAAAGTCAGAGATTGAAGCCTGATTTACGAATGTGTAAATGTGGCAATGATGATAAAGTCAGAATTAAATCTCAGAGAATGCGGGGAGTGAACATAGTATGGTGTGTGGTTGGAATGTGCTAAAGCCTGAGAATTAAACCCAAACTCTATTTCCCTTCCAATTTCATTTCGTTGTTGAGTCGAAATAATGAAAGACGTAGATCGAATTAGATATTGATCGAATTCCTGTTTGAGATCCAATTAGGAGGTGGATCGAAGTCCTGTTCAGGATTGAAGCCTAATTCTAGATTGCTAGATGTGGCATGGAAGGTAAGTCTATTTAAAGGTTTATGTACAGAGTTTAAAATAGAACATAACTTAATAAACGCAGCATTGAAAAATAATGCAAGGGTGTCATGATCATAGCAAGCAGATGAAGTAGTAGATGAAGGGAATTCGTAAGGGAAAATCGTCATCAAACTTGTGGTTCAATTTATGATCAAAGGAGGATGAATTTTTAAATTCTGCTATCTGGGTTTTGTGCAGAGCAGGGTCTATTTGGTAAATCACAAGCGATTTTCCAAAAAGGTCCCTGGTTGAGGAGTTCCGAAGTGATATTTAAACTGTGTTTTTGCAGACTGCGTGAATGAAAATGACTTAATATGTTTACATAAGTGTTGATAGTTTCCTATTCATAGAGTTCTGTTCCTAAACCAGAAGTTTAGTTCCTGTTCTGGCAGAAGGAATCCTATTCGCACCTCCAACGTTCTCACACATCAAATTGCATTGATAGTAAACGAGCACATGGGTTTTGAGCATCAGAGGGTTGACATGTTCATGTGTTTCCTTAATCACGCTCAGGTTTCTTAGATAGTGCAAAAAATCTGAAAATTAATCGTTCCATATTTATGATGATAGCGCAGTTTAATGAAATATATTAAAGGGGGAAGGGTTGAAGTATCTTTTTTGATACTTGTAGTGTAGCCTAGTGAATTAGGGCTATCTATTGTGGAATATAGACCTAGTAGGTTATCAATAGAGAGTCATATGGAATGTGAAAAGTCATGTGGAAGTTGAAGAGTCATGAGGGTATGTGAAAGGTTAGGGTAGGTGAAAATTCACTATGTCGTCTATAAATAAACCCTCATGGCTAGATTTAAAGGGCACTCATCTTTGGAATTGATTGGTGCATATTATTTGAGATATTAGAGATATTTTTGAGGATTCAAGTGATGCATTTACATCCCCACTAATGGATTTCATGGGCATTTCATGTGATGGTGTTGTGAATATTTCAGCTTAATGTTAGAATCTATTTGAGCCTGGGAATGCAAATCATTACATGTGTTTTTGAATATTGTGAGACACTTCTTACGGTGATTTAATGGTATATGTTTTGTTTCCATGCGTTTACATTAACGAACAACTTTGTTGATTTAAGCACATATCATACGTGGGATTGTATGCTTTTAAATGCTTTCATATTTTTTGTTGATTAGGAACTAATTCATAATCAATAAATGGATATTTATCTTTATACATGTGTTTTAATTGAAGTCTTGCTAACATTGCTTCTTTTAAAATTCATGCCATGTCATTTAATTGTTGTTATGTTCACAACATCGCATATGTTAAATTTCCATAGATTTTCTTAACTTGTGTTTATCAAAAACATTATTTTTTTTCTAACGCTTTTGTTCATTCTATCCAAAACGAATCTCTAAGTAACATGGTTGTAGTCGAGCCCACATACTAGATGGGACTCCTGTCCCAAACAATATAGAGTCTAGTTGGGATTTTTCACTAGGGAGATCACCTAACTGTTGGTGGAAAAATATTTCCCATCAACACAGTGGAAAAAGGGAGTTTGTGATTGGATGACAACAATGACCATCAATGTCTTATGGTGTTTCCATCAATGAAAACGAGGGATATTGTTCCACTTAGTATTTTCATGGGGTTGTGACCTGAATAGGACAAACTAGTTTTACTATGCTAGCTTCCTCATCAGTATAAAAGAAAAGTGCTTAAGGATTGTGTCAAATAGCAAGTTTATGAGAGGGTTTATGTGCCAAATTTTTGTGTCTTTTATGAGCAATTCATGAAGTAAATTAGCTTTAAAAACACATAAAAAACAAGTAAATTGCAGAGACTATAATACAAAGCAAGCGCATTACACAGTAGTGATGAAGGAGTTCACCCCTCCTCGGCTACGTCTCCTTGGACCAGCTTCAATGACTTGGCCCTCTTTGATTAACTGATCAAAAATTTGAATACAATCATTTCCTAAGCTCTGATAGCTCTCAAAACTACTCCAATGGTTCTGGGACACCCCCAATACCCCTGTTTTGGTTCTGGCTGAGTTGAATTCTTACTCTTTGGGCAAAAGTTATGCCTCTTTCAGTGAACCCCACTATTTGCTCTGCTAATTTAGTTAGCTACAGTTAAAACTGGCAGTTTCCGCCAATTTCAGAGGTCTCCCAATTAAATGTTAAGTGGATTTAGCGTGTTAATTAAGCATGCTTAACACACTAATCTTAATCTGCACTTAAGTCATGGATTAGGTGCTTTAAATGTGATTAGGGTTAATAAACAAGTTTTTAAACTAAAACTCCGCGTTTATGGGTTGGAGCTCCCGCAGTGGTTATATGTTTTTGTTGTGTGCACTGGGGGCTGGCCCCCACCTTACCCCGCTGTGAACTATAGTTTAAAATAAATATATGTGGCTACCATAGTATTATAAGATATAACGGACAACAGACACAGTAAGGCATTATGTTGTGTGGCGGGAGGTCGCGGGGTTGAAAATTGGCGTCTCCGCCTGGAATTTGACCATAATTATTACACGGTGATACAAATTGGGGGGGCATGTGGTGGTCTCCGAGCTTTCCATGTGTCCTCACCCGATTGGCTTAAAATTAAACCAGTAATATTACACCACGTCACCCACCATACGAACCAACCAAATGCTGCCAAGTGGCATCCTACCATTCGACAGAGAAGAGATTGATAAATATTTGATCAGCCCAGTTAGCTACCACATCAGCATGGCATGGATCCTGAGACATACAGACTACTGATTGTGCACTTGCTTGTTGCATTTTGCCTATTTTGACAAACGATCAAAACCCTCTAACTTTCTCATACGAACCAACCAAATGATGCCAAGTGCCAGCCTACCATTCAACAGAGAAGAAATTGACCAATATTTGACTAGCCCAGTTAGCTGCCACGTCAGCATGGCACGAATCCCAAGGCATACAAACTACTGACTGTGCACCTGCTTGTTGCATTTTGCCTATTTTGACAAATGATCAAAACGCTCTAACTTTCTCATACAAACTCTGTTTTGAGCGAAACGAAGTGCGTTAGAATCAGGAAGACGTGACCTATCTGGTCGTTTAGGTTCTACTCCATTCTAAGAATTTTGAATGTTTAGCGAATTTTTTGCCCCAATTCAGTTTTCGATCACTCCTTCCCACCGAAAGTATTTTGGACCCGCAAAATCTAGTTATCTAATGAGAGTTTAATCCTCTTCACCTTTCCAAGTTCTATCGACTTGATTCTACTTGGAAAATTCTTCATGACAACCACTTTGGTTCCTTGACATGCCTACTCTTGCAAATGGCTTGGTACTTCAACTAATGTCCTTTTGTTGTTGACCCTTGTTGGTTGCTTGTTGACTAATGAAAAACATCTCGCTATAACAAAGTGATCTCTCTGTGCTTAGAAAGCTTGTCTGATGACCTTCCCATTGACAATCATGTCCCTCCTTTGCATAAACATGCATTTGATGCAAGCTTCTCCTTGGAAACTCTTTTCCAATTTAAACCCATCTGAGTGAACTACAGCAATGAATTCAAATATCAGTAATCTCTAGAAATGAAATGACAATTATTTTACCTCCATGGTACCAAATTCTAGATCTGGAAGAAGGTCTTCGCCATCTCTTTCGCTTCTTGGCGTCATGCATCATATGGTCTAAAAAAGGGTTGTTGTTTTTGCTGCAATATTTTCTCATCTTGTCCCTCTTTCCGCTTCTTGATTCTATCATCCTCCAGTATTGACATCATGTTGATCATGCCATGATTTGAGAATGAAGGCTAATCATGAGGCTCTCGCTCAAGAGTGGACCTTCCAAAATCTCGAGACATCTTGTCACAAGAAAAACCATTAACTTGAAAAACACATCATGCAAGAAACACAACTTGAGGACCTCTTCCTTTTTCTCCTTCAAAGAAACAAATGTCACATCCTGTGGACATCGCCATGCATTCTTACATATTGGTGTACAAACCCATCAACCAAACACAAGTCGACAAAACATGCATCTTCAAACCATTGAATCTTAAGACAAACAAAAGCATGTACAACACTTGACGATTATTTTCCCAAAACAACAAGAATTTCACATCTCATGAAACAATTCATCAACATATCCCTTTCATCCTTGGAGACTAAATCAACTCTTCCAAGTCGATAAGACATAGATGTAATAATCAATCGACCAACACAATTCAATCACTCATGCATGTGCAAATGATCAACATTCTTGTTACACAGTAATTTGTCACCGTCCCTACCATTCCCCCATCCCGCACAATGGAGGACCCATTCTGTGACCTGTGAACATTGTCATGCCTTGAAATCATCATCAATGCATCCCTCTGAACATGAGCTTCATTTGCCCTTGAGACATCTCCTTGCAAAAGTCATGAAAAATATCCCTTTTGGCATTGGCGCGGACAAGCAGTTCAGTACTCGCGCCAATGGGAAAATCAATGCAAAGAGGTCGCGCCACCTGGCGCTTTGTCATAGAGCCGTAGTCGCGCCACCCAATTTGGGAGTTGTTTTTTAAATATGGATGGCGGGAGTTGAGTTCTAACAAATTCACAAACCATCACCTATCTTGAGTTGGGAGGTTGGCTGCGGGAGTTCTATGGAGGGAAGTGGTTTTGCCACCTCCCATGGAACTTTCCTTGTTGATAGGGCCAATCCCATAATAATAGGGATCCCAACTCCTCCTTCCCCATCTATAAAAGCTTGCTCAAATCAATGGCAAGCTAGTCTTGAAGTGCTGAAGCTTTGCATCTCCATATTCCCAAGTGCCTTTGTGCTGTAAAGAATCCTCTCTTTCCCTTAAGGCCAACTCAAGTAAGGAGACCATTGTCACGAGACTCTGGAGAGGTTTTCCCTTTCCTTGGCGAGCTTTGCGAGACGTGGACTACTGGAGACCCGTCCGAAGAAGACCGCGACGTCAGAACTTGGTTGTAATATTTCTTCGCTGGTTATTTAATAGATGATTATGATTATGGTTCCACTCCGTTTTCCATCATGTTAATGCGAGTAATGTCCTTTCTGACTGATGTTTAGTTACGTGTGCTGGTTTATATGCTTGTATCTGTTCGTTTCTTCTATGTGCAGGTGTTCATCCGCGGAGATCGTGGAGGGATTGTGATCTGCCGAGGCTGAGGAACGGGGACGCTTCTTCTTCAGATCCTAGCGTTGGAATCCAGGTAGGCTTCTATCTCTAGCCTTTTCATTCGTAATTAGGAACCTGCGTCATGACATTGTTTGTTTGTTGCTAGACCCCTGCTGGGCTAGTAGGGATCGCCTCTGTCCGCAGAGGGGATTTACCTCCTCAACAAGTCTCAAGTTGACAACATGCATGTTAAAAATCAACCAACCAACACAAGTCAATCACTCATGCATGTTCAAGCACAATGAAACTATAAAAAAATCCATTGTTCACACACACAAAATCTCATGCATGTATACAATTCTCAACTCTCTCACAAGTACAATCACAAGTACAAGAATCCCATAGTATGAACGAGAACTTAAAGAGTTGAAATGACCAAATTTTTTGCAACAAAGTGAGTCAAAATACTCCACTTTCAAACACCTTCCTTGCGTAAACATGCAACATGCTTTCTAGAGAAAAATAAATGCATTCACATGCAAATTGCAATTACAAATTTCCATCTTTGTTGCATTTAAGTAAGTCAACATAAATATACTTTTCCAACATCTTGCTTCGTGCAATATGCAACATAATTTCAAGAGAAAATAAATGCATTCAGATAACAAGGAAATGCATCAATAAGGAAAGATTTGCATCAATTATCAAAAGAAATGCAAGGCCTTAATTGGTTAAGAAATCTAACCATCTCTTTCCAAACCACTTCAATGGTGCTTCTTTTAGTTGCACTTCATCATGTGTATCATCCTTACCCACATCAACTATGGAATCCTCTTTTCCATTCTTGTCAAAATCTCTCTCCACCTTCTTCAAATGTCGTGGATGACTTGTTGGATACAAAGTCCAACACTTGTCTAAAAGATGACCCTACTTATGGCAATGAGTGAAAAATAATTGCATCTTCTTTTCAATGTGGGTTTTATTGTTCATTGGACCTTTGGATTTCTATCTCCTTTGTTTTTAAAGTTTCCTGTGTATGGTTATCTTCTTCCAACACCTCGAAACATTATGGTTATTCAAACCACAAAAGGAACATGTAAATTTTCTCCAAATATTATGTGAGGATTTTACATGTTTATCATAATTAAAAGCAAATTAATTAAAGGCAGATTTATACCTTGCACATTCACCTTTGTCGCCTTCTTGAGGAGGTGAATTAGATGAGGTAGTGGCTCTATTCGGAATACCAACAATGGCTTCAATGGATTTAGAGCTTTCAACGTCCTCTTGTTTGCCATTTCCATTAGTTGCATGTTTATGAGAATCTTCTTGCAAAGTGGGTGTAAAACTTTTGCATTCCTCATGAACACAAACTTCACAAGCTTGAGGTAATGAACATGTAATGAAAGTATATCTTGGAACACCTTCATGTGACTCCTTGGCTTTGGAGCATTCTCCATCTTCTTGATGTTCATAATCAATACTTGCATGGCTAAAAGCAATCTCTTCAACAGTGGGTGTAAATCTGTTGTATTCTCCACGAAAACAATATTGAGATAGTGAATATGTAATGGAAGCCTTTCTTCAAACATTTTCAAAAGTCTCCATACTTTTTGAGTATTCTACATCATCTTTTTCACCAAAACCTAGACCCATGTACCTAAACCTTCCCTCAACAACAATAGGGTTTATAATTCCTTGTGCATGTTTGGCTAACCCTTTACCTTCATAGCCCATTTTTTTTAACAATTTGGATGCTATTCCTCTAGTGTGTCTTTCAAAAACACCAAAAAAATCATCTTGAGAGGAAATTGAAGATAAAATTGATTTGCATACCTCATTTTCATGCACATACTTGGCTAGGGTTTCCTTGGCATAATGGAGTTGAATCTCCATCTCATGCATCTTTGCTAGGGTTTCATTTGCAATATGGAGTTGAGTCTCTGTTGAACACCTAATCCTCCATGGGTAGGTGTGGAAGGCGAAGAGTCACATAGGAGTCCAAGTGACCTTGGAAGATGAATCCAAGAGTCACATTATTGTATTATAAATGTACATCTATGTGTAATAGAGAAGCAACGAATTCCTATCTTTCTATGTGTGTGTTTATCTTTCCTCATACACCATGTGTGTGTTTAACATGGTATCAGAGTTGATACGTTCATAACCAGCTCAACATTGTGTAAGACATTTTTTTTTGTGGCATGTGTAAATCTGTAAAAATTCAGATCTTTTTGCAGCTCTTAGAAATTTTCTGCAGCATTCAGGAATCAATTTTTGCAGCATTCATAAATTATTCTGTTGGGTTCATTCAGAAGTCTGCAGGTTTTCTCACTGCTCCCTGCTGCATTCAGTTTTTACTACAAATTCTGCAATTTTTCTGCACTTTCTGCCTACTTTTTAGTGTGCAATATCTGAATTTTGGGAAAGGATTGAGTTGGAGAGCTGCTGGAAAAATATTGTTTGCTATTGTCTAAAGCGGGTCTCTGAAAAAAATTCTGAGTTTTACTGACAATTCTACAAATTTCTGCAAATTTCTGTTAATGTGAAATTTTTTCAATTTCTGCAAATTCTGCAAACTTCTACAAATTCTACTATTTCTGCAAAATTTACCTCGGCCCTCACCCTCTCGATCTCATAATAAAAAAATAATAATAATAAATTAATTAATTAATTAAAAAAAAAAATTGTTGTAGCCCACGCTCCCCACCTGTAAACACAATCTCCCTCCCCTTGGCCCTCATGACCCTCGCACCTACCTCCCTCTCTGCTCACCGTTGCCTTCCCCTCCCCACTCCCCATCACCATCCACTCCCTCACGCCTACCCTCCCCCTCACTGCTCCCGCTCGGCCCTACCCATACCCCTTACCCCTCGGCCCAACCCCCTGACCCCTCACCCGCTCGGCCTTCGGCCTCTCCCCCCCCCCCCCCGAACCCCTCACCACCCATCCCCCTTACCCCGCTCGGCCCCTCACTCACCCCATCTCTTGGCCCACGCCACCCCTACCCATCCCCCTCACGATCTTCCACTCAACCCTCCCCCTGACGACCGTCCTCTCCCTACCCCCTTCCATATCCGCCCTCCCCCTCATCCCTCGGCCCCCATTCCCCACCCCGCCCACCTCGCGCCCCCCACCCCCCCCCCCTCACTTTTCCCTCACCCATCCCCCTCCTTCCCCCTTATGGTTCTCCCCACCCTCCGCTCACCCCATCACTCCCACCCCACCCCACCCCCCCCGCAGCCCTGCACACTCACGCCCCCTCTCCCCCGCTCACCCCATCACTCCCCCACTCTGCCTTCCCCCTCACTACCTCCACCTCCCTCACTCGACCCTCCCCTCCCCTCTCTCGGCCGCTCGGCCTTCCCTCCCTCCCTCCCTCCCACGCAGTCTCTATGTTTTTGCCCTTTAATTTTAAAAAACATTTTAACAGATTTCACCTCCCTCCCCTAGATTTCACCTCCCTCAGTTAAAACCTCCCTCAAATAAATATTCTCCTAGATAAAACCTCCCCCAGATAAATCCTCCCCCAGATAAATCCTTCCCCAGTTAAAACCTCCCTTAGATAAATCCTCCCCCAGTTAAAACCTCTGTTTTTTTTTTCCTTTAAGAAAAAAAAACAGCAGAAGAAGAAGAGAGAGAGAGGAGATGGTAAATGGATAGATGGATTGTCTACATAGTGGAAAATGAAGTTTTTTGCTGTATATTTCTCTATTATGAAAACGTGACCAAGATGTGAGGCATGAAAATGTGAATGCAAATGTTGAAAATTAGCGGCATCATAAAACTTACTCATAGTTTTTGGAATTTGCCTTCCTCTTTATTGTGAGGTAATATATCAAGCTCAAGACCATCTGCTCATCGATAATGAAGCATCTAAACTCGTGAATATATTTTTGTTGAATTAGAGTTGTTGGTGTAAAACAGTTCTTTGAAGAAGAGAGAAATCATTTGCCTTAAAGGGTTATTGCACAGTAGTTTTTGCTACACATTTACAAAATATTTGTAGTGACATTGCATTGCTTCTTAATTCATAGTTGCAGTCAGTGTTTAACTTTTAGTTATTGAGAAATTGTTGAACACTTCGGTGTTGTGAGTCATTGTTGCTTGTTTATCAGATGGCCAATTCTACACCTTGAGGTCCTCCATAATTTGAGTAGCAAAGTTTGTTCTTTGGGAATTCCATAATTGGAAGTTCATGAAAGAAAAGGGTCTTTGAAGTCATTTGTATTATTTTGAAAGTAAGTTGAATCACATTGTAAACGGGTGCATTATCGGTTGAAGCCGACACCCTTTATTTCTTGAAGCCTGAGTTGTTGAAAAAAAAAATGGCTAAAATCAATGATGAATTAGAGTTGTTGAATAATCTCATTCATTCCAGTGTTCATGATATGGTAAAAATGAGCAAGAATGCTCTTTTTAATATTCAAACTTGCTTGCAAGATGCACAATACAAGATTGAGGTTTTGCAGTTGGAGTCTCAGCTTCAGCAAGATGAACTTCAGCAAAAGAGTCATTATTCTAAACTTGTTTATGTTCAGAACATTGAGAAGGACTCTCATCAGCAACAAGAATATAAAGTTCCAGACAATTCACATTCAGTTCCTTGTATAAGAGCAGATTTACATGTAGATGCAGCAGCTCAGCCTGCACTTCCCAAGCTCATCATCAGACCTTGGGAAGAGCTTATCCACAAAAAGCATAGAACTGGTCTTGGATATGAGAAGGATGTATCCTTTCATATTCTGGACTACTCCAAGCCAATCAAATTTCAGAGTGCCGGATTTCTCTATGACAGTTCACTTGCAGCTGTTCCAGATCCTGCTCCACTTCCACAACAACAACAACAAATTGTAAAATGCCAACAATGTGATCGAGTTGGCCATATGAAAGATCATTTTTTTGATATTCATCCATGCAAGCACTGTGGTCGGCACACCCATTCTTCACAAAGATGCTTCAGAAACAAGCCTCCTGCAAGAACAAAGATTCATCTTGGATGGATCGCTTCTTGGCAATGGGCATCGACAGCCAAGAATATGTTTAAGTCACATGTTAGAACTTGTTCTCGAATATTGAACAATCTTGCAGTTGAGTTTTCACCATCATCTCACCTTATACCTGACAGGGGGGAAAATGGTGGTCATCTACAAGCTTCGAAGTCAGATCAAGCAAGCCTGAGCCACAACCTGTAATTACATATTCAGAGTTGTAGCCAGAGACATAGCAGTTCAAGTGAGCCTGAGCCACAATTCGTCATTCCAGATTCATAGTTGTAGCCAGAGACACGGATGCCCATGAGCATGCCTTTGGTTGATGGACAGCCTTAAACCATCCATGTGAGGTTGATATTCTTCCTCTTTCGGAGCACTTCCTCTAGCAGAAGATTTCAGCTTATTGCCAGCTTTGGTTGAGTTCCAAGAATTGCATCATGCATTTCAGTGTTGGTGGTCATCCTTAAACCATCACAGGTTGTAGAGGGACAATTCCTTTAGCAAAAGGAGGGACAATTCCTTTAGCAAAAGCCCTTAGCTTCTTGCCAGTTTTGGAAGAGTTCCGGCAATTGCAATAAGCGTTGCGTTTCAGTGTTGGTGGTCATCCTTAAACCACCTCTTTATGCCAACATTTCAGATAGTTGATTCAGCCTAAGTGCTTCCATGCATACTTTGCAGATTTGTATTACAACTCTCTTCTTGGACTCACACATACCCCTTCGGATTTAGGGGGGGAATGTTGAACACCTAATCCTCCATAGGTAGGTGTGGAAGGTGATGAGTCACATAGGAGTCCAAGTGACCTTGGAAGATGAATCCAAGAGTCACATTATTGTATTATAAATGTACATCTATGTGTAATAGAGAAGCAACAAATGCCTATCTTTCTATGTGTGTATTTATGTTTCCTCATACACCATGTGTGTGTTTAATAGTCTCCATCTCATGCATCTTTTCAAGAAGCTCTTGCTTCTCCTCCTTCATGGCCATCAACTGCTCCTGAAGCCTACTACATTCCTTCATATCTTTAACCATCTCTTGCACCATATCTCTCATGATGAAGAGCTTCTGCAACATCTCTTCATCAAAGAGTCTTGCTAAGGAAGATTGATTAGAAACAATGTTGGATGAAGCTGCCATCTTCACACTTGTAATGCATAAAAAAAAATCTTCTTTGTTGTGATTTGTGAGCTAAGTCTTCAATTTTGACCTTCTCCTCTCTTCAGCTTACACACATAAACTTGCACACAGTTAAATTCTCCTTGCACAAATACAAAACCAATAGCTAGTTTTATAGGTAGCCTTGGAAAACCCCTGAGATAAAATTGCGTTAAAATGAGCTAAACTGTGGCTCTGATACCAACTTGATCTGAAGAAGACAAACTGGTTTTGTTGTGCTAGCTTCCTCATTAGTATAAAATAAAAGTGCTTAAGGATTGTGTCAAATAGAAATTTTATGAGAGCGTTTATGTGTCAAATTTGTGTGTCTTTAATGAGCAATTCATGATGTAAATTAGCTTTAAAAACCCATAAACAACAAGTAAATTGTAGAAACTATAATATATATCAAGAAAATTACATAGTAGTGATGAAGGAGTTCACCCCTCCTGGGCTACGTCTCCTTGGACCAGCTTCAATGGCTTGACCCTCTTTGATTAACTGATCAAAATTTTTAATATAGTCATTTCCTGAGCTCTGATGGCTCTCATACCCACTCCAATGGCTCTTGGACATCACAAATACCCCTGTTTTGGTTCTGACTGAGTTGAATTTTGTCTCTCTGGGAAAAAGTTATGCCTCTTTTAGTAAACCCCACTAATTTCTTTGCTAATTTAGTTAGTTGTAGTTAAAAATGGCAGTTTCCGCCAATTAACTGTTAAGTGGAGTTAGCGCGTTAATTAAACATGCTTAACGCACTAATCCCACGCTTATCTTTATCTACACTTAAGTCATGGTTTAGGCGCTTTAAATGTGATTAGGGTTAATAAACGTGTTTTAAAACTAAAACTCCACGTTTATGGGTTGGAGCTCCTTTCGTGGTTATATGTTGTGGTCGTGTGGATTGGGGGCTGGCCCCCACCTTACCCCGTCGTGAACTATAGTTTAAAACAAATATATGTGGTTGCCATAGTGTTGTAAGATCTAACGGACAATAGAGGCGGTAAGGCATTGTGTTGTGTGGCTGAAGGTCAAGGGGTCGAACCCTGAAGCCTCCGCCCGGAATTTGACCATAATTTTACCATGGTGATACAACTTGGGGGGGCACGTGGTGGCCTTCGAGCTTGCCACGTGTCCTCACCCGATTGGCTTTAAATTAAACCAGTAATATTACACCACATCACCCACCATACGAACCAACCAAATGTTGCCAAGTGGAAGCCTACCATTCAATAGAGAAGAAATTGATCAATCTTTGACCAGCCTAGTTAGTTACCAAATCAACATGGCATGGATCCCAAGGCGTACGGACTTCTAACTTTGCACCTGCTTGTCGCATATTGTCTGTTTTGACAAACGATCAAAACACTCTAACTTTCTCATACAGACTCTATTTTGAGCAAAACGAAGTGTACCAGAATCAGGAAGATGAGACCTATCCAGTTGTTCAGGTTCCACTCCATTCTGAGAAATTTGAATTTTTAGAAAAAATTTGCCCCCAATTTAGTTTTTGATCAGGTTGGGGTTTACTGAATTTGAAAATGTTTGGATGGGAACTCCTAACCAAAAGTTTATGGAGATTATTTTTTAGCCCAGGGTTCTGGAAGTACATTATTTTTTATAAGTATCTCAACCACATGTCCTTGGTTGAATGGTATAGAAGTGTAGGTTCAGATAACAAAATGGGATCACAAATCTAGAACAGTCTCAGGAAGGTAAGTAAGTGGTTATTGAAAAATATATAGTGGTCGTTTGGTAAAGGGGACAGAATCTTGCTTGGCATTGATTATATTCAGGGGTTCAGTTGTAATCATGCTCCCCTACAGAGTGTCATTTGCATGAAAAGAAATTTTTCTTCATGGATCAAGCTTATATTCGCTTCTCTACTTCGTGTCCATACTCAGTCTGGAAGGATGCAAATGAGATCAGCCTTTCAGGTACGAATGCACTCCACTGGAACAAAATTCTTACTGATCTTTAGATGGTAGTTTTGGTTTTTAACTCGGGTGGTGATACTTTATCTTGGAAAGGCTCCCTTTGCTCTTGTATTGTCATAGTATCCGATATTTGAAATTATATTTCTGGTCACTCCAATCAACTATTTATTAAAATTTGATATCAGAAAGAATGGAAATGGCATATCCCTTTGAAGAATATTATTTTCGGTTGGCTAGCTTGGAGAAATCACATACTGACATGGGATAACCTTGGCAAGAGGGGCGTTTCAGGACCTGGTTGGTGTTCCTTTTGTAAAGAATCTCAGGAGAATTCCACACACCTTTGTTTACAGTGCCCCTTTGCTATTGTTATTTGGATTGGCTTAATATCCCTCCATGAAGGTATTTCTCTTCACTCATTTTATAGCATGCTTTCAGTGGTGGTTTCAGAAGCAAGGAAGGTATAAAGTTATTCCTTTATTCATTACATGGGAGATTTGGAAGGTGAAGAACTTGATGATTTTTTAGGGGAAGCCTATAAGCATTTCAAAAATTTGTACAAATATCCTTGTTTGGTTGGAGTCTGTACTATAGCTGAACAAAACTATTAAAGTTCCTAGGAGATTGGGGAACCCTCCTTCGATAGTATATGTAGCTCGAGTTTTCGATGGTGTGTCCCAATCTACCCTATGCAGTTGCGAGGTAGTTCTTATGCTCAGTTTGCAGAGGCATCTTCATTATTTTTGGTTTGCAGGGGAAGGCACAAACTCTCATGTAGAGATCGTGGCCCTATGGGGCCTGTTATACATGGGCAAACATAATCGATTAGACATAATTTCAGTATATGGTGACTCAAAGAATATCATTGATGGGGTATATGGGATGTCAAATTTCTTGCCTCCCCTAATTAGCAAATTGGTGGTCTAGGATTCAGTTGTTGGTTCAACATTTTACGACAATCTCCTTCAAGCATGTATGTAGGGAACAAAATGAGGTAGCAGATGCACTGTCAAAGAAAGGACTTTGGGTGTCCCCTGGTTTTTTTCACTTTTTTTCTAGAGCAAATTTTGTGATTTTGGAGGAGGGAAGGATTTTGACTTTCTCTATATCCGACATTTTTACTTTCTGTTGTCTATTTCTAGAAAGTACTTGTCATATCTATCTTGATCTTGCATTTAAGATATATATGCGGAATATGCTCTCTCTCTTTTTTTACTTATGTCAATGCTTTCATCTAGAAGAAGGGCTCATGGCCATTATTAGCTTTTTCATGTCATCATAATGTTGGAAAATTTCATTGTAATATCTCTTAGTTTCTGAATTGTGCCACTTCTCTAGGTAGTTATTAGACCTTTGATGAGATTATATGTACTAGATTTTTCTTAATAGAAATCTACAACGTTTTTTCGTGTTAATATGGTATATTCTACCATTAGTTCCCCAAATCTAATATTTATATGATTTTTCCTTTAAAAATTATTCAATTGCCTTTTAGGAAGTAGACATTGCTAGAAGTACACATTGCTAGCTACATTTATGGCATGAGAAATATTTATTTTGTTTTGTTATATATATATATATATATATATATAACAAAACAAAATAAATATTTCTCATGCCATAAATGTAGCTAGCAATGTCTACTTCCTAAAAGGCAATTGAATAATTTTTAAAGGAAAAATCATATAAATATTAGATTTGGGGAACTAATGGTAGAATATACCATTAGTACTAAAAACATATTTTTTTGTTGACATCAGGGAAAGTTTACAACATGGTTGGAATTTGACGGTTTCCACACCTCCTTGATCCGTCTTCACAATTTAAAAGAAGGATCTTGATGATTTTGTAAATTTTTAAACTGTATTTGACAGACAATTTGTCCATCAAATTTCCTTTGAATTACAATACAACTGTTCGTACAAATTCTTCATTAGTTGATCTCTATGTAAATTGTAAATTGGGCGCACCATACACATTATTAAACATGCATGCTCTTAAGGATTAAATTTTAGTAAGATTAAATACAACCATGGAAAAACAAATACAATAAATTTATAAAAATTTATGCAGACGTTTCTAACCATATCGTTTAATTTTTATTTTCCAAAATTTAATAATACAATGGCGTGTAAAATTTATATATATATATATAATATCTTCAAAAATTCTTAAAACATTTAAATCATACAACTCAACCCTTACCACACCCCTTTTTTCGAGGGGGCGACCACAATAACGCACCCCTGCGCTAATGCACTAACGTTATAATGCAGGGGAGATGCTCCTGCATGCGCGTTACACGCAACAAAATTAACGCCGGCTTGTGCGGCGCGTTAGCAGTAACAGAGGCCCTATATATTACCAACGCGCGTTAGTCGTTGGCACTAACGTGACCCCTCCATATTGAGAGCCGTGTTAGCCTGGCCATACAGAAAATCCGAAGCCCATACGTCGGCAAGTTAAAGAAAAAACAAAAAAAACAAAAAAAATATATTTTAAAAGGATGAAGATTATCTTAGTTTAAATGCTTTGAAAACATTTATTTGAAAGGTTGGATTTTTGAAAGGTTAAGAGATATTTAAAAGTAGTTATTGGATTTTTCTTAAAAGCACTTGGTTGAAGGCTACGGAGATATTCAAAAGGTTGGTTTTTTCAAAGGATTAAGAGATACTTAAAAAAAGTTTTTGAAGATAGTGGTGTTTTAAAGTTTTTTATTTTAGTATATTGAAAAAAGAAATATTTTTGGGAGAGTTTATAAAGTGATGTTTCAAAGAGAAATAAAAAAGTAGTAGTTTTATTTGGATAAGAGTTTAGGGTTTTGAAAAAATTGCTCTTAGTTTTGTTTTGTTAAGTATGATAATGTGTTGGGTTCGGAAAAAAAATTTTGTATGTAAGGATATATAAATTTGTGAAGATTTTTTCTTATGAGGGCACATATTAAAATCATATTTTTTTTCGAGGGTGATATAGAAAGATGCCATAAGACATAAGAAAGATGGCAGTCATGGGTCGCAAAGCGACACTAAAGCAGATTAAGAAATGAATCAGAAAGAAGAGCAAAAGTATTTCGAATAACTCATAGAAGTTCTCACCGCAACCGAGGAATCTAAAAGACAAGTAAATGAAGCATAACAAATCAAGGATGCATGGATAAGGATGAATTTGGTAACAGTGCCAAAATTTACTAGTAAAAAATTTGATTTTTGGGTTGTCAAAATGCAAACTTTTCTTCGATGTAAAGAGTTAATTGAGTATCGTTATAATAACCCATATGACGAAGTATGTGATGCTTTAGTATTGGAATTTATAAAATGGGCATTGGATGAGAAAATTTTGTGCAAGGTAGAAAAAGCTACATCTTCCCAGGAAACATAGAAGATCTTGGAAGCAAAATTTGGCACTAAGTGACATGTAGCAGCAAGATGTGTGACACTCTGTTGAAGAATCAATCAAGAAATCAGTTGCAGATCTGAGAGTAAATGAGCAAGACTTCAGGAGGACAACATACCTTGGAGAATCCATGTATTTGGATGAAGAAGACACAACAAATATTCTAGATAGAGAAGCTAAAACCTTTGTGTGTGAAGTACAGCAAGAGCATATATATGCTCGAGAACTCCATTTTAATGTGGATGATGAATCCCACTATGACAAGACGCATGTGGATGATGACTACAAAGTGAGTTGTGAATTGGTGAATCCAACAATAGACGTTGCTGACAATGGTGAAGCTTTTAATAAAGAAGTGAATAACATGAGTGATCTAGTTGGTAAGGTTGCAGTAGTGATGATGACCTCTTTGCATTAGAGCTTGAGACATTTAAGTTTGAGTTTGACAAAGACATTTTATCATATGATGTAAATATTTTCAAATATGAGAGTGCATCTCTCGTGAATTTTGTAGCAACTGATGAAATTGGTGAAGATGAAATTGTTAATGAACACAAGCATGCTAAGATATCCCACCATAGAGCGGATGAAACTTATGTTGATGAAATTTTTCGTCTCTTTTTTGAAATAGGGTCTAGTTGTGGCAATATGGAAAGTTCCATGTTTGATGAAGAATTGAAGGTTAAAGTTGCCACTGCAGCAACAAGTTATTAAGCAAAAATTGGAATTGCTCATGAAGCAATTTGTGATATAGCAGTAGCTAATGATCAATAAGAGGATAAAGTGATTCAACAGTTTTTATGAGAATATCCACTAACTGCATGATAGAAAAAGATAGTCTCAATCTAGTTGAAGAGGCAGAGAAGAAAGAAAGAAGAAGCAGAGAAATCTCTCACATCAGAGCATAATGAAGATGTTTTTAACACTGATTTGTATAGGTAAATAGGATAACAGTCCAGCTGAAAGAGAAGGTGAAGAAAAAAATGAAAGAAAGGACATGGAAGTTTATGAAGATGAAGAAGAAATCACTGAAACAACCTTTTAGTTATGGAGTCAAGAAGAGATCAAATTCTTCTATCAAGAATATGGCAGAAAGAAGATCGGGAATATGAAGCACAAGAAGTAGAACAAAGTTCACAGTTTGAAGATGAAGAGTTGTGACAACAATCCATGAGTTAACGAATCCTTGAAGAGGAAGTTGTAGAAGACAATATCTAAACAAATAAAAGAAAATTCAAAGAAAAATTGTAGCAACAACAATTGAAGAAATATGGAGCTTATAACAAGAAAGCACAATTGAGAATGAAGCACTTTTGAGGGTATAGACATTGGAAGAAACGAAAAATGAAATCCAACATTGTAAACATTTTGAGTCATTGTAAGCCTAGTTGAGACTAGACATGCAGATATGTTGAGTCATGCCATAGGTTAAGGGTGAGTTATACATTCGTAATTAAGGGGGAGTGCTAGAAATTGTAATTACTCCCTTATGCATGCAATGCATGAAGTAAAGAGTTGAGTTGAGATGAGTTAAGAGATCCAAGTCGAGTCTAAATCAAGTCGAGTGTGAGTTTGCATGAAGTAGTTAGCCAGAGAAAAAGGAAATTCAAGTTAGAGTTTTCAGGATTCCATATTTAGTAAGGTTGGTCTTTATATACCTGTGGTTGGGCCATTGTCATGTGTGAAACCCAAGAGCTGCAGCTCAATAGTTGTGTATGAGAGAGATATCGATGAATAAAATATTTGTTTGTGTAGCAGCAACTAGTGTATCATATGTTTATCTCTGCCTCTAACCAACATCATTGTCAACGTTGTGATTCACAAAGAAAACAATGCTTTCAATGGACCTCCCAACATAGACCAGTTGGCGCCCCAACTATGCTTCATTTCCATCCACACAATTAATTCTACATGTATCGGTCATCCAAGCAATTCGAAGCATATACAAGTTATGAAATTATGAGAAAAATGATAAAATTTGAGTTGGAATCACCATGGTGTCTCACACACCTATTTTAGATGCACAACTCCCATGTTAGCATATTCGTCTTTGTATTCGATGAGTATGGAGATACCAGTAGATGGTGAAGCATTGGTTCACATGGAAAGTTATGGTTTTCCTTGGATATCAACATGTCCTATAATAAATACCCTCACGATACACATAAAATCTTCAATATCACAATGAAATGTGATTTTTGTATGTTATGTTTATGTGTTGTATACCTTCTGTAAAGAACTGAGATTTCTCCAGTGTTGATAAGTGCTATATTTTTTCAAATAGTGGCCATAAAACCAAATGCAAAACTCATATCAAAATTTGTTTTACCGAACGCACAGTATCCTCCTAGGCATTGATCAGTTACAACAATAGTTATAGGTTCCCAAGAGCATGATCCTTTCTCCATGCACTTAACCTGCAGTTTCCATAAGTGAACCATAATTTGGTCATTAATAACTGCAATAACCACACACAATGTATTGATCTGGGTCTTTTCTATCATTCCTCACCTTATAGCACGCCCCAAAACCTTTTCCACCCTCAAATAAAATGAGACTTAAACCCCTACTCTCCCTCATAGAGGCTTTTGATCCATAAGGACACCATAACTGTAGGTGCCACCTCCATTACGACAGGTTTATGGGAACGTACCACAATCCAAATCAATGAAAAATTGAAGTATGTGGAGTGGCATAGAGAAGAATGCACAATATTCCATCGCCGTCTGCACTTCCATACCAAGTTGTTGTAGCAGGGTTCCATTGTACCTACTTCCTAACAATCTCAGTGTGTTCTTGACCTAACACTACCTTCTTGCACAAAAACAACACTAACAACACAATGCAAGTTGCAATTACATCAACAAAAACATTGGACACCACTGATTGAACCTTGAACATCTGCACCCTACTTCCTACAAAGTAATAATTAATTACCAAATAAATGGTGACCAAAGGAACTATAAGTAGAAACCCAATAAACAATGAAGCCCAAAGGAACTAGAAATTCATATTTATTTGTAAAGGTGAGATATATTTTGGTTAGAATTTAGAATATCAAATCCCATCTTTCTAAAGCATCTGTCAACAAAGTTTCATTTTTCTTCATTTGAAATACTGACTACAAACGAACCCAAATTATTGAACTATGTTTTCTTTTTCTGAAGGTTAAACAAGCTTATTTCATTGAAGGGAAAAGACGAACAAATTATCCATTGTCATGGCATGCAATAGTTGATAAGAAAAGAGTGATTAATAGTGGAAATAGTATATCAGGTGGAAATAATGAATGAACATGGTTGGATACTATGTCGGCTCCTTTTTGCTTTGTTTCCTCTAATGATTTCATGGATTATTTTAATAGTTCTTTGATGCATTCATGTAATACTAGAATTATGTTCTTCACTTTTTTAATATTATGTGTATCTTATTCCAAATTTATAACAGGAAAATAATGATAATGACTCATTTTTATAATATTGATAAAATATGCATATTCGAAGAAATAAATTAGTATATGTTTTTTCTTCACTAACAGAATAAACTCTTACAATATTATGCAAATTAATTGTTATCCTTTATATGGAATTTGAATGTTTATACTGGGAAAATTATTTATTCTTTTTTGTCTCTGTATACAGTGTATTATCACGAAAATAAATTTATTTACCAATATAAATAATTTACAGGAAACATCGAAATGCAATGGAACTGAGAAAAATTGTGTAAAATTAACCCTAATGATGAAATATAGAAAGAGAACAACATTGGACCGCATAAAACTCATCCAAAGCCCTCTAGGCCCACTGATGATGTAATCTCGCTCCTATGACCTAGTTGTCACCAACATTGACCACATCATATGGGAAACCAAAAATGGGGATATTACACGTCCTCCCACCCTAAGATTTCTTTCCCTTAATCAATCCACTTTTGTCAACTATAAAGTCATTTGTACACCAATACCAAGATCCTATATGAACCATTGTGTCACATCACGCCTCTGTGCCACTCAATCATGAACAAACCCTCGATACCTAGATCCCAAACAAACATTTGACTCATCCTGCCACCAATAGATTCACCTAAATCCCATAGCCAACTTGTTCATCTCGTATCCCTCATGTCTAAGGGCTCCTATTGTGCTATTCCCTTAACTAAGAATAGTGTCCCAAGAACCGCCCCATCAATAGAATACCAACTCATAATCTCTCACCAATCCATCTTGTGGGAAGGATGAAATGCATGAACAACTATAAATGAAACAAATTCACTATGCCAATGTTGCACCGTGATCAAATCATTTTTCTCCACCTGGTCAACCCATAAGATCCATATAGAAAGCTCCACCCCTCTCTCTCCAATGTACAGAGCTGGGTTGATAGTGTTGCAAGCCATGTCTATGTACTCTTGAAGAGGGTTGCGTTGAAGCTTCAAAATATGCTCCCCTGGCTACCCAGTTAGGGACGTTAGTTGTTCCCCAATGTTAGACATCTTGTCCATTGACTTGGCACACATAAACCCAAGCTCCTCAAGTTCAATGTTCTGCTGCAAGATGGTGTGTTGGTGTGTTTGGGTCTTCTTCATAATTTCCATGAGATTTTTCCTGAAATTATCAATCTTACCATTGTGGCTATCAGCAGGATGTCATGTAGCGCTATTGAAAACCTATACATATACTTTCATCTCATCAATGGCGGGCCCCGAAGATGGCTTCTCAAATTCCTCGACCACGGTTCCAACTTTAGCTTTTAGCAGGCTCTCCAAAGATGACTCATAATGCACATTATGTATATCATACTCCTCATCATGTTCAAGCACCTCTGAGTTCTCTTCATGTTGTATCATCACTAGTGGCTCATCCCTCAAGTCTTGAGTATCAGTGGACTTAACTATAGTAGAAGGATCCGTCTGATTATAATCAGTATTGTCATAAGGAATCCCCTCTTGTTGTAACCCTATTATCACTATGCTGATGGTGCTGGAATTTCTTCCAAAACATGGGGATCTCAGCGATATAAAGTCCCAATTAGACTCTATATCATTTGGAGTAGCAATCCCATCCAAAATGATGGCCTAGTTTCCATTTTAACTTAAATATTTGGATGTAATTAAGAACATAATAGAGCATGCACATAAATTTTGAGACAAGCAAGTGATGTGAGCTTTGGGAAACATACAATTGTAATGTGTATAAAGTACTTTCGCAGACGAAGTAAAATTAAGTTAGCCTTTAGAAGAATAATAAGAATACCACTCTAATAAAGACACATGTGCTTAGGAAGAGTCGTTAGTTAATTTGAAAAGTAGTTCTAAAAGTATGATCATGAAAGAAAAGAGGATGCACATTTCAATTAATATGTATACTAAATCTAATAAAATAGTTCATTTTCTTTAGTAAATATGAACATAAACATATACCACAAACATCAAAAGAACAATCTTACAACATTTATGATACATGCATGAAAGTACGTTTGGTTCTAAGAGCTTCAAAATATAAAGTGAAAGTGCCAAGATACACAATTACAAATATGTCTCACTCGTTCCAATAGTGGAACATGAAGCCACACCTTGTTCCTCCAAAGAATCATATATATCTCTCCTATGCTTAGCTAGAGAAGCCAAGGTTCAAAGTCCTTTACTTGATGCATGATGGTTTATTTATAACAAATGAGGTGGCCTTTCACCTTCCATGTGACTCTTGAACTTCCTCATGACTCTTGAGCTCCAATATGACTCTTGAGCTCCCCTATGACCTTTGGACTTCCTAGTGACTCTTCACACTCCACTTGTGACATTTGGAATTCCACACTCATTTTTCATTTTATTATTTTTCAAATACAAAATTACATTTGAAAAAATTGTTTCAAAATCCATAAAACAAAATAAACACATTTGTATTCACATTAGGGACACTGTGTTTCGACAACTGTGACATGCAACACCGTTGTGACATATTAGTGGCAAGATTTATATTCTGCTGCAATATCTTTGGCCTTTTGCAGTAGATATATATTGTACCTGATATTTCCCACCAAATCATTTGGATATATAGTTTTGAAGCTTGATTGTACGTTGTTCCACAACATGACTAGCTTTGTATGTAACAAAACATAGCCTTTAGTCACTTCCAAGTCATTTTGGGTGGTTTCGTATATGATATGGTTCAATAATTATTCTAGCTCTTTCTTGATAATATTCATGTGTCTTACCTACTGAAGTGCACCTATAGAAGGTATTTTGTATTCTCACACTAAGGCTTCCAATCCATTGTGCAACCGCGTATATGCTGACACAATGTTGGTTATGTGATTTTTGAGCTGGACATAGGTCTGCATATGCATCCTAATATTCACATTAACCATTTCAACTCCATACATATATTTTCTAAGCAACACTGTTGGTGCATTTAATTAATTGGTGCCCCATTCCTGGATCATATCTTAGTTGTATAATCTAACTTTAAGATTCTCGAGTTCTCTTGCGGTCCTTTCTAAAATTCATATACAGATGTCATTTCCTTATACAAAGTGATCATCTCTTCATACAATTTCTTCATTTTTTCCTCCAATGGCTTGATCTCTTTGTGTATATCCAATTGTAACTCCTCTCTGCTAGAACTAGTGGAAGACAACCTTTGATTTTCGACCAGGAGGTAATCAATTTTCTACTTTGCATTAACCAATTCCTTTCCAGTTGTTCATTCTTTTGCATCAAAAAATATGTGTTTTTCCTTGCGACTACTGTAAAGGTTGCATTTGTTGACATGACTTCTCTAGGATTTTCCTTGGTGTTTGACACAATAACCCTATTTGTGTGGATGGAAACATGCCGATCGAGATCATTTTAGAAGTACTTCCTTCTCTCCTGAATGATATTGTTCTTCAACTCATCAAAGGTGAAATTGGAGATGCCCATGATTATATCATCGGGTGGAGGTGGAATCCCCATCTCAGTAAAAGGAATGTTCATAGGTGCTACATGTTATACAGTGTTTTGTCGCACTCCACTTTGTGTCATCATGCCACCAGTGTCACAAAATATGTTCTCCATGAAATATGTCAAAAACATCCCTGAAGAAGTGAAAGAAGATTTGATTTAAAAATATTCTGAAAAGCTTGTCAAAAGCCTTGTTTTACAAGCCCAACACTCTCTGCATCACTAATGACTCACGCTTGTCACCTTTTGCAAAAGATGTGCCTAATGCTGGCAGCGCGACTTTTGTCAGGAAAATCCGCGTTGGTCCTCTTCAAGCAGTTTTCCAAAAAATGGAGGAGAATCTTCCCTTACTAGAAGCATTGAGAACGATGACGTGGTTTCGGGTTGTTTATCATAGGAGCGAGACCTCCCATTTATTACCATGGATCCTCTTTACATGGATCTTTCCCTTAAGATGTGGATCTTCTCCCACCTTTTATGGATCCTCAACTCCCTCTCCTTCCATATAAATGAAACCCCTACCTTCCACTAATGTTGGTTTCCATCCTATGAGTTAAAGCATGCCCATTTGCTACCCATTTGTGAAGGAGGAAGTTGTTTGAAGAGTGAAGGTTAAGACTTGGAGTCTCACCTGAAGGAGGTTTCCAACATCAAGGCTTCTGGTTGTATTAATCCCTTCATTATTCTATTAATAATACATTATGCATTTCCTTTCCATAAATGTGTCTATTTTTGCATGTTTATTGTAGTGTTCTTTGATTTGCTACATAGCTTATACTAGAGATTGTGATGCTTTGAATATGTTTGTTGTCTCCACTTGTTATTCCTTGTAGGTACTCACTTACGCCAAGGGAGAGGAGATACTGAGCATGTAAGTGAAAGAAGCAAGGCTAACACCAAAGGAAAGCATTATAATCAGAAAGAGGTAGGAAATCTAACCTCCTTCGCGTTTTTCTAGCATATGTTAGGAAATGTTGCATATATTTGTCTCATTTGTTGCTAAATCCTCCCATTAGGACTAGAGGGATTGCTTCTATCCATAGAAGGGATTGCCTACACAACAAAATGAAGACCATACTAGGGAGCCAATAACCCTTCGAACCTCCTTTCATTTTGGTCTGTTTCGATTAGTTTGGCCAACCACCTTATAATCTGCAATTTTGATTGCTTATAAGTATGCATTCTGAGTAGTCTGGTCTTTAGAGTGCTAATTCTGAAGTTCCTTTCAGTTTTTTAGTGTCTTTTCCTAATATTTCATTTCCCAACACGTTTTCTTTGGAAAACAAAGTGTTGTCAGCATGTATTTAACTGTGAACAATCACGCTTGAAACCTTGGTTCCAACTGTCTGCCCGCACTGGTTTGAAAATATTAGATTTTTGGGGTTTTTGATCAAAAGTTTAGAATGTCTTGATCTCTAGAGTCTTCCTCCTACTCTTTTTTCATATAAAAATTTTCATTTGCATCTAGGGTTGTGTGTGAAAATTGGAATTCCCTAATGTGAAATTGCATGTTCTTGCTTTCATTTTTTCAAAAAAAATTCCCCCTCAATCAGTGGGGGGGGGGGAATTGTGTATGAGTGTTGATCACCTTTGAGTGACATCTCTTTTGATTTTTGTAATTTTCACCCAATTTTAGTTCGAATCCTTTGTACATGAAATTTCAGATTACGTTTGATTTCATTGGAATCCTCTTGTGTTTGATTCAAAGAATGCTCTAGCATATATTACATTTTCATATTTAGAATTCTCAATTTCACAGCAGGAAAGGAAATTGTGCATAGTTTACATTTGCATAGTTTTGAAAGGAATCTTGCATAGATTACATTGCATGGTTTTTCATCTTTTAATGCTTTGAATTGAATTGGGATAGTGAAATTGAAAGATCTAGTTAGAAAGCTATTTTTTGTTGCATGCTTGATTGCATCATGTTTGGACTTCTTTATTATACTAGATATCTTTCATCCAAATGAAAAAAGTCTTTTTCTCATATTAGTTGCATCATAGGTATGTTTATGTGACATCGAATTTTGAGCCTTGAAACCGAAACATAATTCAAGATCAACTTTAATATTTATCTCAATTAACCAAAGGAGCATTTGGAACATTAACACAAGCATATAGAGGTCTAGGCTAGAGATATGTTCCAACGTCATTAAATGTAGGAGTTTTCATTGTGTGTCATCATTGCATTCCAGTGGTGAAATCTCGTTCCCCGTATGTAAGTATATAGGATCGTTCTCCACGTACCTTCGGGTATATCAGACAACACTCCATGCATGAAAAGTATATGGGAACCCTCTCATCGAACGATTACGCATTAGACAACACTACTACGGACTGCACTCTCATGTACCGTCAAGTATATTTTGGGAGTCCCCTGTAGGTTTCTATCCATCCATAGGTAATCGAGTATGCCGCCTTGTATATCATGATACAAAGAGCACAAAATTTAGGGAGATTTGCTGCCATACGTTAAGTCCTTGGTTTGCTAAGGTGTATATTACAGTTCATGGTTGCGTGGTAAACCTTTATGCCTAGATTTCCCTCTTTGGTTTGTTGTTGTTAATTTCTGCAGTCAATTAATTCACCGTGGAATAACATCCTCTTTGTGGAACACCTCCTTAGACTATCTTAGGTTGAGACTAATGGAAACATTTCCCGAGTCTACCAATCAAGGAAAAGCCTCTAACGGGGATCCCGGTCCTTTTCCTCCTTTTGGAAATATTGGTTCTCCTTGTATGGCATCATTGTCCCTTCCTGGATTTTTAATTTGTTTGCTAGTTTGGTTATTTTTGACCCCTATGGTACCAAATATCAAAACTACTTCTCAACCGAGTTCGCCTCCACCTGAACCATGTCAACCTCATGTTGATCCTAAATTTGACCCTTTTCCTTCTTTGCCTGTTGTTTCTTCATCCCTTTCTTCCTCTTCACATGGTGAAAGTCTTGATTCTAGTAACCAAGAAGTTAAGAAGAATAAGAAGAAGAAGACGAAGAAGAAGAAGCCAAATAAGCAAAAGGACAACCAAGATACCATTGCTACGGATGCAACTAATGTGGAAAAACCTTCCAATCAACCCCACAAACTTAAGTTGCCTTGCAATTTATGTAAGGGTGACCACCTTCGTATAGATTGTCCTGGTATTCCTAAGGTATTAGAAGTGTGGTCCACAAGCTCAAATCAACCTTTGTCAACAACCTTTGGAAATCATGCTGGTGATAAACCCTCAACTAGTGATAGTAAGGTTCATGGGAAAAATGGTAAATTCAAATTTCCCTATAGGTTATGTGAAGGGAATCATCCCATTCACCTTTTCCCTTATATGGATGAAGCCTAAAAAAAGTGTTGGAAAACCTTACAACTTCTCAACCATGTCTTGTTTGGTTACTAGGAGCTTTCCCTTGATCCTCCACTAGTTGATGAAGTGATTGATCAAGATTCATCTCTAATCAATCCCAATTTCTCTAAAAGTGAATCCCATGAGCCTGTTCTCAACCAACCATTGGTTGAGAAAATGGTTGACTCAATTCCACGTTCAGTTGATCATACCTTTCCTGTAGAGAGTGAACACCACCGCTCATGTTCTTCTTGTTTCTTCTGATTCGAATGAACTCAGGGGAAATCCTCTCGTTCCCATGGTACAGGGGGGCGATCCTCCCATTCTCATAACACAAGGAGGTAGTTATCCCTTTCCCACGACACCTCCTCCAAGAAGTATGGTCACTTGTTTTAATTGGAGTCGTCTGACATGATATCATCTTCCTTCTTACGTGCCCTTTCATATCATAGTACAAGCTTATAATGTGATCGTACATAGAACAATCATAGATGAAGGTGAAATGTCTCTTAGTATTTTTTCCTTAACTACTTGGAAAGATTTAGGTTCTCCACAACTTGTTCTTATTACCTAGAATATGTTGCCTTTTAATAGAAGAACCAGTCAAATTTTAGGGATCCTTCCTAAGTTTCCTATTACTTTGGGAGGAAAAATCATTTATATCAATGTGATGGTTGTCCAAGGCCCTTTGGATTTTAATTTACTCCTTGGACGTGACTATGTTTATGTCATGGGAGCTCTTATTTCTTCTCTCTTTCATGTGATGTGTTTCCCACATGAAGGAAGAATCATGACCATTGATCAACTTTCATTTATTGGTCCTAATTTTGCTCCAAATCAACCAACGTCCCTAAATGGTCCTTATATGAAGAGAGACGACGACGACGACGATGATTTTCTCCCACATTGGGTTTCCACCTAAAATCCTTGTGTTCATGTGTGTTGACGTGTTTCTTGTATCTTGATGATCTATCTGTACTTTATTGCTCATAGTTTTTGCTGAATACATGAATAATGAAGTAATGATGCACTGGTTAAAGTTTAATAGATGAAAAAACATACGAAAAGTTAGTTAACTAAATATATGCAGTTTACATTCATCACAGTCACATACACACATAGATTCACTGAATAACAATAGCGTATAAAAATCTGAATAAGAAATTAAAAAATTCAAATGCATTTTAAAATACTGATTCACCCCTCAATATTTTTACCAACATACTCTTATCTTATTAATTAAATATCCAAAATATTATCCATTAAAAATAAATAATTAAATAATAATACTTACCTAATACATTGAACAACCTTAAACTGGTTAACCAGAAAAATAAAAAAGAAGACCCATCTCATAAAAGAATAAAGTATAAATCTCATAATCTCATAAAACAATGAAAGTTCAAATAACACAATATGCTTTTTAAATTTTAATCCTACAACCAATGCATGTCTTAAGTATTTTTTTGAAATAAAAACAATTAAATAAATAAATAAATTTATTTATTTATTTATTCACCTTTAAATATAACCAATACCACTGATAGTCATTTATAATGTCCTCTTTGGGGTAATGATATTGGACACTACTAAATTGGAGGTGCTAGTGTTATACAAGAAACAATTGCTCTACTGCAACACGTCATATATGTTCTAAGAAACGATGATCTCTAATATCAGATATTTAATAAACAACTTATCGTGTTTGTGTTTTTCCTACGATAAAGGAGACCAAGAAGAAACGATCACTGGTTTATTGAAGACAACACAACACTACTCAAATTTGAACAAGCACAGAGTTTTTTACACTTACTCCATCTTAGGAAGTTAATCATTAAAGGTTAATATTCGCTTTATTTATTTATTTTAATTATTAAAAATAATGTGAATGGATATAAATTATTTATATCTAAAATTTATGAAAAATGATTTTAGAATGTAAATATATAAATATAAATATTACATAATTTAATTAAAACAATATTATTTAATAGTATTGAATTCATGTTTTATTAATTTTTTTTATAATAATCCAAAATTATAATTTTGAAAAATAATAGATAATTTATTTATTTATTTTTAAGTAATATATAATAATTTATAATATTTATTTCATTCAATTAAAATTAGTGTAAGAAATTCTCTTGTTTATGGGATAAGGGACTCATCTCCATGTAACATTATTAGTTTTTAGAGGGGTGTAAATACTCTACTCCTTCTGGATTTAAACTTGTGATCTCTTGAAAGAAAGCAAATGTTATTAACCATTAGACCCACTCAATATGCACAAAATAATTTAATTTTAATGTCATTGCCAAGCTAGACACCAAATCGATGTATAAGGCCCCGTTGTTTGTGGGACAAGGGAATTTTCTCTTTGAAGCAATTTAACTACTAAAGTCTACAAATGTATACATACTCTAGCCCCTTCTAGACTCGAACTTATGAACTCTTAGGAGGAAACACATGTTCTTAACCATTAGGTTCACTTAAGTTGTATCATAACAATAATCTAATTTTAAGGTAATGACCAAACTAGATACCAAATTGGTGTATAAGACCCCCTTGTTTATGAGACAAGGGACCCCCCTCCACGTTGTGATTGGATTGCTAAAGTCTACAGAGGTACATACCCAAAGAGGTTGGATCCATTGGTGAAAAGTGAGAAGTTTTTCACCATTATGCAAGGTTCAAACATGTAGTTTCACCCACATATATTATATTAATGATTTTATGACCGATGTACTGATAAGTGGATTAAAGCCCACCCCCATGTCCTTACTTTTAAAAGTCAAGTGTTCATAACTTGAGTGATTAGATAAGTGAATCAAAGCCCACCCCCATGTCCTTATTTTTAAAAGTCAAGGGCTCATAACTTAGTGATTGGGTGGGTTATTTGTTCTCCTCCCCACCTTAGTTTAATTTCCACAAATGGCATGTTGGCCTATTGTGATAAGGCTAGAAGTGTAGCCCCCCCTGGATAAAGGTTCCACTATGGTGGACTTCAAGATGTTTCGACCATTAACAAGTCATAAGTTATTGGTATATATGTCTTGCATGATGTTGGATGTACTCAGTAAGTTTGATCTTGGGCCTAATCTAGATCTCTCTAATGAGTTACTGATTTCCATGGTTGCATCAAGAGGCACTCTACAACCCAATATGAGGAAGGTGTTGCCATGTAACGTTACATTTAAAAATAATAAAATAATACTTATATTAACAAATTAAAAAATAGTAAAGGAGGATTTTTCTTTTTCTAAGGCGTCATGGCTAGGGTTATTCAGATTCATGGTTTCTCTTGTGTCACCGAATTTTTTCAAGTCTCAGATACAATTTCAGTTTCATCACCATTGTAGGGTGAAGGGATACAAGGCTCTTTAGAGAACATAGATTGCCTTTTCTCATAGTTGTTGTCTAGAGGGAGGTTATCCTTCATAGATTATGTTGCTCGATGGACTGTTGAGGGCGCTTGCAGATGGTTTGACTGCTCGTTTCACCTTCATGCTTTGGTATCTGAAACATTCTATCCATACGATTTGCTTATTTCCTCTGGATTCTATATAAATGAAAGGCATTCATGTTCAAAGGCCTGAATGTTACTAACAGTGGGCATCTTTTCGACCCATGTTCCCACTTTCTCCTTTCGCCTTTTTCTTTTGAATCCAACTTTGCAGTTATTGAGGAGGCACTGCCTAATGGGATCTCAGCGATGATATCCAATCATGGGGATCCTCTTTTTCTGCCACAACTCGAGTCTTCATTTTATCAGTTAGAAAACTATTCGAAGGAATTATTCTAGATTTTTGTTAAAAGTCCCAGTGAGAAGTCCTTGTTGAGGTTTTCCATTACACCAAAAACCATAGGCATTAGTAAACTTCCAAACCATTAACATTACCTTTTGAGTGGTCCCATGATGGATCCTAGAGTGGCGGTTAGTCCACGTGATTGATTCCCAACGAGGTGAGTGTGAAAATCCAACACCCTCCCTCAAACACAAATCCGGGAATCAAACCTGGGCCAAGGCTATCATACCATGTTGAAGTTTTCCATTACACCAAAACTCGCAGATATTAGTAAACTTCCAAACCATTATCATTACCTTTTGAGTGGTCCTAGGGTGGATACAAAGTGGTGGTTAGTCCACGTGATCGATTCCCAAGGAGGTGAGTGTGAAAATCCAATAGTCCTTAGTGGTTTGGGTAAGATAATTTGTTTTGTTTATGTCTTCAAACGATTTATTTAGGATAAAGAGGGAATGCCCCCACTCTTCCAATGAATGCAATTTGAAGGCAAGGTTCTTCAATATTTTCTACAACTAAAAGACTATTGTATTACCAGGGACTCAACTATTATTCTAAACATAAGGCTGAGATGGGCGCTAATGGATCCAGGGATACAAATGGTCCCTTTGTCTCCCTCAAGGATGTTCGTTCAAGGGAGGAAATCCCCCCCTGCAGATTAGAACCAGAGCATTTTAGGCCCCTACATTGAACAAATGGAGAAAACTCCTTCCATGGAAGTAAACTTTCCTGAGGTATCTTCTCTTTTCTCTGTTATTCAATATGAAGCAATCATTTTCATATTTAAAGGCTTCTGGCCTAAACCTGAAGCTCTATTTCATTGGATCTTCTCCACATGGGCTCCAAATTGTGACATATACCTGTATTCAAAGGGATTTTTCATAGTTGATTTTGAAACACAAAAGGATTTGGATTTTATCACGCCATGGTTCCTTGAATTTGATGCCAACACAATGGTGGTCTCAACTATGTTGATTTGGGTGTGGCTTCCAAACCTCCCTATCCCTTTTTTGCATCATACATTCCTTGAAAAAATAGGAAACACACTGGGAAAATTCAAGAAATAGACTTGAGAAGAACTGATAATGGACTCTTTACATTTGCTAGGATATACGTGCAAATTGATTTTAACAAAGGGCTCCCATATCATACAAACCCGAAACACCATAACTTCCACTGGTCACAAGTCTTAAATTATGAGAACATGACATTTTAATGTCGTGTATGCTTCCAAATTGGATATTTATGGAATTCATGTCCATAGGAAGAAGAATCCAAAGAGGAAGAAGAGGCAACCTACTAGACCAAATGGATGGATGTTCCCAGAACATCTCCATTCTAAGGATGAAGTAGAGGATAACATAGACAGTTAAATTGAAAAAGAAGAGGTGAGTGCTCCAACTCAACAAGAAGGCACTGAGATTGGGGTTGTCGAGTTTATGCCAGGTACTACCTCCCCTCATAAACATGGAATGGATCCAGAGGAAACACAATCATTGGATGGGAAAGGAGGCATCAAACGAGCTCATGTATCAGAAAGCTCAAATTTAGACAAATATGTCCCACAAACGGGATAAGAGTTGGTTTTGGTTATTGTTGAACCAAATTCTGTCAGGTGGCAAAAAGTCCAAAGAAGGAAAGGAAATAAAGAAAAGGCAAATGCTAGTTTTTAATCATAATTTTCCTTCCTTTTTGTAGTTATTTCCTAGCATAATCTCTGGGGTTCATAACCTTTTTTTGAACCTTACCATGTTGCTTCTTTGTTTTTTTTGCTAAGACATGTCCTTTTATGACTCTACATGCATACACATTTTGTGTGTCTACAAAATGTAATTTCAATATTTTTAATAAAATTACTATATTTTTAAAGAAAAATAAATTAAAAAATAGTAATAGCAAAAAAAAAATGTCCACCACATAAAAATAATTCAAATAATTCTATTTCACCTAATTTTACATCAACTTTATATAAAGAGACAAGGTAATCCAAAGTAAAAAAAATACCTTTTAGTATGAGGGAGATGTAATCCTTCACTACTTAGTATAGAGTTTAACAAATATCATGTAAAAATAATATTATTAATATTAATGTTGTGTAATTTATTCTATATTCATCTAACATGTAATATTTAAAACAAAAATATATTAATAATACAAAATATTGTAATGCAAACCACAAATAAAATATTTCAATCACCATATTAAATATCATAATTTTATATCAAATTTATATAAAGAAAGATAAAGCAATTTAAATTAAAAAAAATTCTCATATTTCCACTCTAAGTTTTAATGGAGATGTGTAATTGATTTCATTCTTAATAAGGAATTGATATATAAAATTAAAAAATAATAATAATAACGAAAAAAAAAGTTTAATGTGGGTTATAAATAAATAATTCAATATGAAAGATTTTAACATCCAATGCATATAGAGAGAAAGAGGGAGAGAATTCGTATTCTAGTAATAAGTGCTTTCTAATTCAAGTTAGGAGGGAAATTTGTATTTTCTTCAATGTTTAATATGAAGTTGATATATAACATTTTAAAAATTATTAGTAACATATAAATATCAATGTGTGTGGGTATCTATGTGTGCTCAAAGAGATATTATATCTATAATAAAAATAATTTAATGTGGGTTTATACATATAGAGAGAGATATTATATTCTATGGATATATATTTTCTACTTCTAAATTTGATGATGAGACATATATTAACATTTAAATAGAGAGAATGTGAATCATAAATAACATATCTCAATGTCCACTACCTTTATTTTTCAGTAAGAAAAAACTCTGGTTTATAAGTACCAGTTCATAAACAAATAAATTACATTAGCCATCAATCCTTTGTCAGATTTGATCTTAGTTTCCAATCCAGAATCTTTTTATCCGAACAAACATATTCCATTCAGGTTTCACAAAAGCTTGTTGTACAAAAACCCCTAATATCTTCAATGAAGACCCTATATGTTTGGGTACAGTCCCATTGCCTTTTTCCAAAATCGTAGCTGAAGTAACTGTTTACTTCCATTTCATATCCAAAACGAGATGTCATCTAGGAAATAGTTACACCTATTATTCAGGTCTGCACATGAAAACTGATGTACAAAAATTTCAAAAAACCCAAAATGACATCAAAATACGGGCCCAGAAAATATTTACCAACCCTTTTTCCCCAGTCTTGGATCCATCTACAAGTTCATAATGCATTTCACCGAATACACCATGTAGGCCTTTCTTTGACAGCCAGTCCGCCATCTAATTTTTCTCTCGAAAAAATTGCTTGAAGGAAATAACAGTGAAAGAGTTCCTCAGATCTTTTATCCTGTCCAACCAAGTTGTGAGATTTCCGGGAGCCAACTTTATCTTGTTGTTCAAATGCTCAATGAGGACTTTGGAGTCCCCGAAGATCCATAATCTATCAATATATAACTTCTTTTTAAACCATATTAATCCCCATAGCGCAAGAATCTCTGCCCTCATATTAGTGCCTTGTCCTCCATTCCAAAAAAATTTGTAGTGACATTGAGGTGAAATCATAAGCCACAACCTGCAGCCACATCTGGATTGTTGAGTCGCACCATCAAAAAACCCCGCAGGGTATTGAATCTCAAATGGTCTATTTCTGATTGATAGGTCACGAGGGGGCTTCTGAAAAATAATTGTTTTGTTCCATCTTCTAAGAATCTGGGCAACTACCATATCGGGCGTGCTAACCATCTCCTTAAATATCCATCGGTTTCTACCAACCCATAGAAACCAATGAAATAGAATAGGGATGCTCATGTATAGTTTACCTTTGCGAAACCACCATTTGATGCACTCTTCAGTAGATGTGTAATGAGGGTCCATAAAATTAAAATGTCTGCACATAATAAGATGTACCTCCCTGACAAAAGCACAATTATAAAAAAGGTGTGTGTTGTTTTCATTTTCCTGGAAACACATTCTACAGATGCCTGGGCCAATCTTCCCTTTCCTCTAGAGGTTATCCCATGTGAGGTTTTTGTCCTTCTAGACAAGCCATAGGAGAATGATCATTTTGATTTGGACCTTTTCCTTCCATATAATACTGAACCAACACTTTCTCATGCCATTGTGTTTTTCTTTTAAAATCCAGTTATATATTTCTTTGTTGATGACTTGTCCCTTGTGCAATGCACCCCCTAGGTGACCTAATCCCTTTGACTGTATTGGAATAATCCAACTCCCTTTAATACATCCAAGTACAACTTCCATTCCCCCTTCAATACAACTTGGAAGGTTTAAATCTTCAGGCTCCTTCCACTTCGATACCCCATCCTCCCATTTCTTAATAATCCGAGCCAAGTAAAAGACCCCCTTCCTGTTTAAATGACAACTCAGGTCCTTGCTGATAGATGACCCCGCAACGAGGCCCTTAATGCCTAGATGCCCAATCAGGATTTTTCAGCCGCTCCCAAAATTCCATTTAAATAGTCCAATATATTGATTCCAAACCTTCATGAAACCGTTCCATATGTGTGAACCTCTCTTGACTTTCTCCCATCCCACAGAGAAAAGTCCTTCCACATTTTGTTTTCCTAGATATTTAAATTTTATAATCTTGTGCCATATGCTAGGAGTGTGCATACATCTCTATAAAGATTTGATAAGTAGGGCTCTACCAAATAAGTCCACATCCAAAATGCCCCACCCCCCCAGTCTTTTGCGCACGTAATCAGTTCCCAACTTACCAGGTGATATTTTCGATAATCTCTTCCACCATTCTAGATGAAATTTGATAATTTTTTTTTGATTTTTCCAATAATGGTCTTAGGTATCATGAAGAGATGTGCCCAGAAAACTGATAGTTGCTGCAATACTTCCTATACTAAGATCAATCTCCCCCCTTTTGATAACCACTTCAAATACCAACCATTTATCCGCTTTTGGTATTTCTCTAAAATCTATTTTCAATCCGCCACCCCATAGTAGGAGGGCTTCAGATGAAATCTAGGTAGGTGAATCCTTCAACAAGAGGTAAAGACTTAAATTTAAAGAGGGACAGAATATACTCAGGAACCTCCCCAACACCCTGGGAGTGATAAAAACAAGACTTACCATCATTAGCCTCCATTCCTGTAACCAAACAGAAACACTGGAAAATTCTAACGAGGTTTTCTTAATATCTGTTGATGAGCCTCCTGAAAATCAATATATCATCGAAAAACAGACTGTGGTATATTTCACGCTGAGAAGTAATCCTGATACCCCTGAATTCCCCAACTTCCACCACTTTCCTGATCTTCAAACTCAAAGCATCCATAACCAAAATGAAGAGCAATGGCGACAAAGCACAACCCTGTCTGAGCCCCCTGTGAGGTTTGAAAAACCGAGATGCAGTGTCACTGATAATAAAAGCCATCAAAGAGTCGCTCACACAACTCATAATCCAGTCAACCGCACAGCTGTCCATACCAATTTTGTGCAGAATCAGTCTCAGAAAGCCCCAGTCTACACAATCATACGCTTTGCTAAGGTTGACCTTCATGACTGTGGCATCCAAGTGCCGGGAATGGATAGTGTGAATTATCTCTTGAGTTGTAGCAATGGCGTCATGAATACTGCGATTATGTAAAAAGCCAGATTTCTCGGGGTAAATGAATCTCGAAAGCACCACTTTTATTCTATCAACAATATTCTTTGAAATGATCTTGTATAGTGTGTTACAAAGGGAGATGGGTTTGTAGTCCTCGAAAAACTTTGAGGCTTTCTTTTTCGGTATGAGCACTAGAAAAGTCGAGTTAACAGCACCATGGATCACTCCCTGTGTACGGGCTTCTTCCACCATCTGAGAAATGTCATTTATAAATAAATCATTGAAGTGGATAAAAATGTCAGGTGTCTAGTCGTTCGGGCCTGGAATTTTATTAGGTGCAAATGAATTAAGTACCTTCTCCACTTCAGCATTGCTTACTGGCCTATTTAAGGCAATGTTGTCTTCATCCCCAAACTTTTTCGGATAGTCCTCTAGTGCCCACAACAAATCATCCACCATATAGCCTTCCTGAGCCTTATAAATATTTTCAAAATACTTAACTGCCTCCTCCTGAATCAACTCCGTGGAGTTAAAGGATCTACCATCAACAACAATGTGCCAAATAGAATTTTCTAACTTTCTCACGTTTGCGAAAGAATGGAAATATTTTGTATTTCTGTCACCTTCTTTGAGCCAGATAGCGTGACTTTTAAGTCGCTAGGTTTTCTCATGAATTAACAATATCCTCCTCTTATCCATTTCCAATTTTTTAAGTCCGGCCCAGTTCTCAGGAATGTGTATACAAAATAAAAAGATTCTTATAGCTCCATCATTTTATTATTAAACTAGCATAAATCCATCTTAACTTCCAGCAAAAAAGAATCAAGCCTTTCCTCAAATTTTGCAGTGAAAAAGATATTTGCATGTTGAGAGAATTGATCCATAAAAAAAAAACAAAAAAACAAATCTAAAAAATCTAAAGAATTACATATACTCTACCCCATCTAAATCTATAACCTTTTAAAAGAAAATACATATTTTTAACTATTAAACTCACTCAAATTATTAGGAATTTGGCTTTTGTGATCCATCTAATGTATATAAAATATTTCGATGATAATCACATCTAAACATATTATATCTACGCTTTTGGAACTAGTGAGTGTGATTCATCATAAGAACAAAAAATAATACGCTTAAATGTGATTATCACCAAAAAATTTATATTCACTCAAATTATATTAATAATAAAAATTAGTATACATCACAATACTTAACTAGTGAGTGTGATTCATCATAAAAATAAAAGATAATATGCTTAAATGTGATTATCACCAAAAATTTTATATTCACTCAAATTATATTAATAATAAAAATTACTATACATCACAATACTTATTTCACTAAATTATTTAAATTTTTTTTTTTTTTTAATATTACAAACTAATTATAAAAATAATAAAACATTTTATTTATTTATTTATTTTAAATTTTTAAAAATTTAAATCCCCTTCACCGGCCCACCAAACTCCATTGACTCTTTAAAAGTTATTTATGATCCACCAATAAGGAAATCTCAACGCACTGCACTGTGTTACAGTATTCATCATGTGATGTCGTACCTTATACTCCAAGTATGAAACACGTAGATATATGAATACCCATACGTATACACCTCTATGCACGCCGAAAACAGTTGGACAGTTTTAGAATTTGATACCTTCTTCTGCCTCTCTCAGATTATAAAACGGCCTATTTGTTAGGACTGTGCGTATGATATTATCTTTACAATCGGTTTGGATGAGCATTGGCAGCAGATTTACAATGAGCAGATTCAAAGTTTATCTGGGATTGGTCCTGGTTCTTCTTTTGACGTTGCAATCCACAGCCACATGGGAGGATAATACTGAAATTGATTGGAAAAATGAGCAGGCCAAGGACAGAATCACTGAACTCCCTGGTCAGCCCTCAAATGCAAACATTGCCCAATATTCTGGCTACATAACTGTAGACAAAAACGCTGGCAGAGCCCTTTTCTACTGGCTCATTGAAGCCACAGAAGAGCCATCTTCTAAACCTCTGGTCCTGTGGTTGAATGGAGGTAAGCAAATACTATACCCATAATAGTATCTTTATAGCATATTTTCTGCAAAGTTGTTCTTTTGTCGGCCCAAAATCAAATAATTGCAAGGAAGACTTATTCTGCAACAATTTGGTTGGATTGCAGGTCCTGGGTGTTCTTCTGTGGGATATGGGGAAGCGGAAGAGCTTGGGCCTTTTCACATCAATTCTGATGGGAAAACTCTCCACCTTAACCCTTATTCATGGAATAAATGTATGTATTTATGAACTTGGCTATTTTCATTCTTCTCCCTGAATTAATGCAGAAGGAATGATACAGTTTGTTTGTTGTTTTGAAATTGACCCATTTACCTACAAGTCATGTTTGGTATCAACTCTTTTCTATTTGCTTGCATGCAGTGGCGAATATACTCTTCTTGGATTCCCCTGCTGGGGTTGGTTTTTCCTACACCAACACTTCTTCAGATATATCCAAGTCTGGAGATAAACGAACTGGTATGATGTATGGCGATTACAGTATAGTTTACCATTTAGTGTTTTGCAGTGGATACTTTCAACATAGATAGATTAAAATATTTTTAACCTTGCAATTGCAGCTGAAGATTCACTCACCTTCTTGCTCAACTGGTTGGAAAGATTCCCTCAATATAAAAATAGAGAGTTTTACATTGCAGGAGAGAGTTATGGAGGTACATAAATTTCCCCTGTATTCAGTCATGTATTGTTAAAGTAGCCCTGTCTCTCTCTCTCATTGTCATTGTGTGTATGGAGGCATGAACACAATAATATCCCAGGTAAGAATACCAGTGATAAAAGTAGTCCTATTCATTGCTTGCTTCATATGCATACATATATGCATTTTTGAATTCAATGAGCAAACCTAAGGGGCCTATACATACATATATTCATTTTTGAATTCAATGAGCAAACATTCATCTTAACTCCAAACATATAGAGATATCAAATCCTGGGATATATTTACTTTTTCAATAGTACAAAATTAAGATTTTCTATCTCTTTAATATATTTTACTTTAATATGAATATATCCTATTTTAATATGAATATACCCATAGATTCAAAATTAAAATGGATATACCATACTTTTCTATATATGTGAAGGACCCTTTTTATTTTAATTTTCTTTTGATTGGATACTTCGTGTCATTTTCAACCTGCTAAAGGGTTATGGACCATACTAAGAACGTATTGTGCCGTAAAAAGCACCTCTTGCCATAGAAAACACAGTGTCAGACCTCTCAATGATCAGTGATTTATTGATTGGTAGCTTTCTCTCACTTTCTCTCTGCCTATCGTTATGAAAACAGTGGAATAACTGGAGTCTAGAGCTAACAGAACTCTGCTCAAGCCTGTGTATCACGGTGATACTTCTTTTGTGTTCGGAGGACTGGAAAACAGGGCGAGGTCATCCTTGTTATCTGTCGTTGGAAGGGGGTTCCACATATATGGCCCCTATGATAGGGGGCGTCCCTATCCCAGGTTGCTGCCCTTGACAAATGGGGGACATTGGGATGTCATATAAAGTGTTTTTGATATTAAGCTAAACTCTTAGCCCACATATCCCACCAGATTATCCTAGCACTCTCAGAAAAGCCCTCAATTCATGGAGAGAAAATAAGAGCGGTTGCTGGAGTTCTCTATTGTTGTTCCTTTGGTCCCCTAGGTTATTCCCTGAAATTTGTTGGGTCTCTCCAATCGTCATCCTCCCCCTGTTCCTTCTTCCCTAAAGGAATATGGGCTTGAGGAAGCATCAAGTCCCAATGTTGGGTTGATGTTTGACCAGACAATGCAAGGAATATCCTCTTGACTTATTCACCAATTCTTTTCCCTGGCAATTTGATAATGACGAGCGATATTGAATTGGAGATGTGTGCCCAACATTCATTGAAGAAGAGTTTTACATTAGGAAATACAGCTCCATGTTTGTTGCTGTCCATGAAATGAATGTCTTAGAAGAACAATTAACTCTTTGAGAACTTAGTAACCCCGGTACAAAACCCATGTTTATGTTTATGTGATTGGTATACATGGATTCAACTTTTATGTTCGAAGCATTAACCTTTTGTGCTGCTTTTTTTGTTCTCTTTGGTGGCATCTTGCAACACCATAAAGAAACTGCTTGCAGAACTTCATTTCTTCTCTCCAAACCATAAAAAAGTCTCTCAAGTCCAAGACACGAGCTTTCATGCCACTTGATGCAATACCATATATAAACAAGACAAAGTACGTGAGGCACACAAAGACACTCACAATAGCACTCCTTATCAGTCGCTTTCTTTGTCTTTCTTTCCATTAATGGAAAATGGTCCAAGCCACTGAGTAGATAACTCTGCTGTATTTCTATTTGCTTGTGCACTGAGGAAAATATTCTGTTTTAAGAAGAAACCACAAACCAGTAATATTTGAAAAAGTAACTGTACTAATATCTACTTGATAAATATGTAGCGTCTAATATTGGCTTTCTACTTATCACAAAAAGAACACTCATTTATATGCTATCACCAAGATCGGAGGGTATGTTCTTGCATCAAAGTTTCGAACTTACTTTTATCCCTGAGATAGTGACTGATGGAAGGAGTATTGAAGTTCTAGCTTTATATTAAAATAAATTAGGACTTCGACCTTGAATGATGCAAGTTTTGTTGGTTAGTATATTTTGAATTTCAGATAAAGAAACTATTGCAGTAGGGATGTCAAGTTTTCCTGATATTAAGTGCAGAGTTTAGAGGCATTTTCCTTTATTACCAGCATAGGCGTGGATAAATATAATATCAGAGAGCTAAAATGAACCTGAATATATATTTTTTTCTTCCAGGGCATTACGTTCCTCAGTTAGCTCAAGTCATCTACAGACACAACAAGGACCTTGAAAATCCTCTTATTAATCTGAAGGGATATATGGTAAGATCCTGTGCAGTTATCTCGAATAGAATGTGCATGGTATCATCAAAATAAAATGATAGTATGATATAGGAGGCAGTAGGGCAATTATATTCTTAAATTGTTATTAAATGGGGCATAACATGGTTCTTGCAGGTGGGCAATGGAGTTACAGATGATTTCCATGATCGTGTCGGGATTTTTGAATTTATGTGGTCTCATGGTCTCATATCCGACAACACCTTCCGAATGCTCAACGTTTTCTGTGACTTTTCCTCTCTTGTGCACCCATCAGCTCTTTGTGAAAAGGCATTAGAGTATGCCGATGTGGAAATGGGGGAAATCGATCCATACAGCATCTACACTCCTCCTTGCTTGAACAGTACTGGAACATATGGAAAACAATTAAAAAAAGGGAAAGTAAGTATATTAGATACAAACATTTTATATTCTAGCAAATCAGTATCAGCCTTCAGGGCATGCTTAAATTCTGATACTGTATTTTTTCTATTTGGTAGCTTTTTTCCCATTTTAACACATCAAAATTAAGAGTGGACTGGATGATTGAGGCCCTGGTTCTTCAAATTGAGAACATTTTGGCATGGCATTAAGGTCCAAAATTTGCTGCATGGTGAATAAAAATGGCTGGTAATTGCATTGAAGGATGTTAGGTGCTTTTACAGTTCAAGGAGAAAGAGATCTTTGTCTGTGTAGTGAGTGGAGTAACAGTCATAGAATAAAATGGAAAAAATTGCCATCCCATTTCTAATGTTAAAAAGAAATCTAAAATCACAACTTAAAAATAACAAATTAAAAGAAAATAAATTAGCAAAATCCATTTTAAACTTGGATCTTTGAAGCAGGCAATGTGCTTTTATCCTTTTGCTTAATAGATACAGGTTAAGATGAATCTATGGTAATTTAACCCTTACCTCTTCCCGGCAAACCGTCTCAGAGCTACTATAAGATTATATCCTCGCTCTCACTGAGTCGTTCTTTCTTGGCAGTCATGGAGGCATCTGTTTGGGGGATATGATCCCTGCACTGAAAAATATTCCAAAATTTACTTCAATCTACCTGAGGTACAAAAGGCTCTTCACGCCAATGTTACAGGAATTCCTTATGAGTGGACGACTTGCAGGTTTGTAGTCTTATTATTGAAATGGTAATGTATTTTTGATTTTGTGTTGCTGCTTTTCTGTTATCTATAAAATGGCGTCCAATCACCAATCTGGTTTGTTTGCTTTCCTATATGCAGTGATGCAGTTGGTGAAAATTGGGGAGACTCTCCTAGATCTGTGCTGTCAATCTACCGAGAGCTCATAAAGGCTGGACTACGCATTTGGATGTTCAGGTCACAACTCATTATGCATGTCATTTCTTTAATCAGAACATGGCACAGGAAACTTCTTGTTGGTATCTTGCTTTTGTCTTCTTTCATAAGTCTGCTGTAGAAAAGCTGATCTTGTTGTTTGTTGGTTTGCAGTGGAGATACAGATGCAGTGATTCCTGTAACATCGACCAGGAATTCTATAAATGCTCTTAAGCTTCGCACGGTCACTCATTGGCATCCTTGGTATGACAATGGACAGGTGGGTCATCTTTCTCTTATCTCTAAAAGCTTGAAAATACAATGGCTGCCTGTAGGGCAATGCATTTGTTATGATGCTCACCATTGTTCTATTTCTAATAGGAATGAGAAATAGAAATTAGCAGTGTGCAATGATGGTAGAGATAACTCTCGAATTTCAACAGAAGCTTTGTTCGTATCAGTATGAATGTTGATAGTTGTCTGTGATGCTCAGGTGGGAGGATGGACTCAAGTATACGAAGGGCTGACATTTGTAACAATCAGAGGAGCAGGCCATGAGGTTCCATTGCATGAACCTGAAAAGGCCTTCACACTCTTCAAGTCATTCTTAGAAGGAAAACCGATGCCAGTCTCCACAAACCTTGTAGATACTTTATAGTGATTGTTGAAGCTAGAGGAGATTTTAGCACCTATTTCTAAATTCATTTCATTCATGTATTAGGAGAGATCCTAGCATCATTACATTCATATATTACGAGAAATCCTAGCACCTAATATTTCTAAATTCATTTCATTCATATATTACGATTACGAGGGGGTTCTGAAATCAAGGTGCTTGTAGAAAAACAACAATTCAGCATTGAATATGCCATCCAAATTATGAATTGTCCATGATGTAGAAGTCCATCTTTGTTATTATTACTTTGTATATTGAAATTGTTATTGTTACTTTGTATATTGAAATTTTCATTACTTTGTATATTGAAATTGTTGTTGTTACTGTGTATATTGAAATTTTCATAAAACAATAGTGATATCATATGTAAATATGCAATGCAAGGAAGACCATGCACCATGCATTTGTAAACAGCATATGAACTGCTCAGGCTCTGCTCAGGCTCATGACAGTCTTGAGGACTAAGTTCTTTCATTTCTGAATCTTAAAGGTTTAGTTGAAAATCAGTATTTTATGATAAAGTATGTTGTGGTATACGTGGTTTCATTTGAAGGTTATAGCAGTAGTAATCTGAATCTTCTTCATATCTTACAGATTATGAGCCCAACCCAATACCCAATTCCTCTAATAAAAAATCGGAGCGTTCTGAAATCAAGGTGTTTATAAAACAACAACAATTCAACATTGAATATATCGTCCAAATATTTTATGATAAAGTATGGTGGAGTATATATGGTTTCAATTGAAAATTATAATGGTAATGGAATATTTTATGAAAAAGTATGGTGGAGTATATATGGTTTTAATTGAAAATTATAATGGTAATGGTTGGAATCGAACTCAAGTTCTCAATTCCTTTGGATCTAGTTGAAATAAAACCTTTTATGCTAAACTTATTTTAACAAAGAAAATTAAATGCTGTGAAGCAAGAATGAATAAATGTTTTGTCAAATGTAACCACTACAACTTAGCTGCACTGTATCCATAATGTTGTTCGGCAATAGATTCTATTATTGCACTGGATTATAGAGAATGCAATTGGAATGCGCACATTTTTGACATTCTATGTTTTGATAGAAGGTTTGTTTTAGATTTTTGAATTTAAAGTAAACAATAAATGGGTGTGCCATTTGTTGCAACATGGGAACCTTGCGAACTAGCGTCGATCAATGTTTGAGCTAGGGGAAACAATTTTGAGTGAGATTCACCAAATTAGAAACAAGAAAATGTCACATTTAATGCTATATGCCATCGATGAATTGTTTCACCATAGATCTTCAAAACATTGTTGTCACCACACCATTCGTTTCACCAAGTGCAACCTCTCCAAGCATTATGTATAACCATCAAATGTCACGAAACCAAATATAAAGTAGACCTCTTGAGCCAATACATAAGCCTTGTGTATTATTGTGAATATATTTTATATGTTTTAAAAATTATAATTTAAAGTGATATTTTCCATATTTTATTGTGTACATATTATTATTATTTCGAATGTTATATATTGAGTGGGTTTAATGGTTAAGATCATGTGTTTCTTTTGTATGATATGACAAGTTGAAATCTAGAGTGGGTAGAGTATATACATCTTCAAGACTTTAGTGATCAAATCACTGACGGAGGCAAATCCCTTGTCCCATAAACAAGGAAGAAATTGATTGTATGGAATGCTTAAATCACTGACGGAGGTGAATCCCTTGTCCCATAAACAAGGAAGAAATTGATTGTATGGAATGCTTGTTCAAACAAGTTCATTATTCTACCCCTACTCATCATGGTTATAGGCAAATTATATATCAATCATGGAATTCTCAAAGGATGGTGTCAATATTCGCCAGTCATGGGTAGTTTTAAAATAATTGTTTACTTTAGATTAAAATTGTCATATTGAGATCTTTATTAAAGCAACTATTTAAATGTTATCTTGTACTTATGAATTTATATGGTGATGGATTCTTGTGTACATTGTCTTTTTACAATTTAATGGGTGTTCCTGATGACGAGTCTTGATTTAGACTCGAAACGTAGACTAAAAATGACTACTATGGATATTTCGAGTTTTACATATGAAAAACTACACCATAAAAACCTCCAATCTTGAAATTCCCATTCTTTCTTCTGTTATGAGAAATTCCCTTTATTTCTTCCAAGTCATTTATCATCCAACTTTATGAATTATTTTGTATATTTGTAAATCTGATCCTTGACTACAATTACACTCATTCTTCTAGATGGGAGTCCACCTTTTGGTGGGACGAAGTTTGTATTATTATTTTGACTCTCAAAGAGAGATGTTTTCAAGAGGGAATGTTATTAATGGTTTCTAGACTTTTTTCTTTTAGAAAAGCAGTAATTCATGTGAATGTCCATTGATGCTCTTAAGATTTAGAATGCATGAAATTTTTTAGAGTTCTCTAACAATTTGGACCATCACATTGATTTATGTTTATCCTTTTGTTTCAGATATTTCTCCTCATAAATGTATGAATGAATGCGTACATTGAAATGAATCAATCAATTAACATTTTTATATATTCTTTGATGATCTATCCATATTCACTCTACTTTCATCTTGTAAGGTCGTAGTTGATCTTGGATTTACATTATTTTAAAAGGAAGCCAATAGATTGAAAATTATTTACATTCATGTATATATATATCCTCCATGTGCTTATAAAGAAATTTTGCTATATGAGAGCCTAGTTGGAAGATTTGTTGCTATTTTCTATTTAGCATTCTTCCATTGCATTCATAAGAAAACATATATGATAATCTTCCACACATTGAAAGAGGAATAAAATCTCTATAAAAATGAGGAGACTCTTTCTTGTTCCCCACAATATTTACTCTCAATGTTGGTCACTTTTACCCTAAAAAGATTAATGATCAACACTTTTGGCAACCATACTAGGGGGCAATTTATTTTCAAGAAATATAAATTTCTGGAAAAATTGGAAGTTGTCTTGTTCAATTTCTAAAAATTAAAGATGCAACAAGTTCTTCTATTAGATAACGTTCAAGATTTTGTATTTCAAATTTTGGGCAAAACTCAGTTATTGCAATTCAAGACTCTCAACCATGGTTGAAGAAAGAAAATGAGTTTGTTATACACATGGCTTCAATAGAAATCTACTTATACTTGAGAGTATCCCTTATCTCCAAGTAAATCAGAAAATGAATATTTTGTTTTCTTTTGTTCTTTCAATAAAGTATACCTAATAAGCATTTTCTAGATCAATATAATAGTTTGGGATGACTCCATAGCCCAATGGAGAAGGAAATTCATCAAATTTTGGGTTCTTAACAACCCAAAGGGGGTCATTATCTATACTTGGAGCCAAATGTTGATGTGTTTTCATGTCACACATCAAATGGAGTGATTTTGAAACAACATGCTTTTAGTTATTCCTAATCTTCTTCATGAAAGGCCAACAAGGATGGTTTCTCCTTTGAATAGAGAGAAGAAAATAAAAGACAAGAAATAAATAAATTTCTCATTTAATAGCCCTCTTTCTTATCTTCGTCCAACATTAAAGAAGATCATATGCCAAAGATATCACTATTTTCTCTTACATGTTTCCATTTTTTCCCATTTTATCATTATTTCCATTATTCACGCCATTTATCTATTTTCCATTTTCATGGCTAAGTATTATCATATAAGGAATTACCTTCCCTCCTCTTCTCCCTTTTCATTTAGTCATTTTCCAAGTTGTGCGGGAGTATTTCCCCACTAAATATTTCTCCATACACTCCTTTCTCTACACATACCCATAATAATTCCATACTGCAACATTTTCAAGGACGTGTAGAAGGTTTTGCATACCGAATTCTCTACACAACCCATCTTTTACACAACATTACCTCCGCACAACCCTAACTTTTACACTGACGTGTAGAAGGTTTTGCATACCGAATTCTCTACACAACCCATCTTTTACACAACATTACCTCCGCACAACCCTAACTTTTACACTAACTTTTTCCTTGGCACACCTTTCATATGCCATGTTTTATTCTTAGGTATTTTACCTTCATTTATTTTCTCTACACATTTGTTTTATCACTTAGTCAATTTTACCCCTATTTACTTTTACTTTTCACACTTAGCTTATTTTCCAATTTCCTGCACCTCACCTTTGGCATTTATCCTTAAGACACCTGGTAGCTAGATGGACATACCATAAGGTGACACTTGGAAGGTCGTAATTGAATATAGATGGTGTTGGAGAGGTAAATCCCCTATGCGGACAAAGGTGATCCCTACTAGCCCATATCGGGTCTAGCAACAATTAGGTCACGCAGTGACGCAGGTTCCTAGTTACAAAACGGAAAAAATCATAACGAATTGCCTACCTCAAATTCTACGTAGTGGTCGTCGAAGAAAGGATGACGCTTCTCGTCCCTCGCTTGGCAGATCACGATTCTTCCGCTCGACACGTCCGAACACCTACACACATGCAAAGGATACAACGATATACAACGTAAAATCTAAAGCTTGTAACCATACATCAGTCAGAGAGGATGTAATTCATTGCATAAAGGGAATAGACACATGAATAGAACCATAATCAAAGTCGCTTATCATTAAAATAACAAAGGAAAGATACAACCCAAAGCTCTGATGCTTGATCTTCCTTCGGCGGGGCTGACAGCGAAGCACATCTCAACGAAGCTTGTCAGAAACGGGACGGAGCTCTCTCTCTTCGGCTTGGCTCTCAAAAGCTGTCTGGCTATAGTCTCCTTTCTACAAGTTCAGCTAGCTTGCTAAGGGATAAGGAAAGCCTTTATAGATGGGGGAAGAGGAGTTGGGATCCCTACAATCATGGGATTGGCCCTATCTCTAAGAAAGCTTCCATGATAGGTGGAAAACCACCTCCCATACATGGAGATCCGGAGCCAAACCACCCAACTCATTTTGGTGACTCGTTCAGGAGTTTGTTGGAATCAAAATTTCGCCATTTATTTTTAAAAAACATCCCTTATTAAGCTTGGCGCGAGTGAGACACAGGGACAGAGCGCCAGTTGGCGCGCCTTCTATGGTGGGTTTCCCCCATTGGCGCGAGGGCTGAACTGGCTAGTCACGCCAAGGCTAAAAGATCTGTTTTTAGGGTTTTTCAGGAAACTTTCCTCAGAGGAATGCTTGTGCTTATGTAAGGGAATGCCATGAAAATGGTTTCAGGTCATGTCACTGCTCATAGGTCATAGGAAAATCCCTCCAATGTGCGCGATGGGGAATTGCAGGGACGGTGACAAAATGATGTGTAACAGATGCCCCCTAAAGCATGAGGCCCGAGAGAGAGGGAGGGGTGAAATGCTTTATGAGAACATGCCCAACTGAAAACACTGTCGTTGGAAGCCCTGCATACAAGTACAACTGATATCTCTGATACATGATATGTGGTATGGACGCAGCCATCCATAATAGAGTATACAATAACTGGGATCCAAGGTATGGACGCAGCCATCCAATAAGGATCAACAAGTAGACTCAGGTATGGTCGCAACCATCCAATCAAATGAGTCATGTAACTAATCATGATAATCCACAAAACCCCCAACCTGGATTTCATCAGACAAAATCTAGGGTCTTGCGCTCTATCTCGACCCGAATAGAGTACAAGTCCTAGCATGTGAATAAGTGAGCTGCAGTCGAACATGCAAGAACATTGTCTGATTACCGGCCAATAATGAAAGCCGTTAACATATACGAGAAGTACCACCAATAATGAGGATGACCCTTAAGGTACTATAGGTACAATCCATAGAATGTGAATAGTGAGCTGATGTCGAACACCCACAGAATCACTCGATCGAAGGCCAATGATGAAAACCTTGTGTCGAATGCGAAGAACCTGCCATTGAGGCATGCAGGCTCCAAGGTACCTGAAGGGAGTCTCTAGATCAGCTTCATGGATAATGAGCTAAAGTCGACAGGAAGTGACCTTGATTGAGGGTAGGCCATAGTGTTTCCCACATCATTGACACAAGATAGAGGAACATGATGTTTGTGAATCAAGATCAGTGGAGAATCGGAGGGAGATTGAAAACTGCAGAGGCCAACTTCTCCTGAAGATATCGGCGGCACGACACTGGATTTGGCAGTATTTGACATCAAAGGATCCGAAGTCATGATGACGAGGCAAAGAGCAGATGAGCGGTCAAAAGAGATTACCCAAACCCACGGAGGCAAGCGACAGATGAGATGAGACGTCCCCAACCCAACACGAATGCAGACAAGTGCCATGTTCAAGAGCGACATACTACAGACACGACGATGATATTGGTTCCATTTTTCCCCACCATTTTTGGCGAGTACCCCAATTATTTTTGAAAACAAGCTTGAAGGGAATAGCATATGCTTGCGATATAAGTTTGTCCTTCGGACAAATCCAACCTAGTACATTTAACGAGCCCTAAGGAGGAGGAACTCGAGTATCGTCATTACGAAAGAGTCCGATGTCATCAGGTTTTAACGAGTTTGACAAAGGAAGAACTCGACGTCTTTTCATGTTTAGAGAGTTTGAAAAGACAGCGAAAAAGTAAACTCCAATGGTCCCTTTTCGTAGATAGTTCTTCAGATTCGAAAAGGTAGAAAACTGTGTCTGAGAAAGCCTCCTAGTCGCGATAGGCTAGGGTATTCCTTTTTCATAAATAATCTATCCCAACCCGAAAAAGGGGTAAACGTATACTGGGTAGATGTCGTTTCGCAGCCAATTTAACGAGATCAAAACGACAAGCGACTTGGAAATCTTTTCATTTTTAGAGAGTAAGAAAAGAGCTGAAATATGACTCCAGTATTGACTTTTTCGTGTTTTTACCGAGTCCGAAAAAGTATAAAATACAACTCGTATCATCGTCCCTGTTGCGTGAAAACCTGTCGCTGCACAAAAAGCAAGCATAAAACCCATTTTTCGACAAAATGTAATAAAATATTCAGAAAAATAAGCTCCAAAACCTAATTTGATTTTGGAAAGTTATAAATATGACCAAAATAGTAAAAACATATTTACTTTTTACTTTTTACCTCTTGTGGAGAGCAACAGTGAGTTTTTCCCTTGCGAACTTGCGGTGACGATTGTGGACGATCCGGTGCATTATTCTAAATCCCATCTTTTCCAAGTAAGAGGCACTTCCATTAGCTATGTTTTAATCCACATTTCATAGCATTCCATCGTGATTTGGGATCCCTGAGGGGAACATTTTCAAATTTAGGGCTTGCACAATTGGTGCGGGTATGAGGCACGGACCCACGCCAATCGAGTTTTTTTTGCAAAGGGGTCACACCAGCTGGCGCGACTGTCAGCAAAACAGTTGCGCCAACTGCGCAACCTTATTTTCCGCTCAATTTTTACAAAAAATGAACCAATCAACTGGATTTTTGAATGCCCAAGGGATCTTATGATGTGCTTATGACCATTTTGGTGCAGGTATAAAGCCACAATGGTGATCGAATGGAAAGAAAGGGAGCACAGTGAAGAGGACGAAATGGCAATGGGGAATGAGCAATGCATGAATTCTCTCCAGGATTGCGGTTTAAAGAAATTATTCCTGACACCATGTCTCAGGGCACAACCTGAATTGTTACAATACTTGATCAGTATTTGGGATGAGAACGAGGAGAAGTTTAGGCTTCGAGATCAAGTGCTGGAACTCGAAGTGTCTAATGTTTACTTCGTCACTGGATTGTCTCGCAGAGGTCCAGTTCCGATCATGACAGGTACCAGGCCTTCTGGCGAAAATATGTCAATGGTTATGGAAAGAGTGTGCCCAGGGGCACAAACAGGATCAGGTAGTGGTAAAGTGGACATTCACACTGTTCACGAAATAACACTCAGGGTGGTGCTCCATACCATTACGTGGGCTGCGGAGTTGCAAGCGCTGCATGAGGCTACCAAAACACAACTCCTCTTGGCATCAGAATGTATGAACCTGACGTTATTTGATTGGGCTACAGCCGTAACCATGAATATCAAACGACAATTGAAAAAGTGTAAAAATACCAAACTGAAGCAGTTTAGGTACGGGTCTATCTTGGTATCGTTCATCCTCGAACGACTACCTATCTTCCAGGGCCAGGGGGCGATAGTCGCAGATCCACCTTTGAGAGAGCCATGAATGGCTCGATGGGCAACACTGATGCCCAGAGCAGGAGGGGGCCAGCAAATGTCATGGCGGCTTGAGTTCTTTGGATGGCTTCGACGACATTTGATCATCGTAGAGGACTGACCCCTATGTCGGTACTGATTTCACGGGAGACTCAGACCTTCCACTCCCGGAAGGAGAGGACTGGGATGAGGAGCTGGGTAAGACTCTTTTTGATTTTATGAATTTTATGATTTTTTTTTTTTGGTATACGTTCTTGTTCTAACAGTCGATCCTATATGTATGCAGATGTTGGCCCAGAGAGGCCCGTTGGGATGTCGCCGATCGCACGGAGGACCACTCTCGCCTATGACCCTCAAGGTGAGGGGGGCGAGGGGAACGAGCTGGTTCAGAACTTAGAGGAAATCGCCCGTGGGATTCCTGATTATGCTCGTATATCAGATGTCCCTATGGCTTATCAGAGGCACACTGTAGGGGTGCCTAGTCGCCTTCATCGTTTACTGAGGCGATTGGTGTGGGCAGTAACATGCTACCATGAGCACCATGTTGATTAGTCGCCTAGGCTTTTATATGCATATTTTTGAGAGACATGTTGTCTCCGAATATTATTAAAACAGACATGTATACTTTTGGATTTTATGTGATGCACACAAAATGCAAACATTCGACATATATATATATATATATATATATATATATATATATATATATATATATATATATATATATATATCTATTTCTGGATGGATCTTTTTCACATATAATGATGTTTTTTACAAGTTGCATAAATGTCTATCTAATACCATGTTAGCTACTGCGTCTGTTAACGCATTCATTCGTCTGGGTAGATGCTGATATGTAATGTAATCAAAATTTCTTTCCAGTAAACGAATACATAGATACAGTCTTAAAATGGATGGGTTCCTAACTGAATAATGACCATTGAGTTGTAACACTACAAGCTGTGAGTCCAGATATACAAGTAATGCACGAATACCAAGGTTAACGACCTCATTCAATAATTCCAAAACGACACTATATTCCGCGACATTATTTGTAGCAGGCCCTAGACAAACACCTTGTAAATTAACTAACTCACCAACAGGATTTTAGATTACCCAGGCTGCCGAGGATATATTCCTGGTACTGCGGGAGGCACCATCCGTGAAACCGACAAAAGGAGTAATAGACATTTGCACAATCAGGAAGACCCAATCAGCAGAAAGACGCTTACAAAGCACACCACACCACACATGCACAAAAATGAAATCACTCACTTATGTACACACACTACACAAGAATAATTCAAGCGTAGTACTTCTTCAGGTACAACCCATTTCTAGGCTGCGCCAAAGGAATACCTTCATAATCGATTAGCTCATAGGCCCCATTTTTTAATACACGTTTAATGATATAGGGCCCATGCCACATGGGATGGAATTTGCCTGCCCCAATCTTATCATGTGCTTGATCATACAAGAGGAAAAGGTCCCCTTCGATGAAATAACGTGGAGAAACCGTTTGATCGAAATGAGCTTTAACCCGCTTTTTCTGTGCCTCGATAACCAAAGCAGCCAAGCAGCGGATTTCTTCCAGTCGTTCCAGATACAGGAGACGTTCTTCCTCCGGGGAAGTGTCGGGCAGTAATTCCACAGCCAACTTCAGAGAAGGGATCTCACATTCAACTGGAAGAGTTGCTTCCAGACCATACACCAACTGAAAAGGTGTGAATCCGGTCGCGCTCTTTACTGACGTTCGGTAGGCCCAGAGAGCTGAGAACAATTGGAGATGCCAGTTGGATTTGTGAATACCAGTTTTTCGTTGAAGCATCGTGACAAGCACTTTGTTCACGGCCTCAAACTGGCCATTTGCTTGAGGGTAATATGGCGTTGAGCTATCATGACGCAAGCCCAACTTTGATGTCAGCTCTGCCATCATGTAGTCCCGAAAATGAGTGCCATGATCGGTGACAATGGCTTGAGGAACGCCGAAATGTGTAATTACATGGTTGAAAATGAATTGAACGGCTATCTTACCGTCGGCAGCTAATGTAGGCATCGCCTTGGCCCACTTGGTGAAGTAGTCTATGGCAACGATGATATAAGCATGCCCCTCGGCTGAGTGAGGGTTACATGTCATAAAATCAATGCCCCATTTGGAAAAAGGGCCTACGGTAATGACATGATGTAAAGGGAGGGGTGGCGCACACATCTTGCGTTAAAAGATCTGGCACGCATGACACTTTCGAACTACAACAATACAGTCTTTAAATATAGACAGCCAGAAGTAACCCGCACGCAGAATCTTCTGGGCGGTAGCATAACCGGACATGTGACTGCCACAGGCGCCACTGTGACAGTCATTCAGGACTTTCTCAGCCTCTTCCAAGGTCAAACATTGGCAGAGCACAAAATCGACTCCGACACGATATAAGGTATCTCCGACAATGCGATATGGTTGGGATTGATGTTGAATGCGACGTCGAGCATCTTTCATCAACTCGGACCGGAAGGTAGATGTCTGAAGGTACACGATGATGTCACCATACCATGGATCGTGACTGCTGATTAGAAAGAGAGTTTCATCCGGGATATGATCCTCAGATTGAGACAGAACAAAGTCGGTAGGGAGAGAGCATATGAGATCAAGAAAAACCAGTGACTTCGTCGATTTGGCAGTAGTGAATTCCAAATCAAACTCCTGAAGAATCACAATCCATTTGGAGTATTTGCCCCCCAGCAATTGTCGAGACAATATGTAAGTCATGGGGTTGCAGTCGGAAATCACGGTTATCGTGTGCAATAGGATGTAATGGCGAAACCGCTGAACGACCTGGACCGCGACAAGCAATAACTTCTCGACATGGGCATAACGCGTTTCAATGTCGAGAAGATTATGAGACAGATAGTAAACCACATGTTCATTTCCGTCGTCATCATCCTATATCAGAACCATGGCAAATGTGCTGAATGCGGTAGCCAAATAGAGGGTAAAGTTGCGATGATAATTGGGAGGACGTATTAACGGAGCATTGACGAGCAACGTTTTAAGTTTATCGAAGGATTGTTGATCAATCTCGTCCCAATGGAAGGGAACGCCTTGTTTTAGAATTCGCGTAAATCCTTTGGCCACTTCTGCATAGTTCGGTATAAAGCGACGTAAGAAATTCGCTTTCCCTTGAAGACTCTAAAGTTGATGCAACAAGGATGGGGATGGGAGATTAACAATAGCCTCGACCTTGAGGGGGTCAAGGCGAATTCCATCTTTAGAGACAATGAATCCCAAAAGACGACCAGAGTCAACGCAGAAGACACACTTATGAGGAGTAAGCCTGATGTTGTAACGTCTGCAGCGGAGAAAAATCTGGCGGAGGTGTTTAAGATGGTCTTCGCGTCGAGCTGAATGAGTCGGCAGGTCATCTAGATACGACTGAACAATGTGACGTATGTCATGAAAGGCGTAGAACATTGCGTGCTGGAAGGTGGCTCCAACGTTTTTCAAGCCGAACGGGAGCTTCTTATAGGCGAACGTGCCCCACGAACAGATGAAGGTGGTCTTATGTTGATCAGAGGGTAAAATATTAATTTGATTATAACCCGAGAAGACGTCCATAAGGGAATAAATCTCACTCCCCGCACAATCATCGATGATCTAATCTATAAAGGGGGTGGGATAGTTGTGCTTAGGACAAGCGCGATTGATGTCTCTATAGTCAACACAGACTCGAATTGTGCCCTGCTTCTTATCTACAGGGACAATATTGGAAACCCATTCCGTGAGGGGGATTGGATATATGAAGCTCGCGTTAAGAAGTTTCTCAAATTCTGCTTTTATAGCTGTGGATTTTCGAGGATGCACTGGGCGTAGATGCTGGCGCACCGGCTTCGCACCAGGATAGGTGGGAATTTCGTGCACGACTATACTGGGATCGATCCCAGGCATCTCTTCATAAGACCATGCGAAAACATCTCGGAATTCGGGGAAAAGGCTAGTGTATACCTGAATCTCTTCGGGAGAACAAGTAACTCCCACGTGAATGTTCTCGACGACCCCCAGTTTAACAGAGATGTCGATAGGCATGGTTTGAGTGATATTACTCAGATTTCCTTCCGAAATAACCTCTTGAGTCAATATTGGCATTTGGAGAGGTGGAGAGGGAACCTGAGATGCGAAACGATCAAGCCAATTAGACATTGCCCCCAGGCCAGGGATGAACGAGGAACGATGATGTCCATTGCTCCACGGAAAATCTTCAAGAGACATCATCTCTACGATAGCTTCGTCAGATGGAAAGACTTCTCTCAAAGGATCGGGCGAATCTGCATCGCCGAGCCAAGGGGATTGAGAATAAATATCTAGAGCCATGCTCAAAGGAGCATTTTCAGTAGGAGGAGGATCTGATGCAGCAACGATCTCGCAATAATTAATTTCAACTGGGGTCAAAGGCATCGATTCTCCAAAAGAGGTCACCTGTTTAGGAGAAGGGATGATCCACGGGTCATCTGACCTAGAGATCATGTTGACTTGAACGGTGTTCGGTGGTGGCATGGGAAAAATACCCATGAGAACGGGGTCCTTGAAAAGACCAGGTCCTACACTATCAGGGGGATTGGGAATTTGATCCACGTATGGCACGTTATTCTCGAAGGACGAGGTAAAGAAAGACAACTGATCAATAGTAATAATCTTGCCCTCATGTGGAAACTTCAAAAGCCGAAAGAGGGTGGATGGAACACATAGCATGGCGTGAGTCCAGCTGCAACCAAGTAGAAGATTGTAGTTGAGTTTAGCATCAACAAATTCCACTTCAACGTTGACTGTCTTACCTTGTAATGTGATCGGTAAACTCGCGAGAACACCCAAGGGTTTTGATTCCCTACCATCGAATGCCTCAGGGGAATTGGGAGATGAAGTAAGAGCTGGAGAGACAATGACCTTCCAACAGGCAGATGACATAACACAGGTAGAGGCACCTTCACCCACAACGACTCTGTGAATGTTGAGGCCGTTGATACTGACTTGTATAACAAGGGCGATTTGATGTGGAAGTCGGGGGACAAAATTCTCTAGATCGAAGGTGAGAAGACTAGAATCGGCAAGATCAATTCCACCGATTACAGATAACAAAGCTTTTCATTGCGATGGGAAACTTTGAAGCACTTCCAACGTAGACATTGCAGAAGGTGCCTGTGCTAAATCCTAAACAATGCTGTAATGTTGAGCAGCACGGGCATTTGGATTATAGGAAGATTTTCGAAGAACACCTTTGGAAGGTGGTCGTACAACGGGTTCAGCGCTTGGCTTCTCAATTTCTAAAGGACCAGAGGTAGGTGGGGGAGGCGGGGCATCAACAACTTCCTTCCCAGCTTCCTGGCGTGATCCAGCATAATCCTTCGAACGAGTGGCAATCGAAACAGGTGCAGCACCATTCATCATAAAACTTGGGACCCAAATGGTGCAGATGGTGAAGGCTGCTTGACCATATGGGTCTGCTGAGATGGGAAAGGTTCCTTAAGAACTGTCGGAGTCCCCTTAGAGCCTTTAAGAAGTTGACTAACCTCGGATCGTCGGGAACAATCTTTGGTGTAATGGTCTCCGTCACAGATCAGGCAAGGGTACTTCGGTTTTCGTTGCGAACCATCATCAACACGTGGTTTGGAGGATTTTGGTTTTGGGGCATCAGATTTGGACTTGCCTTTGCCCTTCTTCTTCCCTTTGGAAGTCTTTTCCGCAGGATTGGCCTGAACGGCATTGACCTCTGCGGTCTTACCAGAATCGGGAGTGGCGGGAGGAGTAGATTATTGGAAGAATTCGACTTCTGCTTCCCATTTGAAGACTTACGAGAAGTCTGAGAGACAAAACCAATAACACCGTCAACCGATGGGGTAGGTGGTGCTTTAGAGGTCCCTGGCCGCGGGGCATCAGTCAAGATATCATATAATGTGCTGGACTGAGAGTACACTAAATCGAGGTACTGGGCACAAGCGATGGCTTGTTCCTCGGTCACACATGCCCCCATAGCAATGTCTTGAACGATCTTGTTGACAAAGGAGGTAGTGAGCTAGTGAGTTAGAAGCTGATCAGGAATATCAAACTTGATCAGACGATGACGACGTCTCCACTCATGAATATGATTTGAAATATGAGTGGCTTTATCCTGCTTCAAAGATGTCAGGAGATGCGTCCCGTCTTCGTAATGAACCGGTAATTGGAAATGTGTCAGGAATGCCATAGCTAAAGTATTAAAGTCTTTAAAAATACCGCGAGGTAGTTCTATGTACCATTTAGCAGCAGCGCCGGTAAGAGTGCGCTGGAAAAGACGTAGATGGGTCGAGTCATCAACCCAAGAGTTCGAAGAACACCAAAAATGGTAGGTCATGACATGGGCTTGGGGGTCTTCTCCAGCTTTACCCTCAAACTTGGGACAGTCACCTAGTACCTTCGTCAGAACCGGAGGCCAATACGGATTATGAAGAATCGGATCATTGGTCAATTTTAGATACATCCAGTAATTCCAACGTGGCGAGGAAAGGTAACTGAGGATTAAAAGGCATGCCAGGTCCCTGATAAGGACCTGTACCTGTACTCCAACCTGGTTGGGAATAATTCTGCCCCCACTGGTTCTGTCCAGGAGGATTCTGACCATAGGGGGTATACACCATATAATTGGGTTGATACGGTTGTTGATAACTAGGGTATGGGGGTTGATAACAAGGGTACTGACCTTGATTATACGTGGGCCCCGTTTGAGCAGTATATGGATTTGAATGCAGAGTATAAGTATAGCCTGGTGTTGAAGGTAATAACCAGAACCTTGGGGTGGGTTATAAACTGGTCGAGACTAACCTTGAAGGTAATAGCCGCCTTGGGGTCGAGCGGGCTGCTGGTAAGTGGGGCCCTGCTGAGCTTGATAAGTTGGGCGCACAGGCGGGTTCGACTGTGGCATAGAATAGATTGGCTATTAAGCAGGTTTAACTGGATGTGTAGGTTGTCCTAGTTGAACAGGTTGACTTGGATATGCAGGTTGTCCTAGTTGAACAGGTTGGCCTGGCTGAACAGGTTGTCTTGGTTGAACAGGTTGACCTGGCTGATGAAGGACACCAGGCTGCCCTGGCTGAGCAGGTTGGCCTGATGGCGGGAGAGGGCCAGGCTGTGCCTGATAACCAGGTTGACCTATGATAGGACCATAGGATGGCCCTGGCTGTGCAACATTCAGACCAATTGGAAACTGAGGTTGCCGAGGTTGCACCAAAGGTTGAGAAGGATGGATTTTCCCCCCAGGACCGTACAACGGTCCGGGTTGATACCCCGGTTGGCCTGTGGGTCCTTGAGGTTGTCCTGGTTGGACCACAGGGTAAGGCTGTAGAGGTTTACCTTGAGGGTTGTAAGACTTCCCTTGCGGACCATACAACAATCCCTGTTGGCCCGAAGGTTGCCCTTGTAAGGGTTGTCCTTGCATGTCATATAGATAACTTGGCTGGGCCGAAGGTTGTCCCTGGAAGGGTTGTCCTTGTGGATTAGAAGGTTTTCCAGCCTGGGCAGATAGAAAACCGTTAATGTACTGATAAGCCTCAGGAGCAGGAAAATCAAGGGGGTTGCCCTGCTCATCATATTGAGAAGGAAATACGTAAATCGGGGTACCATCCGGTCCATAATGGGAAAAGTAAGGACGGTTGAGATCTTGGGAGGATTGACCAACCTCGGAGTTCGACGGCTGCAAAGACAACCGATACTCCCCAGGAGAAATATTCTCCGGAATAATAGAAGCTATGTAAATGTCTTCAGGAACTGACGAGGTCCAGGTCGACTGAGTAGTGACAGTGGGCGTAGACGTAGCTACGCAGACAGTAGGCCTAACAGGTACTGATGTGACGAAAGGAGATGCCGTGAGAGGTGTCGATGGCGACATCCCTAATGAATGAATAATCAGCCTCGTGGAGGAGTCGATATTCCCATAGAGGCCACAGCGGCCATGACCTGACTTAAGGACCTATATCACGCTGGGAGCGAAGGACGAGGTGAAGACATGATAGAGGATTCAGGGATGTTTTCTGGAAAAAGCTGGTAATCTTCACCAGATGTAGGAATTTCCTCATTAGGAGAAGGACTGGGTGAGTCCATATTTGACCCTGCCGCAAGATCTTCTAAAAGGCGACGAGGACTAGGAGGTATAATGGTAGCCAAGAAAGGCGATCCCGATGTAAGAGGAGGGAAATTTTCCCCTACTCAAAATCCAAACCAAGCATTGGAAAAGGGCCAATTGAAGTCAACTGGTCCACCAAAGGGAAGCTCAGATATAACCGGTCCCCCGTTGGGAAACTCGGATACAATAGGTTGCTGATGTTCAACAGAGGACTGAGAGACCTCTAATGAATCGTCTGTGTAAGGACTACCAGTATATGAAACTGAGGGTTTCGCCACTGTGATAGCAATGAAAAGAGGAAGAGATAAAAAAAAAGACACACGGGCAAAAACCAAGGCAAACAATCAACAGGCCGAAAAACAACAATCTCTAAATGGGCGTGTGATCGCAGGTGATTAATTTTACCACATTGAAACTGGAAATTTTACTGTTTCATGTTTTAAGAGTCTAGAAACAAGTAAAAGATGACTTTATCTCTTTCAATTTGGAAACAAGCGTGAAAGGACAAGCGCTTGATGATCTTTTCAAATTTAATGAGTCAGAAAATATCGAAATGACTGCTTCGGTAATCTAGGCAGATGGGTGTACCAGATATCCGTGAATTTCCATATACACCTTGGTTAAAAAATGAAAGAGAAATCAACCAAGGACTTGACGTACGTGCAGGTAATCTCCCCGAATGCTGTGTCCAGTGTATCACGGTTAAAAGGCGGCAGACTGGGCTTCCTACGGATAAAGGATAGCAACCTAGTGGGGTCTCCCTTTATATACGCGACGGTACGGGGAGCACAAGTCCGTACTAGCGCTGTCTAAAGCCACAAGGCGAACGACAACTACTAGGTTTAACGACACCGGAACACGTTACTAGCCTAGACCTCTAGATATTTCGTTAATGTTTCAATGTTGCCTTAGGTTAATTGAACAAATTTTATAGTTGATGTTTAAATTATGTTTCAATTTCAGGCCCTATCGAATGTTGTATCTCAAAAATCCTCTAAATGCACACTACATGCCACAATGTATCACTTTGTTCGATGAAGAGCTAACTACGGGAAGGTTGAGAGATTTTCAAATAACAAGAAAATGATCACAAACATCCACTACTGTCTCTAATGCATGCTAATGAAACTAAAAACTTTTCCCTTAGAGTTATATAACACTAACAATGCAGAAAAGCTTTCAATTTTCACTAAACTAATAAAAAAGAAAAGAGATTTGTTTTTGTATTTTTCAATGTTTTAGAGAAAACACACCAAATGAAATGAAAAAATAATGAAGAAACCAATTCGAGAAATGACAGTGAGAGAGTCGAAACAAGCAAGCTCACTCAATGAAAACACACACAATCAGAACTGAAACTGATGGAGAAATCCCTCAAATCGAAGAAGAATCTCAAAAATACCCATACAAACTGTGTAATCTAGGCTCGAAATGAGACAAAGAGAAACTTGAATGAAAAAGAGAACAATCACTCAATTGACGCAATGATACAATGGAATTCAACAAAATGAATGCAAAGAAGCGAAAACTAAGTTGACTGGAAAAGTGAGAATCAAAAACTCCCACGGGAGGCTCAGCACACTATAACACCTAGAAACCCTAGGGATAGAATGCAAAGCTGATGGTAAAGGGAAAACAACCGGAGGCTAAGGGTTAAACACAGTCAACAAGGACTTCAAGGCACTCAATCACTCATAAAAATTACACCAGGACCAGAAAAAAAATTCAGAGGGCTCAAAAACAAGCAAACCCTAACACCAAATAGGGTTGGCACAACTGTTTGGCTGTATTCTACGCCAAAACAACGTTGGCGCGGGGGCCTAACTAGCAACGAGTGCCAGTTGGCGCGACTGTCAGGCTATAAACTGCGCCAATGGAGTTTACTATGGGAAGAAATGAAAAAAGATCAAACAGAGAGTAGATCAGGTCTTCTGGGGGCTGAACAGGGGTTTTACACTAAAGGAGGCAAACCAGAAGAGCAAATCAATCAATCAAAAGCCAAAAACAACCAAAAGAGACAAAACTAACTCCAACTGAGTCCCCAGTGGAGTCGCCAGTTTGTTGGAGAGGTAAATCCCCTCTGCGGACAAAGGCGATCCCTACTAGCCCACATCGGGTCTAGCAATAATTAGGTCACGCAGTGACGCAGGTTCCTAGTTACAAAATGACAAAAATCATAACGAATTACCTACCTCAAATCCTACGCAGTGGTCGTCGAAGAAAGGATGATGCTTCCCATCCCTCACTTGGCAGATCACGATTCTTCCGCTTGACACGTCCGAACACCTGCACACATGCAAAGGATACAACGATATACAATGTAAAATCTAAAGCCTGTAACCATATATCAGTCAAAGAGGATGTAATTCATTGCATAAAGGAAATAGACACATGAATAGAACCATAATCAAAGTCGCTTATCATTAAAATAACAAAGGAAAGATACAACCCAAAGCTCTGACACTTGATCTTCCTTCGGCGGGGCTGACAACGGAGCACGTCTCAACGAAGCTTGTCAGAAACGAGATGAAGCTCTCTCTCTTCGGCTTGGCTCTCAAAAGCTGTCTGGCTATAGTCTCCTTGCTACGAGTTCAGCTAGCTTGGTAAGGGAGAAGGCAAGCTTTTATAGATGGGGGAAGAGGAGTTGGGATCCCTACAATCATGGGATTGGCCCTATCTCTAAGGAAGCTTCCATGATAGGTGGAAAACCACCTCCCATACATGGAGATCCGGAGCCAAACCACCCAACTCATTTTGGTGACTCGTTCAGGAGTTTGTTGGAATCAAACTTCTGCCATTTATTTTTAAAAAACATCCCTTATTAAGCTTGGCGCGAGTGAGACACAGGGACAGAGCGCCAGTTAGCGCGCCTTCTATGGTGGATTTCCCCCATTGGCGCGAGGGCTGAACTGGCTAGTCGCGCCAAGGCTAAAAGATCTGCTTTTAGGGTTTTTCAGAGGAAACTTTCTTCAGAGGAATGCTTGTGCTTATGTAATGGAATGCCATGAAAGTGGTTTCAGGTCATGTCACTGCTCACAGGTCACGGGAAAAGCCCTTGAATGTGCGGGATGGGGAATTGCAGGGACGGTGACAAAATGATGTGTAACAGATGGCTAGGAAATGACTCAACGTGATGACGAGGCAATGCCAAATAAATAAAAACCTACATCATGTGTGAGCTACAAAGGTCCCATGACTATTTCTACTTCACATAGAAGTAATATGAGCAACCCGTTTATTTATATATAATTGTTGATATTCTCCCATAATGAATGTGGGATGAGTATGGTGGATTTATAAATTAAAAAGAAAATATTTATGTGGATTAGATCAACGATAGTTGAGACATTTTGTGCAAATCAACGGTAGTTGATTCATGAAATTCCGAAGGTCATAACATGATTATGGGTGTCCATTTTCAGTAAACGTGAGCTCCTTGGAAAGGAGAAAGAATGAAGAATAGGTTGGGAGATGTCTGCAAGGCTAAATTATATATTTCATATTGAAAAATTGAAATAATAGTCTTAACCAATCTCAAGACTCTCACCAAATTATTTTAAAATCATTTATTAAAAAGGTAATTTGAGAGTATTGAAGTGGGAGACAACTTGGAGAACGAATTCCTAACTACATATTACTAAACATGGATCTCTATTCATTTGAGAAAATGGGGAAAAACCTAACTATAAATAAGTTACAAAGACAAAGAAGATTACAAATAATATGTCAAGCACATTGAGAAAAAGAGGCTTTGATCTTTTGGCTCCCAAGCTATTATTTCAAAAAAGTTTGTGTTGGGTTTTAGCGGGAGGAATTTTTTTCCTTTTAAAGAGTTTTTTTAATAAACTAGCTTAACTTTCCATTTCATATTTTCTTTTCATATTTCTTTCCAATAGGTTATTCTATGTATTATGAGTAAATATATTAATTTATAATTGATTATTTTTTTCTCCATTGTTCTAAAAACTTTCATGGCACGGGAATAAGATCCCTAGCTTATAAAAAGTGAATGCAATTTAATTATAGTTTATCTAATAGTCTCAAACATTGTTAATCTCATCACATTAGGATTTTATTGAAATAACTATTTGAATGCTATCTTTCACTTATCAATGTATATGGTGATGGATTCTTATGTATATTGTCCTTCTACAACTTTATGGGTGTTCTTTATTTTGTTTTAAGAAATTCAATTTCATTCTTCGAGGGAGGTCATTGATCATCCAATGATATGAATTATTTAATATATTTGTAAATTTGATCCTTGACTGTAGTTCCACTTATTCTTCTAGATAATTTTTATCACATGGTTCATGGGAGACCAATTCTAGCCCTTTAGGGACAAAGTGTGTATTATTATTTTGACTCTCACAAGAGAACTATTTTTGGGAATGAACGTATTTTGTTGTTTTTAGTCTTTTTCTTTTAGAAAAGTAGTGAAATCACATGAATGTCTATAAAAGCTCTTAATATCTTCAAATGCATGAAATTATTTGAGCCCTTTGACAATCTGAACCATCACATTACATTATGTCTATTGTTTTATTTTAGATATATCTCCTTATAAATGTGTGAATGAGAGACTTGTATTTTGAAATGAATCACTTAGTTGTCATTTATCTATTTTCTTTGATGACCTATCGATCTTCACTCTACTTTCATCCAGTAAAGTCATAAATGATCCTAGATTTACATTATTTTAAAAGGAAGGATTTTTTTTTTTTGAAAACTGAATAGATTGAAAATCCTTTCCATTTAGGTTTGTTTATATATATTTAGTCTTCATGTGCTTATAAATAAAATATGCTATATGAGAGGCTTGTTGTAAGACTTGTTCCAGTTTTCTATTTAGCATTCATCCCTTGCATTCATCGGAAAACATATATGATAATCTTCCAAATATTGAAAGAGGAGTACCACCACTATAAAAATGAGGAGAGTCTTTCTTGTTTCCTGTTGTAACTATTTTTTATCCATGAAATTTACATTTAAATTGTATATTTCTCAAAATAAAAAATAAAAAAAATTATTTGCACTTTGTAATAACGGCTTGGCATATCTCTATAAATGTCACTTTAGTTAAATTTTCGGAGCCAATAAATTTTATTTAGTGGTTATTTGAATAAATACACCAGCGAGCAACTTCCAACAACATTGGTTGTCTCAGCTACAATCGATGGTTAAAGATATATTACGGGATCCCCCCACACTCCCGACGTTTAACAAGGGGGTGGGGGTGTCTGCAAACCTATTTTGCAAAAACCACTCATCTATATGTGTCGAGAGCTCAGACCCCCCCCCCCTCACAAATACAACTTACCACCATAGCCCCCTCCCACAAACCACTTTCGGCCTAACTTTTCCTTTTGCTATTACTTACGCTACTTTATCCCCTCCACCAAATAACCACCAAACTATCCCTTGTTGTTTGAATAAATACACCAGCAATTATCTACCGAGCAAGTTCCAACAACGTTGACTGTCTCAGCTACAATCCATGGTTAAGGATCTATTATGGGACCCCCCCACACTCTCGACATTTAACAAAGAGAGAGGGGGGGGGGGGGGGGGGTCTGCAAACCTGTTTTGCAAAAACTACTCATTTATACGTGTCGGGAGCTTAGCTATTACGAGACCCCCCTCACAAATACAACTTACCACCACAACCCCCTCCCACGAACCACTTTATTCCTAACTTTTCCTTCCACTATTACTTACACTACTTTATACCCTCCACCAAATAACCACCAAAATATCCCCTGTTTCCTCTGATAATTTTAATGATTTAATCTTTAAATCATTAAATTCACTATCGCCAATGTTCTGATAGTTGTTTTTCAATGTGCCAACCATTGATTTCACTAAAAAATATCCAAAATCATCTTAAATTAAATTATCCTCCATCAACCATACCATTTTCCTTCATTTCACCAGTGTTTTCATATGTGCTTGGTGACAAAAAACTTCTGAATTTTGCAGTCGAACACGTCAATCAGCCAACATATTACTAGGTATTCTTAATTCCTTGTTTTCCTCTTAATTCAAAATGACTAGTTAGAAGGGAAAAGCTAAGGTTTCTATTGAAAACCCAATGCTTCCCCCTATCCCTAATTTAGATGAATTCTTTCGGGTAGATGTTGATTTGAAAATCATAGAAACCAAATGTGAATTTGAATTATATGAATTACACAATTGGGAATTTCAAAAATTTTAGGACACTAGTGATGAATTCTGCGTTTGAGAATCCATGTTACCTCAATTTTTATTATATCTATATATATATATATATATTTTTTTTTTTTTAAATTTTTTAATATATATATATATATATATATATATATATATATATATATATATATATATATATATATATATATATATATATATATTTATATATATTTTAATTTTTTTAACTATTTTATTATTATTATTATTTTTTTTTTCTTTCGCTCAAACTCATCATTTCCTTGAATTCATATCTTGTTGTGAAATAATTATCTACCCAGTTAGAGAGAAATCGTAGCCAGAAATGGTGAATCTATTTTAGGCTACTAGAGTGATGAATGGGTTGATGAAGTCATATTAGGGTTCCTGTCAGTCTTTTCATCCAATAAAAAGCTCTCTATTCTTTTCAACTTTGGTTAGTTTATTTCAGATATCATTCATGAGCAGTTCTTGAAATTCAATGCAGAGAGATCTTTTAAATATCAATCTGTTTTGGTATATTTATTTTTATATCATCAGTCTGAAAGATTCAAAATACCACTTCAAAATATTGAATCATAGGGAAGGCCAAAATATGTCATTCATTGGACTTCATTAGTTAGAAGAAATTCCTAAGATTACTCTTTTAGTGATTTTGTGGATCAATTTCTATACTTTTCATTGTGTCTACTTAGCAGTGATGCAATCACAAGGATATCAACAAAAATCAAAATAAGTTTGCATCTGAGTGAACAATAAAAAGTAGGATATTGATACTTGTATCCGAATTTCACAGAGATCAGAGTTTATGGTTGTGTGTTTCCGCCATATAAACTTCAATTTTTTGTTCCCATGAGGATTTTTTCTCTAAATTTCATAAGACAAAGCATGAATATATATGAAATTTATTTTCTATCCAAAAATAAAAAAGCTCAATTCAAACTAAAAGCTCAAACTGGTCCATTCATAGTAAATACCAGAGCAACTGATAAGGAGCTGGAAAATTTGTTAATTCAAATGAAGTTTAAGTTAAGTTTCAGTTGGACTTATGATCCCTTGGGGGTAATTTCATCTATTAGAGTTGAGAAAAAATATGCTTCTTATACTCATATCTCAAAACCAGAAATTGTACAATATTCCAATAAGGAAGTATGGGATGATAATACTTTGCAGGAGGTTGAAGAGAAAGTTTCTAGTCAAACAAACCTTGGAATCTCTAAGACTTAAAGAAACAAATTGAAAGTATGTATCCTGCCAGTTCAAGTTCTAAATCAGCAGAATTCAGAGTTTTTAAGAGGAGAAAGACAATGAATACAGAGGAAGATTCATTAGAGGTCAGAAATACAAAAGTGTTTACTACAATAATGCTATCAAGCGAGCTTGTGTTCACTTTTCAACAAAATGAAGAAATGATTATTGATCCATCTACTTCTCCTTCTTCTAGTGAAAAAAATATTTTTGCTAGATTCATATAAATGAAGAAGAAGAATAAATTTCTAAAATATGCTACCTATTCTGAGTTATGGAAGCAGAATTCCACTACCCAAAATATATTATTGTATGCACTAGATCCTGATAAAGGGAAATTTCAATTGGCATTTATTGAGCCAAAGGTCCTAGTTCCAAAAATGGCACGAGATTACAAGAATTCAATGTTTTATTTTGATACCAAACAGATTCATCCCATATATTAGATTGATCTACATAAACAAGCTGGTGAAATGATATATTCTTGTCTAACAAGTTCTGCCATGGTTGCTTCTATGCTACAAACTTATTTAAATAATATCCATTCTCAGCTTAAGTTAGAAAAAATATCATATTTAGCAAAGGATACAAGAATAAAAGATTTATAATACATTGTAATCAAATTGGGATTAAATCCTAATGATGTTAATGCAGCTCAAGAAATTATTAAAAAAAAAAATGTAGGCATTCAGGCATTATGAAAATAGTTAAAATTTCCAACAACAGAGCATCCTCAAGCTCAGGAAGTGGGGAAATTAGAGAAGGAAAATGAAAATATGTTTCATATGACTGTTGATCAAAACATCTAGATATAGAAAATGGAGGTAGACATGGAAAATATTTTGAAGGAGAAAGAACAACAAGTCAATGTAGGAACCTCAACAACAGAAACAAGGCTAGCCAACCAAGATGCAACTGAACAATTATCTAAAGCCATGGTAGATATATCATTGAGGAATATTGAAATTGAGAAACTAAAAGCATCACTACTAAGAGCAGAAGAAAATAAAATTAAAGCAGATAATGCATATATTTCATAAATATAAAATAATTTCAAGCTTACAAAACAACTTGAAAAATACAAGGATGAATCAGCCAGTGCACAAAATATGTTAAAAGCTAATGAGAAGATATGGGTAGACATAAATTCAGCCATTTCATATTTTTGGACATCTATAGAGATAATTTTTTAACATGAAAAATTGGTACACAAAGAAAAAGCAAGCATTGCTAAGATCAAAGAGGAGTTAGACCATAAACCAAGAGAAGCAACAAGGATTATCAAAGTTTTGAATTCAAAAACTAGGGATCTACTTGAATATATGGGGATTGAATACAAGAAAATGCATTTGTTGAAGTAAGAAAGGTACTGACAAAGAGAAATTTGATGTTACAGCTAGTTAACAAATGCCAAAACCTAGAAGTTCAGATCAAAAGGTTTCATAAAATGTTTTTTGTCCTTCAACAAAAATGACTCCCATCATTAAGGGATTCTCATGGCCAATTGATCTAGCAGGATGACTATTATAAGAAATTAGATGATATAGAAAAACATGGCTCAAAATTTTCTAAAGTAAAAGGAAATATTAATGGTATCACTTTCCTCCAAGGTTTAGAAAATGATTTATCCATTTCATATGAAATTCACCATTTTTTTGTAACCAAAATCACATTTGAAAAATACATAGAGGTAGATGAGGCATACATGAAAGTAATAAAATTTACATGTAGAGAAGATGAAAAGTGGGATAAGTTCCCTGAAGTTATCGAGTAAACAAAAAGTAGGTTTAGAGGCAGGATTTGGGCAAAAAACAGGAGCAGAATCAGATTTAAAGGTAGCAATTGGAAACTAAATCCTCGAATAGTGTGTAGATTCCACTAAATTAGTTCCATAATTTCTATTTTGAGTTGTATTGATTAAAGTAATGCAAATTATTTTGGATAAAATTTTATTTTTATGTAAAAGATGTATTAGATTAGATATTTTTGAGAAGACTATAAATACATTGTAATTTTAGTAAGAAGGGTTGATACTTTGATAGAACCAGAGACATTATTGTATTTTTGGAAAATTTGAAGATAATCAAAGGTTTTTGTATTTAGTTCTTAGCATCATTTGTGTTCATGTGAGTCTCCCTTTTGTATTCATTTATGTTATTATTCATATATTTGAGGTAATAGAAGTACTGGTTAAGGCTACTTCGAGTTTTGATCTCCCCAATAGCCCCTGCAAAGTTAGTATCATTACTGATTAATTGATTATTTAATTTGTTTAAATTAATACCTCTGCATCTCAAAATTATTTCATTTTTTCATATCTCAAATATATAAGTGTTAGCTATAGAAATATTTCTATACACCTATGATTATTTGATAATATAAATATTGAGGAAGGGTATTCAATTATGAGATATCTTCTTTTTTCATCTATCATAAACATTTAAAGATTGTTCATTGTTAGTACCCGAATCAACACTTTGATAAATATTTGAAATCTCTTGGTAATAGACATGTGAATGATTTGAGTCATTGATCATCCATTTAAATAACTTCCTCATTTAGATGATTTGGCACAGTTCCCGAGCCTAGAACCGTCTTCAAAGAAATAAAATTTCTCACAATATTTACTCTCAATTTTGGTCTCTTTTCCATTAACCATGAAAAATATCAATAGTGCCGCAAATTAGGCCCAACCCTAAAGGTATACCTACCATGATCCTAATGACAAATCAACTATAATAACAATATTTTGTTCCCCTTAAGGATGTTAGTCTCCTCATAAAACATGAGGAGGCCAACATCCCTCAAAAGAAGATGACCACCTTCTCCCAAGCCTCTCATATACTCATGATAGTATATGGGTCAACTAATTACTATTGTTGTCTTCCTTTATTCACATATAAATATCATTGGATAAATATTTCTATAAAATAAACAATCTATATTACATTACCATTTGTAACATTCATTAATTTTTGAACTTTTTTTTCTCTGCATAAAATATGTGCAAAAATCATGTAGTGAAACTTTGTAGATAAAAGATAATATAAAAACTTAAGCTCAATAATAAACCCTCAAAAAATAGAAAAATGCTTCCACACAATGATAGACACAACAATGTATAAGGTTCCCTTAAGTTAGGATGACAACATCAAATACTCCTTATGTAGGGAATCACTATAGAAGTCATTCTTTCTACAATACAATAACATTCAACATTTCTCAATGCAATGATACTCATGTGTATTTATACTTTATCATGAGAATTCCTATGGGTCTATGGAAACTATCAATTATCATTATAATATTCCCTCTTATTTAACTAGGTGGTTATTTATTATATATTAAATATCAAGTGGGCATATTCCATGATTATGACCACATTCATTCATTATCTCCTTGGGTACCCATTATTAGTATTGGCTATGTGTTATATTATTTTGAAAACTACCTCCACATGTAGTGGGTGGGTCACAGGGGGTGGAAACTCCCTTGCATGGTGGTTCAGGGGAAGTTCCATTTAAAAAAAAATGGGTTATTTGTTGCATATATTTTTGGTGGTTTTCGACACATACTTTTTACTTTTAGCAATTTTTTGGCATATGGTGGTTTAACCCATGGTTTTATAATTTTTGTTAAGTAAGTACTGTTGTATTTTAATTCAGGATAAATAGATTGGTATTTTATGGATGTTGTGAGATACTATACATATTATATTATAATACTATAAAGAAGAGATATACTGAGAGAAAAAAAATTTCTAGTTTTCATGGTCTGGATTTCTATTGTAAAATATTAGTGTTAATATGTGTTTGTGCCATCACCTTTTATTTTTTATTAAGAATATGTTTGCAACAATTAATTGTACAAAGTTAAACTCTAAATTACGTATCAAATAATTTTTGGTTTCAAGGGGATGCCTTTGTGGCTAAGGGGTTTGAATCGAGCCTGTGGTAGACCCTATTACTATGGGATATCTATATAATTAATTCTTGTGGTGAAAGGAAATGGAAAGTAGTTCAAATATAGAGATCGAGAAATCCATTGGGCAGAGTTTTGAATTGTAAAAGCTTAAAATGGAATATCTATTAGTGGAAAAATATTATTAGATTGTTGTGGATGTAAGTACTGCACTAATGGGGACTTGAACAAAAAACTAGACGAAGTTGGCTCAAAATGAAAAGAGAACAATATGGTTGTGCCTCTTAGATTTAATATTACAAAATGTTTTAGGAGAACCTAAAGTGAAGGCACTATGGAACAAGTTAGAGGCTTTGTAGTAGTCTAATTCGCTGGCAAATAAATTGTTCCTATGGAAAAAATTCTATAACCTAAGGATGAAGGACAGGGACTTGATGAAAAAGCATCTAATCACCTTCAATATTGTACATATTGATATTAAGATTTCAGATGAAGTCTCATATTTTTTTTTTCTTTACCAAACGCATGGCATAGTCTGGTTGTTTCCATATATAGTAATGCAACTACTTTGAGTTTCAATGAAATAGTCTCATCCTTATTATAGGAGGAGAAGAGATGGAAAAACATTGAAAGTTAAAACATAGATGCCTTTTATGTAGGAGGAAACTCCTAGAACATAAATAAAAATAAGTCCTCAAGTGTAAGATCTAAATATAGAGGAAGATATAAATATCCAAGAAATTTTTTAAAGGTGTGTTGGAGATGTGGAAAAGAAGGGAATTAGAATAAAGATCGTAGATCCAAAGTTGCCAAGTAATTGAAATTATCTGATAATTATCCTTCTATAAAATAAAAAACCTCCTTAGATGAAAAATGGGATGTGTACTTTCCTTACTCAAGTACACATGTAAATCATGAGGCATGTTTGGTAAACTCAGGTGCATCCTTTCATATGACACCTGATAGGGAAGGGACAATCAAGCTAGTATGGGTATGATGAGACTTTGAAGTAGGTATAACCCTTAATTTTCTCAGGTGCATCCTTTCAAAGAGACAACCTTCCCCAAACAAGATAGACTCATAAATATGCAGGGTTGCTATAAAATATTGGATGCATAAGGTGGTTTCCCATCACCTTGTATTTCCATGTGTAAAAGAAGCTGAGTGGATCATAAAGCATGATGAATTTGAAGAAACCATGATCAAAGACAATCATGGGAGGAATTTTCTTCCTTCAATGCCTCAGACATCATGATGCATTACATGCCCCCCAAGGAGGAAATAACCTTGGATGACGAGGCTAGAATATTTCAAGATCTTTCCAATAGAAATATTGAAGACATGGTGGACCAACAAAGGAAGCTTAAGGTCCTTTAAAAATAGGAAGTATCCTACAAATTTACCAAGGACTCACTTTTAGCTAGTTTCTGCAAGGTTATGCAAGTTATATAGTCGATTCAATACAAAGACCTTCTATGAAGGATGGGTCCCATTGATGTACCCCACAAAAATTGAAGGAATAATTTTCAATTAAGATGATATACTCTTTATTTCCTTGAAGGAAAACATTAGGCAAGCTCACAATACAAAGGAAGGCCAACAATCAAATTTTTTCATAGCCTCCCACATGTTGAAAATCATCTATGTAAAACATACATTCTCAACAATGGGCTGAAAATGGACAATTTAGGAGGAGCCAGTTCACATATACTACAAAATCCTAGGGGAGTATCATTATATCTAATCATAAACCAAAATATTCTAGGATTTCTTGATACCACTCTATGAAATCTTATTTAATGTACCTATTTTGTGCATGTTTTAAAGGGATAGGTAGGTGATTTCCACAGCTTTTGATTGGTTTTTTTATCAAGACAACACATATATGAGAATATTTGGAGCAACCAAGCATCCTCACCTACTACCCAAGTTTGTAAATGACTAAGTAATATTGCAAGAAATAGAATATTAGGTGTACATAGGGGTAGGTGGAGTGCTCTAATGGGACAAGAAGGCTCCTTGGAAAAACATGCTAGTACACCTAGGATCTTATCAATTGAAGGACATAAAATAAGGAAAAGTATAATCTCACATACTTACCCTCTTACATATTGGAGATTTGACATTCCACAAACATGATTGAAACTCTGTAGTGAAAAATCATTACAAGGAATTCAATTATAGGTGGGATTACCAATTAGGGACATGGGCCAAGGAAAAAAAATGAAAAAATGATTTAAATTTCCCAGATGTCATTTCAGAATATATAACACTTTCCAAGTGAAAATTGAGAGCTCAAGATGAGAGAGAGTCCCTTGCTCATAAGCAAGTAGCCCAATTATAAGCAACTCAAGTTACATGAGAGAAGAATCTAAAACAAGACCAAGAAGCAACCAGGATATCTTAGGAACCTAAGCTCAAGGAGAATAATAGGAAAGTATGAGGAGAGAGAAAGAGCGAAAAATAAAGGCAGAGTAATAAAGAATGAGATAGGAAGACAAAGAGAAGAGACAAAAATGAGAAGTAGTCACTACAACTAAAGAAGAAGCTCTCAAATCCCAACAAGAAGCATAACAACAAGATGCTCAACAGGACACAATTAATGGAAATTGGCCCACTTCAACAGACATCCCCTACCCTCATAGGAGGTCACTTAGTAGTCACAAATATGGGCATAATTCAAACTAGTAAGAAGAAAATATTTAACCTAGGTAGATTTAGATATAATCACACTCTAAATAGGATAGTGGAGCATGAGGAAGCGACCAATTCAACTCCTCACCTTCCTCCAATTTTAGTCACCACTGAAAGGCCCCTCGTTCCAGATACCAAGAAATATCCTCTTGCTAGGGCCTCAATAGAAACAAAATTCTCTCAATCCATTGAGATAAATGTGAAGGGCCTCCTTGAATGAATAAACCTGAAAGATGTTTATATAATAGAAATAAAGTAGTAGATCAAGTTTCTAAATTATGAAAACATAAATCTAAAGTAGGATGGAAGTAAATTGGAGAATTACATGTCTCGTGCTTTTGGAGTGAATGGGTCTTGAAAGGCCATTGTAAAATAAGTTTACCCATGTGTCCAACAACTCCAAAGGATATCTAGTAAGCTACTACCAATTTGGGAATTTTTGTTTTTTCGGTCAACCTGTTCAGGGGCAACCCTTTGTAGGTCAACCTCTTCAGGGACAAACCCTGGTAGGTCAACCTCTTCAAGGTAAATTTATTCAAGGCCAACCATTTCAAGGCCAATTGCAATATGGAAAATTGGGGCAAAATCCATCTTTTCAGAGTCAACCATACCTTGGTTATACATTTCAGGTATCAGTTCAACACCAATTCAGTATGGCTACCCCTGGATATCCTGGAGGTATGCCAATTCAAACTGCTCAAGCTATCCCAGGTTTTCTTGGATACCATCCTCTAGGTACTGGAATTGTCCCTCAGGGTTATCAATTCACTCAGCAAGACCCTAATAGGTGGTTACCTTTTATAGTAACTTTAGATTTACCAGACTTGTCACGGCTAACGAATGCCCCAGTTTACTATCTTCCGTTTTGGTCAACCATGCCTACTAAGTTGCCTAGTGACATTCCGAAGTTTGAAGGAAAGCCAAGAGAGGATACCTCAAACCATGTTATGACTTATCATCTGTGGTGTGCATCCAACTCTTTGATCGATGATTCCATTTGTTTAAGACATTTTCAAATAACTTTGATCGGCTTGGCTGCGAAGTGGTACATTGAGTTACCATGAGGCTCTTTCAACAATTTCAATGCCTTAACAAATGCTTTACTTACTAATTTTCAGTTACCAGTCCATTATGATAATGGCACGAAACTTTTGACTTCACTTAAACAAAGTACATCTACGTACATTTCAGATCACATCCATGAATGATGACGTAGATGCCATTTAGTCAAAGTTTTCATCTCGGATCAAATTCTGGCTAAATGGTTTATCAAATCATTAATCCCTAAGATTACTAAAGATGTAGCTAAAGGAGGCGTTGTAACTGAAGAAAAGGTTATCGCTCAAGCCCAATATATAGACTTTGTTTACACATAGTCTGGTACCTTGTATGAAAAAATTCCCGATTTACCTCGCCCAGGTCAACTTACTACAACTCCTTCTAGTTCTCATACCGCAAACGGTGTAATTGGTACAATTAGTACATCAAAGAGTAAAAAGAAACAATCCAAGTCTACTATTCCAATCATAACTTTACCTGATTCACCTAAATGAGACTCTTCTCTAGAAACTTCTACCGAAATCCATGTCGTAGATTCATCTACTGCAAAAACTAAATCATCCTAGAGTAAGAAGAAAGGGAAGGGTAAAATCAAACGAAACAATTCTCCAAAAGAGAAAGCAGAAAAAACCTAACAATCTGATGAAAAAAGGAAACCTCGTTATCCCTGTATTATCAGTGACGAAAATCATTACACAAAAGAGTGCCCGCATCGGGCCAAGGTATCTAAATTTGTCAAAGGTTTGCCCACACCCGCTGTTCTTAAAGATCATTTTCCATTACAAGAAAAAAAATGATTTCTCACAACGAATCTTCTTCCAATTCATCGATGTATATCCTGATGATGTCCTCCCAGGTCATGGTTGCAACACGATCTCAAGATTATGGATCTAAGAGTCCTGTAACTGGAAATGAAACTGGGTCATCCATTCAAACTCCTAAGTCAACTCCTCCTATTTCTGAACCATTACACATCGAGAAACCTAGTCCTGATTTAGTAATTAAACTACATGCGAAAGGTGTACTTTGAAAATCAACTTTCAATCCACATGCAAGAGCTGCTCAGAACTACAACATTGTTGAAGATCTCGCTATGCCATCTTCAGTAATGTTAGCCCTCGAAGTGCTGTAGTATTTTATAGCTTAGAGGAAGTTACTATTATCAACTATTGGAGTGATTGACCCTCAAGACTCTAATCTTATCGTCTTTGATCTCAATAAATTTGTACCTAGACTCCCGCACCAAATGGATTTTCAAATACCCATTTTAGTCAAATCTAGGTGAGTTTTTCGCATAGTGATTGACGAGGGAGCGTCTACGTGCATTATGTCTTTGGCTTGTTGGAAAATCTTGATTCTCCAACAATCAATCAGTCACCCATGATTATGAAAACCTTTGATGGAAGAGGTTTTCGTTCATTTGTAATACTCCAGGATTTACCCATAGAGGTAGAAGGAAAAACCGTTACGCTTGAGGTTGAAGTTGTTGATGCCCCTCTTGACTACAACCTTATTTTAGGCCATTGTTGGTCTTGCTATGACTATTGTCATTTAATCATTATTTCGATTAATCATGTTTCCTCATAAAGGAAATATTGTCAAAATTGATTAGTTTTCTTACTACACTTCCGATCCTGCCTCTACGGATAGTATCCCATATGTTGGAAAGGTAGTTATCCCTTACGAATATGTTGGAGTAGGACTAGTTAAGGATTTCTCTCTTATGGGAAATTTCACTATACCTCCTCCTAATGTGCCTCGTACTATTGCCAATATCAACATGATTACATCAAGCATAATTCCATTTGATGACCCATGGATTGTGCCTTCAGAATCTGAATTGGACTGATACGACAATGAAATGCCTTTGAGTCCATATGAATTGGCATATGTAGCGATGCAATCAATTTCTGACATTTCATCAACTGATACTGATCAAGTAAATGTGATCAGTGATGAGTCTTCTTCTCTACCAGGTTTAACCACAACATATTTTTCCGATCCTTTTCAACACATATTTTTAAGTGATGAAAATATTCGGGAAATTTTGTCATTGGAAAAATTACCTTGGGACGATCTTTGTCATCATTCCTTTTTTCTACCGGACCTTGATAGATTTGGAAATGACATTTCAACGATATTTCTGATTGAATATGTTAAGGAACCTCAAAATCCTATGTCAATTAATCATTTGGATTCTGAGATGAATTTAGGAAACATTTCGACAATAATTCCAGTTGACATATCAATCAAACCAAGAATAACTGAAAACATTCATATATGTTTTTCATGCTCAATTGACAAAATTAGCATGTACTAAGCCCTATTTCAGGAATTCCAAGACATCTTTGCCTGGTATTACAAAGAAATGCCAGGAATTGATCCTAAGATTGTAGTTAAAGGAATTAAGACATACCCGGATGCTAAACCTATTAGACAAAGATTACGTCCAATACATCCGCAAATAACTGTTGCTATTAAAGCTGAAGTTGAAAAATTACTTTGCGCAGGATTCATTTATCCTATCCCATGGATTGGGTATCCAACATAGTTCCAGTGACCAAGAAACACGGAACTATTAGAGTATGTGTCGATTATAGGGATATTAATAAAGCTTGTCCCAAAGACAATTATCCTACACCTTACATTGACCAAATTTTTTATGATTGTACTGGAAACAAAATATTTTCATTTATGGATGGATTTTCTGGTTACAATCAAATAAACATACTCCCTGTCGATCAGCCCAAAACAACATTTATCTGTCAATGGGGGACATTTTCATATTGTAAATTACCTTTTGGATTGAAAAAACGTTGGCACAAATTTTCAAAGGGACATGTCTTACGCATTTCAGGACATCAAACATATTGTGAAACCCTACTTGGATGACTTAAATACTCATTCTATGCGCATGAAAGATCATCCTACACATTTACGTGCCATTTTTATGCGATGTAGGCATGACAATATTCATTTGAATCCACACAAATGTGTATTTTGTGTACAATCAAGACGATTGCTTGGTTTCATCATTTCTAAATAAGGCATTCATGTCGACCCTTTGAAGGTTGAGGCCATTGCCAATTTACCTCCTCATTCTACTCTTCTCCAACTCCAGAGTTTGCAAGGGAAAACAAACTTTTTACGTCGTTTTATCCCTAACTATGTGGAGTTAACTAAAGGTTTCACTCTATTATTAAAACAAGATGTTCCTTTTATTTGGGACGAGCTTTCCGATAAAGATTTTGATGCACTTAAATATGCGTTAACCCATGCATCGTTGCTGCATCCACCTGGTTATCACCGAGATTAATTTTTGTATTTAGCTGCGTCCGATTCCACCATTGGAATGATATTAGTTTAAGAGGATGAATCCAACACTGAACATGTGATTTATTACTTAAGTCGGAACCTTACACTGACCGAGATCAAGTATATGCATGTGGAGAAATTGGCCTTGGCGGCTGTTCAAGTTTTCCAAATATTCTATCACTATATACTGTTACACAAAACAACCATGATATCTGACTGCAACCCTATGATGTACATTTTGACTAAACAACTACTAGGGGGGAAATAATCGAAGTGGATTGTTATCCTACAAGAGTTCGATTTGGAATTTGAAAAATTCAAATCCAAGAAATCACTAGTCTTTGCAGAACCTATGTGTGACTTTCCCTACACTGAATCTGAAAATGTGGCAGAAGACCATCTCCCCAATGAATCTCTGTTTTTGATCAACACATTGGATCCTTGGTATGGAGATATCATTATATATCTTCAAAGCCAAACTTTTCAGCCTAAACTTTCATGCTTTGATCGACGTAGGATTCAATACCAGTCTCAACAATACAATATTGTTGGCGACACTCTTTAATGTCGTGGTGCCAATTCTGTCTTTTGACGTTGTTTAAATCATAAAGAAGCCGAAAGGGTTTTAAATGACTGCCATTATAGAGAATATGGTGGTCATATGTCTGGGTTTTCCATAACCCAAAATATATTGCGCACTAAATATTTCTGGTCATCGCTCTTCAAAGATTATATCCTTGCGGTTATAAAATGTCACAATTGTCAATTTTTTTATTAAAATATGTGTGCACCTCCTGCTCCTCTTCACCCAATCATAGCTGTCGGTCCCTTTGCCAAATGGGGCGTCGATTTCCTTACATGTAACCCTCACTCGGTCGGGGGGCATGGGTATATTATTCTCGCTGTAGATTATTTTACCAAATGGGTCAAGGTGATGCCTACATTTAAGGCCGATGAAGAAACAAAAACTATTTTCATATTCAATCATGTGATTGCTAGGTTTGGTGTCCCTCAAGCCATCGTTACGGATCATGGTAGCCACTTTAGAAACATTATGATGACTAACATTTCCACTCAGCTCGGCCTACGCCATGATAATTCCACACCTTATTACCCATAGGCCAATAGCCATGATGAGACTGTAAATTTTTTTTTAACCAATATGATTAAACAGATTGTAGGAAGTCATAAATTGAATTGGCACACCATGATTTTTTCAGCATTGTGGGCATACCGTACCTACCCAAAAACATATATAGGGTTTATTCCTTTTCAACTCTTTTACGGTTTGGAAGTTGTTTTACCCATTTCATGTGAAATTCCTTTGCTAAAACTAGCCATTGAGTTATTACCAACTACCTCTAAAGAGAAAGAGCGCTTCTTATACTTAGCACAATTAGACGAGACTCGTCGCACCGCTGCATTAGCTATTGAAGCTCATAAAAAACGTGTTAAGGCACAATATGATCAAAGTGTTAACCCTTGTGTCTATTCAGAAGGTGATCTAGTCTTAATATATGATCAAGCTCACGATAAGCTAGGCACTCGTAAATTTGAACCAATGTGGCATGACCCTTACATTGTTAAGCATGTGCTTGCAAAAGGGGCTTATGAATTAGTTGATTATGACAATTTCTCTTTAGATAAGCCCAGAAATGGTCTTTATCTAAAGATATATTATGCATGATTTATCTTGTGGATATCTTCATTGTACATTAGTTACAATTTTAGGGAAAGTGTGCCTTAGATTAGTTATTTTGCTTGGCGAGTTTTTACTACTTTTTCTGCTTATCTTGATTATTCTCGATATTTCAGATGTCGACATTCCCTTAGACTTACATTGGCTTTGATGATGGCGCATGTCATAGTACACGGAACCTATCTTCCGTTGCTTGGGTTATATATTCACCCACTGATGAGTTAGTTTCTATTCATGGGGTTTGCCTTTGTCAAACAACAAACAATATTACAAAATATAACGCAATCATTAAGCTATTATCTGATGCCATTTCATTTGGCATTCAATGTTTGATTGTTAGGTTAAGATTCACAACTCATTGTATTACATTTGAATGGTGTTTATGCAATCATAAATCCATTATTGTTAAGAATTTTTTTAAGGGTCCGTCTCTTGGAAAGACAATTTGATTACATTGAATATCAACAGATTTCGAGAAATTTAAACACGTTAGCTGATGAATTAGCTAATGAAGCTTTAAATAGACATTTGCAACGTCGAACGTAAATCAAAACAATATTCAATCCATATTGAACCAGATACTCAGAGACCAAAATTAGTAATCATCATTAGGTAAAAATAGTTGTTTATCATAGTTTGTCAAAAAATATACATCATCTGTGATTATAGATCTCAAACACCTTATGATCTAAATGTACTGATACAAAAAAAAATTCTGTCTAAAACGACCATCATCTATCCATGATGATGGTCATGATAACAGAGTATAGTATGCACTACTCGGCATAGGTATCTCCTAAATGGAACAAGAACCCCAGTCACATGCCTCTGGTATCGGAGAGGCAAATCATATGTCCCAGTATCTGGGATATATATGGTCAACCTCTCCAGATTGGGTTCCAACTCTGTGAGGGCCTCAGCTGCATCAGTCTGCGGTGGAGCTGCTGCTATAGGTTGTGATCCTCATCTATCAAAACGAAAAAGCACTTCTAGTCGTACAGGGCCTACATCTACGTTAATTTTTTTTTGATTATCAGTATTGGATGCTAAAAAATCAAATAAAAATTATAAAATATAAAAACTCAAAATGATACTTTTTACCTGACTCATCCCACTGTGCTCCAAGTGGGAGTGTTGTATCGGGGTCACCCCTCAAATCCACCCCTGCATAGGGGAATTCCTTGATCATGAAGATCTGGCTTCTTAGCCATACATGTAGAAATTTAATACAAAATATGTATTGCCTAGATTTTCATGATCTAACAATTATATGCCACTATTAAATACATAATCACTTCTATAAAATCTTTAAGGAATTTAAAACACAATCGACAATCACAATATCATGAAGAAAGATGAATCACACATAACACATATAATTTTATCGAGAAAGCATAAAGATAAAATCCCCACTATCATATATTATGTATATGTCATGGATCATGAAATAATCTCATACAAAGCTCCAATCCAAGAGCTCTTAATACATCATACAATTTTCTCACATTTTCATACAAAAATTGGCAAGTTCCTCAACCAATTTATTGCCTCCAGACAACCTACCTCTACTGCGTAATCCCAGTTGATAGCAATCCCCGAATGAATGGAATCCTACTTGCCTTGACTGCGCAATCATCATGGGCATATCCAATGTGTGTGTGGTTGCATCTGTGCACCCACTAATATCACAACTGATAGTCAATTTGTCCCTTTCACCTACATCTCAACTGGGTCTCCACTGGATCTGAAATGCATGTAGTTAACAGTAGTAAATATTCAGTTGCATGTGAGGCCACTGATTGTTAAGTAATTAATAATTAATTCACTTGATCTCCCACTAGTGTATCTTTAGTTACAACTAGCACAACTGAGTTTAACTCACTTAACTGGGTTAAACTACTTTACAACTTTCATAACTACACTTCCAACTCTGTTACAACTTCGAATCACTCAGTTACAACTAAATCCACTTGCATGTCCCACCAACCAACCACTCAACTTGAAATTCCTATAGCTAACTAATTTTCCACTTCAGTTAACTATTTCCTAGTGCTCATTGAGAATAGATTATTGTTTATTGTCCAACTAATATTAAGGGATAATAATAGCCGACATCCATATATAAATAGACACGAAATCTATAAATAGAACTTGCACATACATCTATAAATAGAATTTTCTCATGCATCTATATATAGACATCCACCTAAAAATATCTTGAAGCTCCATCCTAGTGTAGGTGCATAATTTTCACTAGGATCTTCTTGTTGAATCTAAAAAATATGAAAAAATGAGGTGTATACCGGATAATAGGACCGCCATCGCCGCCATGGCGAGATATCAACGAAACCAATCGCAATATGCAAGGATCTCTCGGTCCCGTAGGATCCACTAACTGCTGCTATGGTACAAGGAGTGGGATTCTATCTAAATAAAAAGATATAAGAATGGTACCATAGCCGAAATTCTTCAGCTTACCATTCTTTGCTTGCATGAACTGTCCTTTCATACAAGTACTCCTTTCACACCAGTTGAATATTGTTCCCTTGGAACACTCAACAACCATTTTCATTTGTGCTTTGGTGGCCACATGAGGAGCTGCACTGCCACATACTCTAGTGACTATGAAAGCAATAATTTTGAGATCAACTCATTCGATAGTTTTTATATCGATTCGACCGTCTTTCAATTATGAATCTTGAGTGTAATATTGCACCATATACCACTTAGGAAGTCGTAGTTTGTCCTCCTGGCCGTGTGCCAAAAAAAGAAATGTTTCTTCCCCTTCGAGGCAAACCAACGAGGAAATAAATATCCTCTACATCAATAAAACATTGTTCCTGGATATCCTAGGAATTTACCAACTAGGTCATTAGCTCTACTTAGGCCTTCATTCCTTGTATGGACCAAAATTTATATAGACCATAATTATTTAAAACCTGAAGCGTTGTTGGGCTATCAATTGCCTCATTATCACGCGTTTCATGCTCGAGTTCTCTCCACTCAAGAATGGTTGTTTCAAATTTCCTGCAAACAATCATTAAAAAGCATTAGGAACCTTTTGGAAGAACTTAGAGAAATTTTGATGGAAAGAAAACCATTTTTGAAAAACCCCACGATGCCTGAGCGGTTTTCCTTTGTAGATAGTACGTTTTTTCACATGATCTGCACATAAATACCGCGACGACATGATAATTTTTTTTGTTAAAAATTTTCGGGGTGCGCAGGTTCGATCAGGAAAACCTGCGCACCCGTGAGGGCGATTTCTAAAAAAAAATTCTCCAAAAAAATAATCTAAAAGCCTAAAATGAAAAATCAAATGGATAGAATGCAAGATAATGAAGTAATTAAATACTTGTAACTGAAAATTTGTGAAATGGTTTGCCGGTCCCGATATAAGCTTCAGAAGATCTATGGTAAAAACTCCTTTTTACTGCTCTGGAAATCAAATGGTGAAAATGACTTGTTCTTTCCACTTTTGATAGCTTTTATGAGTAAAATATTATTATTTTATTTATTTTGACCTTTAGAAGTTCAAATTTTAAGTATTTTTACCATAATTGAGAACATATTATTATAATTTTTTAGTTTTCTGTGCAGAGAAAAATACGTATTAAAAAACGAATCATTTTGACGATAGAGTAAACTTTTGTCACTTTTTCGGACTCTCGAAAAACACGAAAACACGAAACCATGGACTTCTCTTTTAAGCCCTTTTCAGCCTCTCTAAACATTAAAATATTTCTGAGCACTTGACTATTCGAACTTGTTAAAATAAATGAACAGTCATCTACTCAGTATAAGTTTACCCCTTTTCCAGATTGAACTAGAATAATTATGAAAAATGTATACGTTGACTAAGCATGGTCAATAGAGTTCTCTCCTACATTATTTTATCCTTTTTCGGGTTTGAGAGTCTAAATTTATGGAAAATAACACTATGGAGTTTATTTACGTTTTTCTTCTGACTCCCTAAAACTGAAAAACATTGAGTTAAAATTATGTTGGACTCTTTAAAATTAAACAATACAAGACCCGTCGATCACAATGAGACCAAACCACTCCTTCTTAGGGTTCGTTAAAATTACTAAGATGGAATCATCCGAAGGATGAGCTTACACAACAAGAAAATTTTATCCTCCTCAAGCCTGACAAAAATAAAGAGGTACTTGCCAGTAATGGTGAGGGAAAAAATGAGAAAAAGAATCCATCTTTTATACTTGTTTTAAAATCAAAATGTCACTCTTAAACACGACACTTTGTCACACTTGTGTCTGGGTTGGGTAATCCTTTTGTCTTACAGTTAATCAAACCTCATTGAAAGTCTTCAACCGGTTTGGGTATTATCTTTAATTCAAATTCTATCAAGTCATTTACAGTGTCGTTATGTGTTCAAGAGAAAGTTCAAATTCATTTCATTATTCATTGCAAATATTGGTCTCCATTCGCGTTGACCATCCTTGAGTTAATCCTTCCAATTTTTTTCTTCAAAACTTGACATAATGGTTTCGTGTCGTAGGCCCTCCTATGACAGATCACTTCCTATCGACTTCAACTCATTTTCTAGGAAGTTGATCTATAAATCCTATCAGTACCTTGAAATCTACATGCCTTAATGGTAGGTTTCTTGCCTTCGACGACAAGTTTTCATCGTCGACCTTCGATCGAACAACTCTCTGAGTGTTTGACTGCAAATCGTTCATTCACATTTCATATATTGTACTGAAGTACTTTGAGAGACATTATCATTACTGGTGGTTTATCTCACACTTGTTAACGATTTTCATCATTGGCCGGTAATCAAGTGGTTTCTACCATGTTCGACAAGTTTGAAACAATCAATCACATGGTTAGATTCGTACTAGTTCGAGAAGTGGAAATCAAAACCCTGGATCTAGTTTCAATAATCTAAGATGCGAGAAGTTGTGTATTCATGTTTTAGTAGACTAATTCATAATAGATGGCTACGTCCATACTGTGTCTACTATTGATGTAATTCTAGGTCACTTTTGTACCAAGACATATAGTTAGTTTTGCCCTGAGTATGGGAATGCCTACCTCACTGATGATTATATATTTGCATTGAATTTTTCTTACAGGTTTTTGACTGATGTCTCTGATCCAACCCTTGGTATGATAAAGCACTTCACTCTCTTGAAATATTTTCTCAGACTTCGCACTTTAGGGGGAAATCTGTTACACGTCATTTTGTCACCATGACATTTGATGGTTAATATGGATCTATCACCATCCATACTCATGCTTAATTAGAATTCAAACATTTATATTCCTTAAACAAGACTTGGAAATTGAAAAATAGCTCTTAAATACTCTTAAATATGGCCTGCTCACTTTTTTCGGTCACTTCTTGCGCATGTGCGAATATTCCTAAACATACTTGCGGACATCTACGCTCTGTTTTCCATTAAAACCCGTGCACCCCATTTAAAATAAATTAAAGGAAAAAATAAACTTCTAGAAACATAGTTGGGTGCATATTCTTCCAACTAAAAGGCTCTTAAGTCATGCGAGTTCAAGCTATATCCCAATAATCATGGAACTTATCCCCTTGGATCAAGGAACCCTAATCCCTTCATTTGAGGATCACACCTCTCTATTGGTGGATCTGAAACCTCCTCAATTTCTCCTATAAATTGAGTTGAAACTTCAGGGTTAGGGGGTTAACTTATGATAATCTTATGTTGTTCATTATAGAGTGGAATCTTGTTAAACCAAGGAGGAAGATTGGAAAGGCATACGGGAGAAATCTGTACGACATCAAGGCTCAGTTGTAAGATTTCTCTTTATATTCTTGATAATACATTTGGATACTTTTTCTCATTGTGTTGTTTTCAGATTCATTAAAACAATGACAATTCTTAATCTCCTTGATCATTAAGTTAAGCTGGTATTTGGATTATTATATACTGCAGGTGCTTTTGATTGTTTGCATGTTTTTGATTGCAGGTTCTTCTCAGCATTGAAGGAATTCTTCAGGACAAAAGACAAGGTGTTCATCAAACATCTTGTTGAAAGGTAAGATCATTATCCTCTCTTTTCTAGTTTTTATAATCTAAATGCTAATAGCTTAGGGAAAGAGATATTCACATGTTTGTTTGTTTCTAGTTATTTGTTGGGATACTAGGGAGATCGCTCATGTCGACAAGAGAGATTTATTCGGGTAACAGGGAGGTTTTAACAGAAGGGAACCCACAGATATCAAAATAATTAGATTACACCCTCAAGTGGTTGATATTTTTAGAAATCATCAGTGGCTAGGATTATTCAAGCTCCTCAAGGAATTTGATGATGAAGTGGCTCGTGAATTTGCAGTGGCTTTGCACTCACAAGAAGATGATAGGGCCACCACTGTGGTTAGAGGACTATCCATAACCATAACCCATGAATTGATTAGCAGAGTTACAACCTTGCCTCTAGGATTCAAGTGCAACAGGGAGGATAGAGTGTCTAGCATTGCCTCCAAGAAGAGATTCTTTTTTCCTAATCAGGAATACATTGAGGATAAAAATGGAGTGAGAAGGGAAAGCCTCCCTTACCTATGGGATGAAGTAGCATATCACATCATGAAATACATTTCTTGTGAGGGAAGACTCAGTGTGGTTTATGGATACCACTTCATATTATTACATGAGATGAGATTCAAAGGAGATATGCCACTAGATCATAGACTAAACATTCCATACTTCCTCCTACATTCCATCCGAGACATGAACTAGAGAGTGAGGGAAAGAAAGTATCAGCACCTAGCTCACCATGGAATCATCAAGCTTATAGTAGTAGATTCTATCAATAGACTAAACATCCATGTACCTTGGTCTACCTTCATAGATATGGATAGGGAGGAATTCATAGGGACACAAGTTATCACTCCTGGACAAAACCCTTCCTCTAGTCTTGGAGAGAGGGATATGAAAGAAGAAGAAGGAGAGATTGAAGGAACAAAGGAAGAAGAGGAGATGGAGACAGATCATTATACACATAAACCATAGAAACATAGAAAGGAAAATAGGAGGAGGAAGAGAAATATGAAAAAGGAGAAGGAGATGAAAAAGAGGGGGAAGAACAAGAACAAGAGAAGAAGGGAAATACAAGAGGGGAAGAGATATTAGACACTATGTTGAGCACTGAAATCTCCCCCCAACAGACAAACCTATCACCAGGAACCTCAGAAAAAGAAGTGGCTGCCACCTTAGCCACTCTAAGCACCCCAGTGAAGACAAAGAGGAAAAGACAGACCCCCATGTACTTCAAGACCAAAAAGAGTGCCAGGGTGAACCAAGGAAGACCCTAGACTCCAACCAAAAGCCCAATAACAATTGAAGGGTCACCCAAGAAGAAATATGAAATAAGCCTATAATAGGGAAAAATTCAAGAGGTCACCTCACTTGAGAAGACACCCGTGACCTATATGAGGAGAAATTATTCAAGGCTAGCATCCCTCAAACAAGTACCAACCCCCACAGACCTTCAAGAAGCAAAAAAGAAGGGGTAGCAAGAAAAACAAAGTTTTCTACAGGAAAAACAAATTTTGCTATAGGAAAATCCATATCTGTCACATAAAGAGAAGAAGGTCACGAGGGAGGGAGATAAGGTTCACTTGGAAGGGAAAGAGGCCCAAGATGTTGAAAAAGAGGCACAAATTAAGGGGCACGATTCCAAAGGGAAGGAAGAGAAGGAACCAAAAGAGGAGTCTGCCTCTCCAAAATCTGTTCCAAAAGATATATCAACAGTTACACATCCTAGCCCACAACCAAATTTAAGCTCCTACTACACATTACTTGAAGGAGGAAGGTTGATCCATCAAATGCTCTCAGTTCCCCTATGTTATCAGATAGAGCAAGAGGGAGCACGCACACATTACTGGATGCAAATTTATAAAACAAAGGGTGTGCAAGATGTAGGAATCATGGAAGAAAAAGTCACCGAGGTGGGGAGGGATTTGGCTGATGTCAGACTCAGGGAAGCACTGTTAAAGGAGTAACTACAAGAAACAAAAGGAGAAAATGCAAGGTTACAAATCCAACTGTAGCAAAAGGAAAAACATATTTCCACCATGGAAGATTTGTGCATGGAGGCAATACAACATAGACATCCTTCAAACTCTTATTCCATATACCTGAAGGAACAATGGCTGCAATTTCCGATAAAAACACTAGCTTCCTAGGGACATTACCTTTCCAAAACTGTAGGCAGTTTATTGAATTTTGCAATCAGTCCAACATAACAAATTAGGCCAAGTTGACGGAATTTTATATGCATAATATTATCTTTATTGGTCTAGACATTTGGGATCCTAACCCTATGATGGGGGATATGCAGTTGATGACCCTAGCCTCTTGGATGACCAATGAGGAGGCAAGGGCATATGCGGTAAAAATGGTGATGAGAAGGGAAGGAAAGGATCCTCTCTATATCGGGGAAGAACTATTCAGCCCTAGAGGGGTCATTAACAATCACCTAATGATAGAAAATGATGCAAGCCTTGTAGATAAATACCTCAAAACCCAAGCACAAGCCATTGCACACTTTGATGACATTTCTAGACTGTTGGGAGGGGAATGTGTAATGGAAAGTCAGAGGATATGGAATGGCCTCCCTTTTAGCCTTAGAAAAATGGAGTATCATACTCCAAAGAGATTAAGAAATTCCCTAGAAAGGGCGCCTTTGTACAAGAGGGCTATGCAGACAATGAAGATCCAATGGCTTGGCTTAAAACTCAATCCCACTTTGTTGTTGGGGCTGGGTGAAGGAAAATACCAAGTTGAAGAAAAAAAAGGATGGGAGGAGGCAGAAAATAATGTTGGATTCTACCCTCCTGAGGGGACTCCTTCACTGATTCCTTGGGTTGTCAGAGGAGCCACAAAGGCACTAAAAGAGATAAAGAAATAGGACTAAGTTTCTCAAAGGATGAGAAACCATTTGGTAGGGGGGTGATGATGAGCACCATCATTAGATACATTTTAAGGGGTTAATTGTCACCTTTTTAGACTTATTAGTTTCTCTTTCTCACATTTAATTGTGTAGAAATTAGTATACACTAAGCATGCATACATCTAGATTCCCCTGATCTCACAATATTTAACTTCTTGCAAAATAAATCATCATTCCACTGTTAATCTTTTGCGGAAAATTAATTGCAAACACATGTGAAGCATAAATAAAAAACAATCACACATAACACAATTGTTTAACGGGAAAGCCTGAAGCTGAAAACCCCAAATATCATATATTATGTATCATGGAGATCACGTAACAATCTCATACAAATCTTAGTACATCAAGCTCTCAGTACAATACAATCGTCACACACTAACATAGAAAAAATTTCTCAAAATCCATGCACCGATCCTGCGCCCTCCTGTGCTTTGCCTCCCGCTGCACAATCCTGTACCGAAATAGTTGGACGAATTCGAATTGCCTTGCCTTGGTACGCAATCCTCATTGGCAACTCGATGTGTGTGTGAGTACGATCAATCGCACTATAGTCACAACGGATAGTCCATCTTTCCCTTTCACCTATCTCTCCTTTGGTCTCCGCTGGAAGTGACATGCACTATAGTTAGCTGCTTTGTATTGTTCGGGTTGATTAATGAGTTATTATTTGTGAATTAATTAACTAATTAATTCACTCCACTCTCACTAGTGTATCATTCGAGTTAGACTGAATACAACTAGCTCAATTGAGTACGGCGAGTTGTTGAATACAACTCCATGAACTACTCTTCCAACTGTCATAACTTTGCCACTTCGAGTTCTAACTAAGTCCTCCATGCATGAACCACCAATAAACCTAGGGTGTGTAATTCCTTGTTATTGATTTTCCAAATACGTACTTGCTTTGAAATTAAGTGCTCCGAAGAATAGTTGTTGTTTGTCGGATTATTGTTAAGAGCTAATAATAATTGACACTTCTATTTTTATATCGCGTGATATATAAATAGACTTCGCCCAATATTCTAAAAATACAATTTCATCTTATTTTTTTCCAACTTGACCAACCATCAAATAACATCCTACAACACGAAATATGATCACCATGTCTAAAAATAGACTTACGCCAAAAATAGCCAGCAGAGCCCCGCCAAGTAAACAACTCTTTTCACTAAGCTCATCATCTTATTCGAATCTCAACACTCCCCTCTCAACAAGATAGGGATTATCTTTCACCCGATCTGTGCCTCTATGGTATTCGAATTTGCTCTGGTGAGCGCCTTCGTCGGAAGTATACGCATCTTTGATCTCTGGCGGGAATGTCATGAAGCAACATGATCTTCCGACGCACAAAATATAAGTATGATGATACGGATATCAATATGTTTAGATCTGTCATGTGAAACGAGTTAGCAGGAAGCTTAATGCAACTCGGTTATCACAATGTATCACGCCAGGATCTCGTGTGAATCGAACAAACCAACCGAGGATCTTCCTCATCCGGATAGCCTCACATGCGGTTTGAATTGCTACCATGCTGTGCTTCCAGCAGAGCGGGAGTGCCAAAACGGATCTTTGTTTCTACGCTGCAAGAAGCTACATCATAGATCACGTCTTAATCCTCACAGTATTGCTCTTTCTTTGTTGAGTTTGTCTGCCCAATGCACGTAAATCGAAGCCATGAAACTTCACTCATCCATCGTACGTACCATAAACCATACTCGGATGTGCCCCTAAGATATCTCGGGACATGCTTTCTTGCCTTCCTGTTGGGAAAAATGCGAGAGGGGGTGGGGGGGGGGGGAGTGAATGAGTATTTAGTACGGTAAGAAATTTTTTTAACTTTTCTTTCTCTAAAACCCATACGCTACTTTAATACATTTAAGTCACGTATATACGTGGATATCATAATGATACTTGTATATTACCGAGAGATCTCATTATGCGAGATAATTCTTTACTTGTATCATTGCATCATTCATTCATTAGATATTCGATCGCCGATAGCTTGTGTACGTGCGGAAACGGAATAAATCATCACACATAAGCAACACCGCGAATGCCGAGTTTGGGTGGAAACCCAATTCGAGAAGAAAACCACCGCGGTAGTCGTCTCGATCTTCAATATTTTGTGTAAAGAAAACATCTTACAACCATGTGCGGCGGCAGGACTCATACCGGCCACGCGAGCACCCACAGAGAAGGCTACAACATTCTCTCGTTTACCGGCCTCTCCTGGAAGGAAACTACAACCCCCTACTCTCTCGTTTACCGGCCTCTCACGGAAGGGAGCACACCCCGCTCCCGTTTGACTACCCATTTCGGAAGGGCACCGCCCCCTCCTTTCGAAGGCTTCGACCTTCGGCACCATTGCGGACCACGTTTCGCGTAATTTCCTCTTGGATCCAATATCTTCCATAAAAAACCCCTTGTATGCCACTTTTCATCCATATTTTCAGGCCAGACCCACTCCACACATTTAAGCTCAACATACATCAAAGTTTGAAACTTATAACCCCATCAATTCATTCATTGAATCATCGACAATTAACTAACAACTTGATCTTAAATTAACATAATCATCGACATATTCAACATTCAAACAACCCATATTTGTATGAATACATTGACGGATAACGATGAACGATTCGACGAGATCGAGACATTTCATTCGCATGCTTCAGCAAAACCCTGAATTCCATACGCGCTTTTACTTTACTTGAACACTGCGTATGTCTGTGATTTCATGAAGACAAACACAAGCTGTACTTATACTGTATTCCAAAACCAACCTCACATTCCATACGCGCTTTTTATGACCCCTTTGCGTGTGCACACGCTTTTATGAAGCGAGGAACTTGCGTAGATGCGAACTTTGTGGGGTTGCACAGCCTTCGGAAACAGAATAAATAGCTCGAATCTACCCTTCACTTGAGGAAAATATTCGCCTCATCTAGGATCTAAACATTCCATAAACGGATCTAGAAAATACATAGTCATTTCGGATCTAGAGATCCCTCATCATCATTTCTTCATAGGTGCATTATTAATTTCAGATTAATCAACAAAGTGTTATATCCATATGAGGAGATATACTTCAAAGTGAAGTATTCATTAAAACCAGGACTTATGCACCTTGCACTATGATCTTCTTCTTCTTAAAAATAGATTTAGCCTTTGCTTGTCGATGCACAACGAGTCGAAACCATACAACACTAATGGTATTCACGGACGGGATCAAATATGTATTCCAACGCAATACAATGGGCCAATACCATGGTAAATTCCCTTGGTTTTATGGTTACAGAGCACAAATAGGCATACGCTACTTGGTACGTGCTTTTCGCGTGCATACGCTACTTCGCCTTTACAAACTCGCGTGTGCTTTGTGACATGCCATTTTAATCATTGCTACGGCCGTTACATGAATTCCTTTCTCATTACATCTGCTTTGCTGCGTGAATACATCGGATTTACATCATTAACAAATAGGACAAGTCGGTTCCATCCAAGGACAACTTCATCAAGCGGTTGCCATCAACTTTATCAAGTAGGTTGCCATCGAGACAACACTCTGCATCATATTGCCAACACTTCCAAAAGAGCTTGGTAGGCTTAACCATCGCTTGTGAAGCTAGTTCACCGCATAGCATGTGTCTAGTCTTGTTATTAACTAGATACATGAGTGAACCCACTGTTGTCGATAAACAATGGCATCCACTACCTACTGCCAGAGTGTAGCATTCTCTTCCTCAAATTTCACGGAAGAGGAGTGTCGATGAGCTTGCAACCTTGCATATGAAACTTCTCCGGTATCTCACGAGAACTTAATTGCCTTGAGACACAAACATTTCACCTTCCACATTGCCATATTTCCAATCCAAGGAAATAATGAAGGGACGCCCAAATCCTTCATCTCAAACTCCTTTCAAGATTTTCCTTGCATGAGTGTATCAGCTGCTCATCACTGTTAGTGATAAATCATCAACATAGAGAACAATGATTAAAAGCTTACCCTCCACCACAATTTGGTATGGGTTTACATACGCACTCACTCTTGGTGAATCCAAGTCCGATGAAATAATTTTGACAAGTCCAAGTGTACCAAGCACGAGGTTCTTGTTTCGACCAATACAATGCTCTTTTGAGCACCTTTTTTATGTCGATGTTCTTTCGAAGATCTCAAATCATTCGGGTTGTAGTATATGCACCTCACCCTCCAATGATCCCATTAAGGAACACGGTCTTTACATCCATACGGTAGATGTTTCCAATCCATTTGTCTTTGAGAGATCAAGGATGGTCCTTGTGGGCGTCTTGCATGCGACGGGTGCGAAAGGTTTCTTCATAATCAATCCCCTTGATGCGCGAGAAGCCCTGGGCAAAAAATGCGGCCTTATACTTCTCGACGCTCCCATCGGTAGCTTGCTTTACCTTGTAGATCCATCTTAGTCCTAAAGTGATTTTCCGACCTTGGAACAATCTCCCAAGCCTTATTTTTGACAATAGATTCATACTCCTCCACCATGGCATCTACCCATGTGAGCTCCTGCCTCTTCTTCAAAGATGGCTCATCACAATGTGCTCATAAAGAGCCATGTATCCGATAAATCGATTAGGTATTTGTCTCTATCTGCCTTTTTGTGATGTAAGGACTCCTACATTACGTATGCATCAAGCTTTAGTCTCTCGGCTGCAGCAGTACGGTTTAACGCTTGTTTGATGTTTGGTTAGCAGGTGGGCTATCACTCCATGAATCTCTTGTGGCTGATCACATCTAGAGGCTGTCTTTGGGAACAAGAAGTTCCTCCTGCGCATGCAAGTGTGGCTCCCTCTCCAGCAACTTCCATGGTTTCACCTCATTGAATTTTGTATCCCGTCGCTGCAGGTCATCGTGCATACGGAAAACACACGATAATTGTGGGGTGTTTACGTACCCACAAATATACCAACTTCTGCGGTCGGCTCTAGCTTCTTCACGGCGTCTTTTTCACATGAATGTAAATAGATGAGCCAAAAATATTCAAATGAGAAATATCGGGTTTCTTACCGGTAAAAGCTTCTTTAGGTGTGCTCATGCCAAGTACTCTTGTGAGAGAAAACGGTTTTGCACATAAATCGTAGTGTTGCATGCTTTTTGCCCACGAAGGTGCATCGGTGAGCACGGTCATGCAACATGGCTAGTACGCACCACAATCGTTTTGTTCTTCCTCTCGCAGGCCCGATGACGCCCAGGTTATGAGGCGCTATGAGTTCTCTTTGAATTCCTTCTTTGCTAAAAGTCTTGAATTCGCCGAGAATGTATTCACCACCATTATCGCTCCCTCCTAAGCTTTCACTTGCTTCACGAGCTCCTTCTCCACCAATGCTTTAAACTCATAGAACTTTGAAATGTTTTGCTCTTCTTAACGAAGATCCAGCATCTACGAGAATAGTCATCGACAAATATAACATAATACCTGTGTTTTGTTGTTGAAGAAAGCAGAAAGGTCCACACGTGCGTGAATTCTCTCGAGGATCACCGAAGCACGGTTCTCCTTCTCATGAAAGGTAGTCTTCACAAACTTACCCATAGTACATCCATTGCCAACGATGCGGCTACACAAGAGTACCCTTCGGAAGTCGGGTAGAAATACGCACCAAAAATCTTCAAAGCGCCATGGTGAAAGATGGCCCAATCTCGTGCCATAATTCGCCCTCATCACCGCTCTGCATGTACTTTGCCCATAGTTGCGGCGCGACCATCTGCCTCCGACTTGTAGAGATTATTGACTCGAATCTATCTTCTTGGTTTGACTTTGTTGTTGTTTAATTTCGAAGGAAGGCTTTTCCCTGTTGAAAACAACATTATAACCTTTTCACTTCAACATTGCGGTAGGACACGTTCTTCTTCAAACCTAGAACGCCATAACATCCTTCAACAAGAATGGATTAGTGGACTCCTCTCGAAAGGTAATGGTCCCAATCTTTGGTCGCCTTTGTATTGACCATCGGCCTTGTCTCTATATGCATGCAGAGGTCACTTCTCCTCCAAGTCACTAAACAACTCCTTGTCTCTTGTCATATGAAGGAACACACCACTATCAAGATACCACAACGATCTTGCCTTGTAGCTTGAGCAAGCATGCGATCGAAGAAATCAAGTTCAAATTTGAGGCTAAGGCATCTCCAAGCTGTAACTCGGCGACCCTTCTTGTTCTTCTTTTAAGCAGGCGATTGGTGGCGAAATGCCATGTTTGTGACGATGAAAACACTTCCACCTTGGACAAATCCTGCTTCCTGGCAACACAACTTGATTTTTGAAGGAAATTTCTTCCCCTTTCCTTTCCTTGCTTTGGTAGCCAAAGCAAATTCTCTTCATCTTCATTCTTTGATGAAGAAGCCATCCTGGTACCCCTCCTTATCTCCTCCTGCACAAGATCAGGCCAAAGTCGCTCCCATCCCAGAAACGGTTCTCCCATCCATTGACGGAGTCTTGTTAGATATGCCAACTCTTCGAGAAGCCCAAGGAGAGCCAAGCTCACAATTATTCATCATCAACGGTAACCCCTACACTTCCTAGTTCATCCTTGTAGTGGACAAACTTCGTGAGGTATTTACCGGAATCTGTGCAAACGCCTCCATTTATTTTCGGAAGCTTATGTGGCGTAACTTCCTACGGTGAAAACACGCACAGAAAAAGCACATCAAAGCCTTCCACATTAATAATGAGTGGCTTTCCCATAGTGGACACAATATGGTAGCCCACACCTTCAGCGAGAATTCTTCTTGTCTTTCTTTGTCTTCTTTGCCATCGTCGAAGTAATGCGGCATTGCTAGATCTCGGCTTAGAAACATCGCCTGTCGATGAACTCCTTGATCCATTATCCTCAGCCACCACCTGTCCTGTCCTTCCGGTGTGTAATTCGGCTCCCATCAGGCGTGCTCCAATCGCAACCCATTGAAAGACATTTCAATGTATACTCAACACGCACAAAGAGAAGAATTTTACCTTGTAGAATTAAAGATTGACCACTAGCACAAACTCAACAATTCTTCTGATTTAGAAATCTTCAAGGTGCTCTTTGCTCTCATACCATGTAGAAATTTGTATACCTTTAAGCATGTATACATCCATATTCTGATCTCACAATATTTAACTTCTTGCAAAATACGAGAATCATTCCAACATTAATATTTTTGCGGAGAATTAATTACAAACACATGTGAAGCATAAATAAAAACAATGCTTTATAACATAGTTGTTTAACGAGAAATCCTGGTGAAAACCCCAAATATCTTATATTATGTATCATAGAGATCATGTAACAATCTCATACAAAGCAGTACATCAAGCTCTCGTTACAATACAATCGTCACACACACTAACATAGAAAAATGCACCAAATCCATGCACCGATCTGTCCTCTGCTAACTTTACCTCATATACAATCACTAACATTTGAAGAATAACTACGAATGAATTTGAATTACCCTTTCCTTGAGCACGCAATCCTCATTGGAAACTCCAACAATCCTCATTGGAAACTATAGTCTGTGAGATGAGTCCATCTTTGCCCTTTCACCTGTCTCTCATGGGTCTCACTTTGGTGACATGCATTGTAGTTCGCTTTGCTATATTTTTTCGGTTGATTAATGAGTTATTATTTGACGAATTAATTAACTAATTAATTCACTCCACTATCACTAGTGTATCATTCGGTTAGACTAGATACAACTAAGCTCAGCGAGTCTAAGCGGGTTAATTGAATATAACTCCATGAACTACTCTTCAACTCTTGTCATAACTTTGCCACTTCGAGTTCTAACTAAGTCCTCCGTACTTGTGAACCACCAGGTAAACCCTTAGGAATTACGTAATTCCCTTGACCAACGATTTTCCAATCTATGCAACGAAATTAAGTGCTCCAAGAGAATAATAAGTTGTTTATTGTCGGATTATTATTAAAGAGCTAATAATAATCGACACTTCTATTTTTTTAGATCGACGATCTATGAACTTAACGCCCAATATTCTAAAAATAAAATTTCATCTATTTTTCCAACTTGACCAACCATCCACAAACCATCTGTACCCAACACGAAATATGATCACCATGTCTAAAAATAGACATAGTCAAAAATAGACTTACTTAAAATAGCTTTGCGGGCCCACTTAGTGAAAGGCGACTCTTTTCACTAAGCTCATCATCTTGTTGAATCTCAACAAATTGTATTATGGTCATATGTTTCTTAGTGTGAATTTTGTATTAAGGGTGTCATACTTCGGAGTACTAATGTGGTTTAAACGTAGGAAAATCAAAGAGAATATGCATTTTTTTGTTGAAGATCACACAATCAAGGCTCGAAGTAGACAACAAGGAGTGATTGTAGGGGGGTTGACCACCTCCTTAACTCCTAAATGCATCCAAGGGATCCTAAATTCTCCTCCGATAGCTCGAAATCAAAGGCAAACAAGCAAGTGGAACATCAGAGGTGAATGACTCCTTCTCCTAGGAAATTCCAAGTAGGCAAATCACTGCCTAATTTTCAGGGAGTTGTTGGTAGCTGCCTTTGGGATAAATATGGAAGAGAAAGAGCTCATTGGGATTTGATTTTTGGAGATAGATAGAGCACTCTTAGCTATTGTAATAGACATTTGTGACTTTCATATGATATGTAGAAGATTTGTTTATCAGAAATAAAATGAGTATTTGGTTTCTTCTTCACTCGGGGATTTGGTTATGAAATAAAATGAGTATTTAGTTTCTTCTTCACCAAGTTAGTTCGGGAGATGAGCTTGTTGGTTAGGGACCAATCCATTGGCCTCGATCTCTTTTGACTTTGTGTTTACCTTTCATGTTGATGAAGTTAGGTTGCTTACATTTCTACATCTCATTGTATTTAGTTTGCTTCCATTTCAAGTGATGTAGTTAGTTTGCATACATTTCATATTGTTTTATTTGGTTTGCTTCCATTTCATGTTGATGTCATTAGTTTCTTTACCTTTCTGTTGCGGTAGCATAAAAAACTCTAAAACTATGTATTAAAGCCTCCCTCTCTCACCTCATTAGGGCTTGAGAGGTAGATCTTCTGGAGACCTAAGTTGCTTTACGTTTATGATTTCTTGGAAAGGTTAGATAGGTTTCTTTCTTTACCATGAACATGTTGTAGATGCTGATTTAATTTTATGTTTAAGTGCATAGGTAGGTTTGCTTAAATTCAACTCATCTTTTCCACCATTTTCATAATGTAATGCCGTCAATGATAAGCTTTGCATGAACATTTATTTTGATTGCGGGTTTGAGTAGAGCAATAGAGGAGGACTCACATCAACACCATTAGCTTCAGTTTCCATCCTAATCAACCAACTTCCAATCAAATCACCTTCATCCTTTGTTTTAGGACATCTCCCGACAACACGAGAGCCACCTTGGAGGTACAAGACAAGATTTGAGAGAATTTACAGAGCTTTTCCAAAGGGTTGGGTACCTTCCATCCACCTATATCCACCTTCATTTCACCTATCCTACCCCTTTCCTCGACGTACGGCCTCAAACTATGCGACTTTGTTTCACAGCGTTTCAAGACATCATGTAGCATTGTGGAGGCTCACGCCAGCTGATCCTATAACAATGCCGGTCGACCACGTCTTCAACCCAAGACCTCTCTTTCACCTCATCTAGACTTGACACAACCTCTCAAAGACACCTTCAACTACGAATCCATGAGTCCAAGACCCTCTTGGGTCACCCTTCGCGCCTCCTTCTTTAACATAGAAACAAAGTTATTTACAAGCATAGTTAGGTCATTGATAGATGCATTCTTTGTAGGTTTAACCATATTACATAGGTATCTGCAAACAAATCTTAAAAACAAAGAAATAAACAATAGCGAGAGCATAAAACATAAAACATATATAAACGAAGAATTTTCCCACCAGATCCCAAATCGGGACGGTAACTTGATATTTCATTATATTCCTTTTAGTGTTACAACACATATATACTTGTCCAGAAGCATACATAAACCCCAATCCATAAACCTGGATTAGAACATAGCCGTAGTTCCCTTGACCCAGGATCGACAAAATGACGAGGCTACAAAAACCATTGTGCCCCCAAAATCATGTACAAACCATGCACAAAACACGCCAAGTTGGTCATGCCAAAGAAGCAGATCCAAAAAATTTTAACGCCCCTAGACCTCGATAGGGGGGCGCCACCCCACGTGACCCCCTGCTGCTTCGAGGGGCGCAATGTGCATGGGGTGCTATCGCCCCCCCCCTGTGTGCTTGTACGTGACTGATGGAAAGAATATAACACAAACCAAACATTGTTAAGCAGCGGTCAAGCATGAGATATATAGATTTCAATCACATTCATTTGGTTCAACATGTGTGGCTAGATTAGTTTCCCTTTCTTCAAGTTCAATTCAACAATTTAAATCATGAATGCCAATTAGTTCTTTATTTCTTGCAGTTAGTTTAAGTGTGGATTTCCTTTCTTGCAAATAGCTAGGTGAGTATTATAATCTAGAATAGCTTCTTGTATTTTTGATAGGTAATGGTCATGAGTTATTTTTAGTCTTAGTTTTTTCATTAAAAAGTGTGTAGGACTTCATTTCTTAGAAGTAACCCTACGCATTTCCTTAACCCAGCTTCATCCATAGAATTGAGAAGAGGATGGCATGAGTAGAATGAATCTGCACATGTATGTAACTTCTTTGTCACTTCCAAGTTTGTACGAACCGAATTGATAAAGTAAAGTAGAGTAGCCTGCGGGAGTTGCAACACTCTTGGTGCAATACCGGGAGCTCACCACTGGATGCTGCACCAAAGTGTGGTAGGATGATCCTGACAAATTCCAAACCTATTGTCATCGCTAATGAAGCCACAAGAATTCTTGACTAGCAATAAATGCAACATGGTACTCAACTTTTTGTAGAATATAATGCAATAGTTGTATGCTTCTTGCAAGACCAATCGATTGGAGAAAATCCAAGGTGAAAGACAAAGCTAGATGTAGACTTATGACCTAATTGAACCATCCCAATTAGAATCGATGAAGCCAACATGCTAGAAGCACCAAAGTTGTATTGAATGCCAAAATTGGTGCTACCCTAAATGTACCTTTTAATGCACTTTATAGGTTCTAATGACTCTCATGAGGATATTGATAGAATCGAAGACAAGACCTACTATAAAAGAGATGCCAAGATGTGTGTTACTCAAATGTGATATACTCCGGCTAGTTGTGAATATAATGAAGGATTATTATGTGATATTTAGCTACTAGTGGAAAGGTAACTTATCGACTAAATGGAATAGGTGCGGTTATAATTATCCACATGCTAAAGCATTGAAGTAAATCAAGTGCATAATTTTACTAGAAAATGGAGATTCCGTTTGAAGACTAAAGAACCTAGAGACTAAAAAATAATTCATAAGACCAAGATATGCCATATTAAATCGTTCCATAAATGCTTTCTTAACACTGCGGAATCATAGATGAAGAACTCCATATGAAATAAAATCATCCACATATAGAACTAGAATCAAGATATATGTTCATTTTCCTTTAGTGTAATATGTAGGATTGGAATGATAATGTGAACCACATGGCAATTAGAAATCTATTCATCTTCTCATACCAAGCTCTAGGAACTTGTTTCGAGACCATACAATGAAGGTCAAAGTTTGAAAACAAGAGAAGATAAACCTACACAAAACTAGGAGGCTACTCCATGTAGATTTCCTCATGTAGATAACCATGTATGAATGCATTTAACACATCCATCCGATATGCTAACCAACCTTGGTAGGTAACGAGAGACAACTCAAGGCATGTAGAATTATTTTTAGCAATAGGGTTAAACATCTTAGAATAATCCATCCTTCTAACTGTGGAAATCCCTTTGCCCATGATATGTACCTTATGTTGCTCCAATGGAGGCCATATGTTGCATCTTTGATTATTGTAAATCCATTTATAATGAACCAACTTTCATCCCTTAGAATAGGAATGAGACCTCATGTGTGATTCTTCATCAAGGAAGAATACTCATATTTCACCACAATGTCCCATTAAGGTAGCCTAGTTGCATCATAAAATTGTTGTGGTTCATTTGAAATAGCCTTATTAAAAATGGAATCTTATTGGTTGGTGATGAGTATGGTGAGGAACAAAGGTAGAATAACTTAAATCGGTTGGAGCATAGCAATATGTGTCATGCCTCTTTAACTTGTAAACTCCTCCTCTAAGACTATTCATGATTAATTTGTTCCTATTTAGAATGTTCATGTTTTGCTAGTGTTGAAGGATGATTTTCATCTTCTCAACATCTTCTTGTTCTATAAAACAAAAGTTTGTCAACATGATACTGCGCTATAACCATCATGAAGAAATATAGAGAGAGGAGAAGGAGACAATTAGAGTTCTCATTAAAATAGATGTCTTTGCAAAGAAAAGCATGTTTTGATATGTGATCAAATAACCTATAAGGATTCATATCCTCACGATGGCAAACAAATATCAATGGTTAGCCCCTCTTCTCCATATATTTGTTCCTTTGATATGGACTTAAGGCCTTTATTTGAGCACCAAAATGTTAATGACGGTAGATACGTAGGTATTAACATGGCTATAGGATTCTCTAAAATCATATGAAATATTGCCTTATGAGGCATTTGATTACAGATATAATTGGTACAATTCATTGCTTTAACTTGAGAAAAAAAAAGTGTAAGTTCTCGCATTGAATTATGTAGTTTTGCATTTTTTTAATGTCTAATTATTTCTTTCAACAATTTCATTTTGCTTGGGGAGTTATGTAAGGAATAAAGTGTTGATGTTGAATTTCATGCTTATCTACAAAAATCCTTGAATTCTTGATTGACATACTCCTTGGAATTATCTATATATGGTTCTTCATCATCTAACTATATAATACCCTAATCCTAAAACAATTGTTTGAGTAAAGTCTCCAATTACAATATGTGAAATGGTACAATCATATGTGGAAGCAAAAACTCATGAGAATGAGTCATATGGTGTGATGTAGTAGAGCCAAGTATCCAATTGTTAAAAGATGCATATAGGGCACATCGAGCAAATAAAGCATACCCTTCCTAACTGAGCACGAAGAAGAAGGTTTGGTCGCTTTGAAATCTTGTGTTGATGCATACAGCTTCATTCAAGGCTTCAAGTTTCAACCAACATTTTAAATTTAGAATGTCCACGTATGCCACAAAAACTACATGTTTCATTGGACTTCTTCTTTGGAAAACTCACCAAACTTGGAAAATGGTGTAAAATGCTACCCATTTTTTATAATGTTTGGCGGGGAGACTCAATAGCTTGAGAAAAATCTTTATTTTAATTATGTTGATTTTTTTGCTTGCCATTAGAGGCTTGAACCATAAGAAGTTTGATTCTTAGATCCATAAAGGACATCTACTTACATAAGTTTAGATTGTTCCCTAGTAATACACTCACCAAAAATATCGAGAAGAGATCATTTTAAACTCGTCTCCTAGTGCTACGTATTTGAATAAAATGTAAAAGAAAATACGTGAAGAGGGCATACCCAAAAAACTGGAAAAAAGAAGCAATAAAATATTTTATTTCATAGTTTTTATTTTCCCACATTCTTTCATTTGTGCCCTGGTTTTTGAATTTGGTAAGGTTATCTTCAATGGATGCATACTCATTAGAGTCTGATGATAGCGACTCTACTTCCAATTGTAGGGCTCAAAATTTGTTGCCTTTACCAAATAAGGAAGCCAACTTGTCTCGAAGTGCTTTTGGACTCCTACATTCAACAATATGAAAAAAGAAAGCTATCTCAAACTTTCAAACTAATCAATCCCATGACCTAATCTATTTGGTTTATCACCAAATCTCTAGATTTCTTTAGTAAACATTGATTAAGTCTCATTTAACATTACCCAGTTCCCTTTAACTTGGAAGTAGCTGGCCATTTTGTGTTTCCATGTGTGATAATCATAAGAAGTGAAGAAATAAATAATTCTTAACTCCGCCATGTTACTTGTAAAAAAAAAACATAAAAAAATATCTTAAAATATATATCTGCCATTGCTAAATTTAATTGATACAACTTCAAGCAGGTAATTTTCAGTGCTATTCACTGCCAATAAACATCATTTATACCAAATAAATTTTATTTTTTTGTTTACAATATATTTTCATAAAGATATCACTTGCCCAAACTATTTAATAAATAAATAAATAAAAATACCTTCCAGCCCAAACTATTTAATAAATAAATTAATAAAATAAATCAAACGTAGTCTTTAATCTGATTAGCTCTGATTTTAGTAATAAGATCTAGATCTGCAAAAACTACCATCATTAAAAAAAAAAAGAAAAGAAAATGAGAAGGGATTTGTAAAACTTACTTTGGTACCATAATTATATTTAAAACATTATCTGAAGACTTATTACAATTATAAAATCAAAATAAATATTCTATAAAAGAAAAAATGCATTTTAATCTATCCCAAAATTAATAACAATTATAAAATCAAAATAAATATTTTACAAAAGAAGAATGCATTTAATCTATTTTTATATATTACCATGGAAGATGTGACAATAGCTATCAACCTTGAGTGTCTCATATGGTCCATAGGCGCGTCACTCATAACTTTTGATGTGCATTGGACCTCGTCTCGTCCAACTTACGATAAGTAGCTCCTTGTGGATCTATTTTACTAAACTATTTTTTTCTTTAAAATATATTAAAAAGTTTATCTTTATTTAAAAGTTTATGTTTTTATTTATTTTGGTCTTTGTTGTTTTTCTCTTTTTATTTGAATATTTTTATTTTATCCCTTTAAAACATCAAAATATCAGTATTTTCCCCACCCACTAGTATGGTCCAGAAATAGAAAGGTAAATGGCTGGCTGGTACCACTCTTGCGTTAGTAGTTGGTTGGTATTTCTCTAAAAAAGTAGGGCAAAGTTAATCAAATTCAAGAGTGTCAATAGTCCAGGTGTGCGAGGAATAGAAGTGCAATGAACTTTTTTACTTTAGTTACATTAAAGTTGCTAAACTTGGGAAAATATAAAGAGATTGAAACAATTAAAGATGAAACAACAACTATTTTCTTGCTTGGATTGGTAGAAATGAATAAATTTAGAAGTTATAAGAAATTCACATGCATCCTGATTCCTTTGTAAAACGTATTTTTCTAGAAATGGAAATTCATCCTCTAAAAGTAATAGAAACAAATCTATTTTTTTTAAAGTAATTGTAATATAGCAATTTTTTTGGTATTTTGTAGTATAACTATTTTTTAAAATCTATATTCTTTTTTTAAAGTACTTGTACTATAGGATTTTTTAGTATTTGTAATATAGCAATTTTTTTTTGTGTATTGTAATATGAATTTTTTTTTAAATTAAATTTATCAAACATGTTTCTATTAAAATAATGATGTTGTATTTATATATCCGATAGTTGAGATAGAAGAGAATACATAATACAAAGCCTTATACTTTGAGTTGCAAGAATATTGAGAGAAACATCTCTATAAGAAGATTGAAAAATACAAACTACAAAGCCTCAAACATGACCTACAAGAAGATTGATAGAAACATTCTCGTACTACAAGAGGAGAGAAGCATCCTAGCTGCCAAGAGGATTGAGAGAAACATGGAGATTGTGGAACAATACCGATGATGCACATAATTATCGGCTTGGGTTGAGAGCTTTGCATAAACCCTTTACGGCAAGCTCCCTCTCTTCCAACGTGCGATTTATGGCAGGTTGTTTTCATGTTCTGGAAACCAAGCGCAATTATTTCCTTTAAATTGGAAATCAATTTGAAGTTAATTAATTTCTTTTTGGGAGCTTTTGAAGTGATCTGTTACTCCCATTGCGGTTGTCTGGTCCATTACTCCCACATTACGGGTTATCTACCATGATTTGTGGAACACTTAACGAATAGCCGACGAAGCTTGATGGAAGCTTGGCTATAAATTCTTTTGTTTGGTCCCCAAGCTCACTAACTTAATCCCCTTCAGCCTTACACCATCAAGTCAAAGTGAGAGGCTTGGAAGTGCCTTGATTTTTTTAGTGTTGGTGTTGAGGACGCGATCTTGTGTAGTGGCTACGTTAAGGAGGCTTCGTTGCGGAAAGAAATTGTGAACGTGGAGAAGAACACTCGAGGCTCTGTTCTTTGCGTTATAGTTTTAATAAAAGTCTATTTTGTTTCCTTGAAAAATCTGCAATAAACCATTCGTTGGAGCACTTCTTGGAGCGTTGATGTTTATGCAGTTTTCATCTGCGAAATTACTTTTTCTACATAGTATAATTCATCCAATCGCACAGGTATTATTTAATAGGCGATTTTAAGTTTTAAGTTTTAATTTTCAATTCTTTTAAGTATTTATTCCGCATTTTGAATTGCTATTTTTGCTAACATTTGGTATCGAACGAAGACACATCGTTAAAAGTTATGCATGAATATTGTAGTTTTATTTATGCAAATTGTCATTATTCTCATGTCAAGATTTTTTTTTTTTTTTGGTAAATAATGTCTGGTGATCCATATAATTTTAATTGATTAAGAGAATAGCCACAACATCTCTAATTAAATAAAATTATATATATTATGATTTATTATGATCACATAAGAAGTATTTAGACATTAATTGTAATTAATTATACTAAATATAATAAATTTTATCACAATTTTTTGTTATATTTGTGTAATTGATGAGATAAAATATTCATAACTTACCCACATGAATTAACGAATTAATATTTTTATCATAAAGTTCAAAAACCCAAGATAGAATTTATAACAAATTATAATCATAATATACCCTTAGAACTACGAATTAATTGAATAATTTGATAAATTCTATCATAAAGAAGATAAATGAATTTGCTTGAAATAAAAATTTAGTCCACGAGACAATTTTATGTCATTAGTTTCATTTTTAAAGCGTGATTTACATTGGTAAAGCATGAAATTTTTTTTATTTAGGCTTCAATTTTAACATAAACATGTGATCTTTAATTTTATGCGGTTATGTGACTGCAAATTTCTACGAAATTAAATGTGATATCCTTGAACTTAAGGGAGATAACTATAAGGTCTAGAAGGAGAGAGTTCTCCTTCATTTGGGGTGGATGGACATAGACTATGTAATGGGAAAGATGAACCATGAGCACTCAATATAACCACTGTGACATCACACTTTATGAACGATGGAACGATCTAATCACTAGCATGATGTTCCATTAAGACTAAAATTTTAATTTCGAGTATTCGTGGTTCCGGTGAAAAACATGAAAAGGTCGAGACTTGCGAGAAGCCATTGATGATCAATTCTTCACTTCGAACAGGCACTAGCAAGCACCCTAATCGTGAAGTTCTCATCCCTAAGGCTCACCCGGTGTGAAAGGTCAATGCGCGCGAGCATCATGCGAAATGAGGACTGCTGTGGCTCCAAATTAAAGAAACTCGGGGTTGAAATATCGGGTCTTTCTTGGTGCACTACATCACGAACACCCTTCCGCACCAATACGGACCTTCAAAATCTCATACAACACACATAAGGATAAATGGTCAATTAATGAACTCATGACCATGTGTGTTCAAGAGGAAAAGAGAGACTTGCGATGGAAATGGGAGAAAGGAGTGCAATGCTAACGGTAACGAAGGGAAAATATCAAGCCAATCGGAAAGGAAAGGTAAAGTACCTCCCAAGCCGATATCAGAGAAGGATTCAAGTGTTTTCATGCAGCAAAAATAAGGGACACATGAAGAAGAAGGAATGCGCCAAATTCAGAAAATGTTGGCTTTCGGACAAAGGTAATCCAATCTGCGTTTGTTTGTTATGTGAATCTAATATGGTTAATGTCAATATTAACACTTGGTGGATTGATTACGGATCAACAATTCACATTTTGAATTCCTTGTAGGGGTTGAAAAACTAAGGAAGCTAATGGAAGTGAGCAAAACATCTTGTCGGGAAACAAGATGGGCTCGCATGTGGAAGCGCATAGGAACATGCTATTTAACTTTAAGTAGTGGCTTTGTTTTAGAATTAGAAAAAAGACCTTTTATGTGTTCCAAAGTTTTTCTAGAAACTTGATTTCGGTTTCAAAGGCTTGTACCTTTTGAATATTCGCTTCTTTCGGAAACATCCTTCCAATTTATTTTATAAATCCGATTGTGTTGAGAATGGTATTTTTTCTAATGGTCTTTCTGCATTAATTTACAAAAATAGTGTCACTTATGATTCAATGCATGTTCATGGCATTAAAAGATGTGTTATTAATGAAAATTCCTCTAAATTGTAGCACGGAGACTAGGTCATATCTCCATAGAAAGAATTAAAAGATTGATAAATGAAGGGTACTTAATACTGCGGATTTCTTGATTTTGAGACTTGTGTGGGTACATAAAGGGAAAACGGACCAACAAGTCAAGAAAGGTGCCAATAGAAGTTGCTTGTATTAGAGATCATACACATACTGATATATGTGGTCCGGACATGGACTCACGTAGTCGGAAGATACTTCATCTCTTGTATGATTACTCACGATATGTGTATCTCTACATGCTTCATAAAAAAGACGAAGCATTAGATTCCTTTAAGATCTTTAAGTGAAGTAGAGAATCAATGCGGCAAGAAAGAAATTAATATCGTGAGATCGGATAAGGGTGGAGATATTATGGTGAATGCACGGAAGATAGACAAGCACCTGGGCCATTAGCAAAATTTCTTCAAAGAGCATGGGATTGTTGCCCAATACACCATGCCTAGTTCACACGACTAGGATGGTGTAGTAGAAAGAAACCAAACATTATTGGACATGGTGCGGTATGCTTGTGACTCCAATCTTCCTAAATCCTATGTAAGTGAAGCACTTCGGTGTAGTGTATATTCGTCGGGTTCAACCAAGAAATTTCATTTCCTAAAACACCATTTGAATTATGGAAAAGGTTGGAAACCGAGTTTTGCGACATATACGCATTTGGGGATGCCGTACGAAGTGAGAATATATAATCCACAAGAGAAGAAGCCGGACCCAAGGACCATTAGTGGGTATTTCATTGGATATCTTGCTGAAAAGGTCTAAAATTCTGATTTATTGTCCATCTCACGAAGCACTAGGATTGTGGAATCAAGAAATGCAAAGTTTCTTGGAAATGACGATCGATTGGAGCGATCAGGCTTGGGGAACATAGTTTCGAGAGGATCATTCGAGAATCTCAACCTTCCACCTCCAAGTGATAGATTGGTTATTGTTCTTCTTCCCCTCCGTCTGTTTGGTGTTGAACAACCAATTGTTGATTCCACAGAGCACAACGACATTCCGATGAATCAAATAGTTCAAGAATTGCCAAAAAATTTTGAACAACAAGTTGAACCACATACTTCTCGGGAAGATGGTGGTACAACATTAAGAAGATACTAGACCAAGAGATCGACATGCTGATGATTATATTGTGTGTACGCAAGAATACGTACAACATTGGGCTGAAAATGATCAAGGGATCTTTTCTGAAGCCATGAGTTGCAAAGAATCAAAATTGTGGTATGATGCCATGAAGGAAGATGAATTCTGAGGAAAGGTAACAAATTGCGGGATCTTGTTGAGTTACCTAATGGTGCAAAAGCCATTGGATGTAGATAGGTCTTTAAGACAAAGAAAGACTCATTGGGCAACATTGAGAGATACGGTAGGACTCATTTATGATTCACTTTCCGGAAAGAAGGAATCAGGAAATTACACGAGAGACTTTCTCTCCTGTATCTAGAAATATTCCTTGCACGTTATTATGGCATTAATGGCCATTTTGACTTGAGTTGCACCAAATGGATGTAGAAAACAACATTTCTTGATGGAGATCTAGAGGAGGTTTACATGAAACAACACGGAAAGTTCTCCTCTAATGGTGAGCAATTGGTTTGCAAGCTCGAAATCATTATGTGGATTAAGAAACAAGCATCCCGCTAATGGTATTTGAAAATTTCATAATGTAATTTCTTCTTTCGGTTTGTAGAAAAAATTATGGATGAATGTATATGCAGAAAGTCGTTAGGGTAAAATCCGTTTTTCTTGTTTTATATGTGGATGAAATTTTGCTAGCAACCAATGATAAGGGTTTTTGCATAAGGTGAAACAATTCCTCTCTAAAAATTTCGATATGAAGGATATGGGTGAGGCATCTTGTGTCATCGGCATTAAGATCCCATAGAGACGATTTCGAGGCATCTTAGGTGCAATGTCGAGAAACTTTTCGCTGTTAATAAAATTTTAGAGAGATTTCGGATAGAAGGATTATTCACCAGTGTTGCTCCCATTGTGAAAGGTGATAGGCTCAATTTGAACCAATGCCGAAACGACTTTGAAAGGGAACAAATGAAGAACATTCCATATCATGCACTTTCGGAAGCCTAATGTATGCTCAAGTACGCGCAAGACACAGCATTGCATTTGTTGTGGGAATGTTGGGACGATATCGAAATGATCTGAAGTTTGAACCCGCTGGACTGTAGAAAGTAATGAGGTACCTTCAAGGAACAAAAAACTACATGCCCATACTTGTAGACGGACGAGAAGAAAATTTAAAAATGAGGTGGCTACTCGGTTCGACTTTCTTGGATGTGGTGGGTCATGCAAATAAACATCATGATACATTTTTATGATGGCCGGTGGAACTATATCATGGAGGAGTGCCAAGCGAGACCTTGAATTTCCACTTCCACTATACTGGGCAAGGTTCGTCTCTCTGTTTTGAAGCTACTTTACAAGGTGTATGGCTTAGAGTTTCATTTCGGGCTTAGAATTATGGATTCTATTTCTAAGCCATTGAGAATATGTTGCGACAATTAAATTATTGGCACACATGGCTAAGAACAACAAAAGTGGGAGTCGAAATAAACACATCGACATTGGTATTTAGGCGTGTAAGGGAACGTGTTAAAGACAAGAAAATGGTCATTGAGCACGTTATGTGAGTTGATATTTGATCCTTTGACTAAGGGCATGCCATAAATTTAAATTCAAGGATCATGTATTAGATATGGGACTTGGTTCCATTATGTAGTTTCTCATTATTGTAAACAGTATTATTTTAATGAAATTCTTAATTATTGTGATGTTTTCTCATATTTATATGTGCACACTTAATTTGATTTGAGAGAATTCATCTATGTAGGACTGAAATGAACATAGGGTTTATTCATTTAAATTGTTGCCACATAAATTTTAATAGAAATAAATACATAGTAATACATGGAAGATAATACTGCGTCATTAGAGGACTTATCTGCCAGTTTATGTATCTATTACTTAATACTAGGTGCTAATGGGTTTTAAGATGAGACATTAAGATTGGAAGTATGGACCAAGTGGGAGAATGTTAAACTCCCTCTCCCCAGCACAAATTTAAGTAGAGTCTACGATTGTTTCTTGATGTGGAAACCAATTGTAGTTATTTCCTTAAATTAGAAATACGACTAAAGTTAATTAATTTCTTTTTTGGGAGCTTAGAAGTGATGCGTTACTCCCATTGTAATTGTCTGTTCATTACCCCCATTATAGTTATACTGCACCATGATTTGTGTAACACTTAACGAATAGCGATAGAAGCTTGATGGAAGCTTGGCTATAAGTTCTTACGCGGTCCCCAAGCTCACTAACTTAATCATCGGCCTTGCACATCGAGTCGGTGAGAGGGAACCGGAAGTGCCCTTCGGATTTTCTTTAGTGTTGGTGTTGAGGATGCGGTGACGTGTGGTGGCTATGTTAAGGAGGCTTCGTTGCGGAAAAGTGAACGTGGAGAAGAACACTCGAGGGCTGCGCTGCGTTATGGTTTTATTAAAAATGCTGTTTCGTTCCTTGAAGAATACGCAATAAACCATTCGTGGGGCACTTCTTGGAGCGTTGATCTTTGTGCGATTTCATCTCGCAAAATTACTTTTCTACATGGTATAATTCATCAATGGTGGAGGTATTATTTAAGCCATTTTAAGTTTTAAGTTTTAATTTTTGATTCCTTTTAAGTATTTATTCCACCGCATTTTGAATGGGTATTTTTCCTAACACTTTCAACTCCATTCTTATTTGTCCTCTTATGCTCCCAGGAGCTTTCGATCAGAATAAATATTCGATAGGTGGTTTTCCTTGAAGAAGTAGTGGAAGTAACTCCTTATTTTCGTGTACGTAGTGATGCACATCGCATGGCTAAGGGAGGATTTCAAAGAAATTAAAGTGTGTTGTAAGTATTACTGTAGAACGAAGTAAGTGGGATGAGGTAGTGACGAAAGGGTAGAGCAACTACGTGATGACAGAGTAGCTGATGATATAATATATATATGTCTCGATGCAATACACTTAAAAAACTTTGGAGATGTAACAAGTTGATCTTAGTAATGCAATACACCTCAAAAACTTTGGAGATGTAATAATAATAATCACGATAAACTTTAAAATGTTCATGCTCAAGGGGCCCCTTCGAGCGATGTAATGAAATGTTAAATGTGTAACCTACTCGAACTTAGCTTAAAATTTGAAGTTGTTCCAACTTGAGTTTAAAAAAACTTGAAGTTGAAAACTCAAGCTTGAAATGAACCAATTACAATAAATTTGAAATTGTGTTGGAACTTAGGTTAAAAAATTAGATTATCTCTGGGTCACACATAAAGCGAAAACTTAAACTTGGTTTATCTTAAATTATTTTACATCAAAAAACTTGAAACTCGCAATAAGACCTCCAATATCATTGTCCAATCAAAATTTGTCATCATACGTGTTTTTTTTCAATATGTAAAGTAAGAAATAATATAATGTTAGGTTAACCATTGAGAAGAACATAAAAGTCAAAATACTATCGATGGCTATAGTCTCATGCGGGACTATTAATGGAAGATGCAAGTGAATAGCTATCATAGTCAAGCAACTTACAAACAACATAACGTATATACGTAGAGAAAAAGTTGCTTTTGAAAAATAGCAATGCTTTGAAAACAATAACGTTAATTAATTATAAAAAAAATACTAAAAAGTATATAAATCATATTATATTGGTCATATAAATTAAACAATACACTTATCTTATTTCATATTGTTAAAATTAAAAAATCATAAAAATTAATTTAATTACAATTCTATTTTAAATTATTACTAATGAAATTATATAAATTAAGTATTTGTAAACACTAACATCAATGCATAATAAATATCAAAATAATTTCATGATATATCTCACATAATTAATATTAAAAAAATATCAAAATTAACTTATACTTTTATCAATTATAAAAGAATATGAGTTAATCAATACAAATTTTGAAATATGCTGTATATTCTTAGTCATGAAAATTCACCCCAATTTTATCATAGAGATTCTTAATCTATACATAAGATTTGTTACAATACCATGGACCAATACTATGATTTCTCAGCCACCACATGCCAACAAAAACCATAACTCACATTTCATATGGCACTGCTTCATATGACATTTTTAGAATTAATCAATTTAACTAGCAATTGCACCATATGTTACAAAGGAAACCACCAGCAAAAGCACTAACATAGAAAAGTGGTATATAGGAAATGTTCTCACATGAATCATGTAGGTAGGAAAGAGTAGTACTTAGAAAAATGCTCTCACATGAATCATGCGGTACGAATGAGCTTCTCTCACATAAAGCGATGTATAGAAAAGAGTGGTATGGGGGAAATTCTCTAAGTAACTATAACCATTTTTAATTAAATATTAAATAAAACTCAAAAATATAATTAAAAGAATGAAGAAACAAACTTGAAACTATTAAACTATTTTCTAAAATGAAAAAATATATATAATATATATCAAAAATGTATACTCTTAATAAAAACTTCTTGGCACAATTGTTACATAATAATTTGTTACACAACTTGTATAGCGGTACATCCAAATAAAACAAGTAAGAGTAAATACTATCGATTTGTTTTTCAATACATTTATGTAATTAAAATAGAGCTAGGAACTTTTGAAGACTACTTCATTGAAAATTAGAAGCAACTTCATACTATCAATTGTTTTTCTGAGAGCTGAGAACTTTTGAAGACTACTTCATTGAAAATTAGAAGAAACTTCATGCACAGTTTTTCCAAAGCATAACTCTCTAGATCACACAGATCAACTTTGTATTTCTTTTCACCATTTATATAACAATCTCTAGTCAAAATGAGTGAGCAATTTATGAATGAAACACCTACGGACATGTCACAAACATCAGTTGCTTTTCAATATCAATTTATTAGATTGATATCAATGCTTGTAAACTATTATAAACATAAATATTTGATTACAAAATTATTGAACTCCCTACTAAGTAAAAAAAAATATTAATAAATAATTGAATGCCAAATTGAAAGATTACTCAAGTGAGAACTACTATAATATATAGAATTGATTTTTTGATGTATAAATTATTTGTTTTGTATGTCATTCAATTTTCAGCCACAAGGTATCTTCAAACCCCAAAAGGGAGGTATTCAACATGGGAACCAAATTTAGGTAAATAAACATTCACATTGTCAAGTTGGACAAACAAAATTTGTATAATCATAAAAAATTCTCTTACCTAATCCTCTTTTCAAATATATAATTGAGTTCCCATTTATTAAAAACAAAAGCAATATTAAGAACCTCCTAAAGTTATAAAAGGTAATTAACATGAAAAATAAAAAGGCACTTTCTCAATCAAATTTCTACATTAATCTTAATTCCTCCCTTTAAATAAATTACATTCCACATGAATACCATGTGAGTTAATACCATGGGCTGTTTTTTTATGGTTTATTATTATTTTTATTTTTATTTTTTTATTGCATTTTTTACCTAGTTAAAATGTTCAAGCATTATGTCAATTTTTATTTAATTTAATTTTAATTAACATGAAAAACAAAAAAAGCTCCTCATGACAACATACAAATGTTAATCTTAATTGAATCATTAAAAAAATAAAAGGGATAATAGATTTACCATTTTATATCATTAAAAAACCATTTGCTCAATCAAATTTCTACATTAATCTTAATTCCCTCCTTTAAATAAACCATTCCCACATGAATACCATGGGTCAATACCGTGGGTTATTTTTATAGTTTATTATTATTTTATTTTTATTATTTTTGTTTTTATTGTATTTTTACTAAGTTAAAATGTTCATTATATTATGTCAATATTTTTTTATTTAATTTACTTTTTAATTAACATAAAAAATAGAAAAGCATCCTCATCACAACATACAAATGTTAATCTTAATTGAATCATTAAAAATTTGGATTGGTGCATTCAAGTATAATAAATAAATGATTTAAAAAAAAATTATTATTAAAAATCGGGTAATATATATTAAATTTTAAATTTAATTTATTTTTATTTTTATTTTTTATTAAATAATACAATTTGAGGTAAAATTATAATTTTTTGTTATAAATTTGGTATCTTAATTAATTTTTAAAAACATTAAAATTTTACCATATTAACCCATTTTATAATTAAAAAAAATCAAATTAAATTTAAATAAAATTGACAAAAACAAAATAAATGGATTGGTTTACGAAAAACAAAATAAATGGATTGGTTTATTTTCAACTTGGTTGTAAGAGCAGTATTCCCAAATCTCTTATTTTTTCATATTGTCTTTACAAACAATTACTAATTTACAAATTGTTCTAACGCTCTCAAGTTGAGATAACTAACATTATGTATCCTAGTTTATTAAAAAAAATATGGTACTTAGCTATCTAGTTGAGATATAGTTTTAAAGGATCTCTAAATCCTTCTTTGTTAACTTTTATATTGTTTAATTAAATAAAGAATTATGTATGTGGTTGTTAATGAGTATATTTGTACCTTATGCCTAGAGAAGGTGACAGACATTGAGAGATATGTGACGTGAGGGAATCTTTTCATACGATATCCGTGACCCTTGCCTTATAGATAATGAAAGAGTAGCTTTTCACGCACAATATTCGCTTCGAATTCTTCCGTTCGAGCAGTGTGTAAAATCATGACAAACTCTTGAGACTTTTCAAAGTGTGGAATCTTGTGCTGTCCAAAGAACGGCCACTTTTTATCAGGCTTTTACATTAAGTTATATCGTTAGCAGAGTTTAACTCTTTAGGAGGTTTTTTATATATTTCAATTAAATATTTAAAATGTTAAATGTATTTTTATTTAAAAATAAATTTACTCCAAATCTTATTAAAGCATATTTAAAAAAAATTAATCTAAATATTTTTACGTCGGAGGGCGTTTTCTTTTTTTGAGGCTTGGGAGTGAGCAAACACGCCACCCCAACCAATGAGAAACACTTCTCATCGCCTTTGCGGCCAATTAGAGAAATCTTCGAGCATGGCGACTCCTCGACGATAAAAATTGTCCTATTTGCCGACTAATTTGTTGATTTGAAATTTCAATCTCTGAAATTTAGATTGCGATTTCTCTTAAATTTATTACGTTTAGAAATTGTTATTCAATGAGTGAAATTTACACGGCACTAGAGAGTTTGATTTTGTTGTTGAAATTTTGTGGCGATTGAAATTTATTACGTTTGAAATTATTTAATCACTGAAATTTACATAGATCTAAAATTGAATGTGATTGACATATTTGATCGCTGGTGGATAAGAACTGTTTGCTGGTGGATAAGAAGTGACCGCACCTCCGCTCCCAGCAATTGTTTGTGTCTTTTCATGGCATTCAATATTAATTCCTAGAATCATGGTTTATCAACTCCAGCCACCCAACCATTTAATACATAGAAAACAAGAAATGCAACCATTTAATCCATTTAATGCATTGAAGACTACAATATTGTTGACTTCCATCTTGTAGCCGACTTCGATGTGCTTAAATGGACTTCCATCTGACTAAACAAAGTAGTGCCGACTTCCAGCTTGCAGCCCCAGTTCCAGCTTCCAGCCTGAAGAACTTGCAGTTGCAGCCGAGTTCCACCTTGAAGAACTTCGGATTTAGAAATTGCTGGTAAGCTTCTGTTACCTGCAATTAGAAAGAATATCAGTGCATTACGAATTTAGGAAGAATATCAATGAGATGTTTTTTAATGTTTTCATCGCACAGTGAAAAGGGTTACAATATTAGATGAGGTCAAACTGAAAATAATACAACTTTGTGACCAAAATGTTTGATTCAAACACCAATGCAAATTTAAAAAACAGTCAACAATGTCCTCTAAGTTACCTTCTTATAGCATAACTGAAGATGGCAGCTTTGATTAAGCCGTCCTTCTCCTCAATCTGCCACTGTAGTTCGTCCACTTTCGTCTGCGTAGTCTCCATCTTAATAGCTGAATTCTCCACAGACTTTAAAAGTTGATCCTCCTTTTGAGACATGTGGAAAGAACATGGGAGAACGATTACAATCTTCTGAAGAGTTGAACTGGTGAAAATAATTGGTTTGGACATAAATAAGTAGTTCGCATATGTATATTTTGGAAGCACAAGAAACAGAAAACGAAGTAGAAAATTCATTGTACTATCACTGTGTATCCTGTTAGAACAGGAAACAGGACTATGTATTCTTTTAGAACACGAAACAGGACAAAAAACTGATTATAGAGTCCCTTACCCTTCGCTGATTTTTTCTGGCTTCATCACCATGAATGGATTCAAGAAGCTGGAAATGCTGATGACAGGAGCAGGTCTTTAGCGCCATTTTGATTTAGTCTCTCCACTGTAGAGCCTGTTGATCACCATCCCAAAAAAAAGAAACACAAATCAGGATTAAATTTAATTATTACAGGTTTTGTGGTTCAATCTCTTGGCAAGATTATATAAGTCCAACTACGAGTTTTAAATATATTATCCAAAAACAAAAATTTAATTTAATTTTTAGAAGTTTTGTTGTTTAATCTCTAACAAAACTATATAAACTTAGAATTTTTGTTGTTCAATCGAGAGCAAAACTATATAAACTTAAAAAGTTTTGTGGTTCAATCTAAAGCAAAACTATATAAACTTAGAATTGCTCCAAGTGAGATTTTTTCAGTTAGAAAAAAATATTAAAAAAAAAACCTTTACCAATCATAAACAGTATGGCCCTGTGGGTCTACTTTGTCAAATTTTTGAGACCCAATTGTCTTGGTATTGATATTACTCCCCAGATGGAACACACTTCTCCATACATTCTCCCGATCTCGCGGAGTTGCTGTACAATTCATTTCATACACACACCATACATCATTTAATCTGGTTTCTATGTAATAATACACACCATTCTAAGAAATAAGTTGGGAGAAATTAGATCAAAATATTCATGGGGAATAACTCACAGGAAGCAGATGAAGAAGTGGCTGCAGTTGGTGAAGATGGAGGGAGGAAATCAACCTGCAACATACCAAGTAACAAATTTTAAAAAAATCGGACAAAGTGAACATGTTCACAACTTCTGCCTTTCCAGCATGAACACATTTCAAAAATTTTTAAGAATTAAACAAGATAAGACTGAATAATGTGAACAATGTCGTGAAATGGAGTAGAATGCAAACGAAAACTCGGCCTTACCCTTTACTTCTTTATAGAGTTGAGCTTCACCGCAAGAAATACAAGTGGGCGCAAATTCTTCACCCTCTGCTTTCACATCATCGTCCTGTAGGAAACAGAGCTCTTTCATGTAAAATCCAACATGTGAACCCAGCAGGACTAGCATTACCGTTTTTATTTTTCCAGAAGGAAGATGGTGAATCGAAATATTCACAGCTCGAAATACCGAAATAAGCAGGGATAGCAATAAATTTAAATCTTTTATCAGAAAAAAATTACAGAATGTTGAACAGTCAGATAGAATAAACAACCAGAGAAAACACATCAAAACGAGAGCAAACAAAATTAGAAATGGGTAAGAAAAAAACGACACAGTTACAGCACCGCAGGTGATAAGCGGAGAATTGAGTTAGGTGGCGAGATAGTGTGAAAGAGAGATAAACTCTCATGCAGCAGAACATGTGGCCACATTATTCTCTAACAGAGGGGGTCTGTCGTATTCTAGGTGTCAATATTTTAAATTTCCATGAGGAAGGTCAGCTTCAGTTTAATCGTAATTTCACATAGAAACCAAGTTATAAAATGATGGTTAGCATATATTGTTTTCAAGTATTTATGACTCAATATATTTGACATTGTCACTTTCACCTGACTTTTCATTTTGCAATTTGACACATATCTATGGAAAGGAGCAATCTATTAATGTTAATAACTCAAGCCGTATATGTTTATGTCTGAATAATATATTTGTTTCAATTTAATTAATAGTTGGCATATATTGTTTTCGTGTACTTGTAAATATTGGTTGTGGTTTCTATGTATCTCTAATGAAATTTTTTGGGAAAAAGACTATCAATATTTACAAATCTAACTAACTATAAATACTTTAAAATAATCTATACCCATAATTAATTGAAACAAGTATAATATCCACAAATAAACATATACTACCCACATATTAATAGCTAAGTTTTGCTGAGCGAAAAGGCCGCTCAACCCGTTGAATCACTTGACTAGAAAGCAAGATGGCATTAGTGTTTCACATGTGTCGATCCCTTCAACACTGAATTCGTCAAATTACTTAACAAGAAATCAAGAATGGCTCAACATTGAATCCGTAAAATTACGTAACAAGAAAGCAAGAATGGCTCGCGTTTGACATGTGTTGTTCCCTTCATCCTGTGTCAGACTTTTAAATGATTCGCCACTCCTCAACACTAGCCAATCAATATAAAAATAAAAAAAAATCATTCGTCTTAAAATAGTTTAAAGAAAGACACAATTGACAACATTGTGAAATTTAAATCACGACTTAGTTCATTAAAGTCAAATTTTTTTATTAGTTAAAGTTAAAATTAAATAAAGTTAAAATTTAATGTGAGGAAATCTTTTACTCATTATAATAATATTCAAAGAATTAAGTCTAACACTTTGGAAATCTCAACTTTTACTAAATCATAAATTATTATTTCAAAATATATATATTAAAATAATTTAAAATAATATACACTAAAATTATTATTTCAATATATATATATTAAAATATTTTAATATAATATACATTAAAATTGTCAAATTAAACTTTTCGGTGACATCATCCCATGAAGCTATAATCTGAAGTAAAAACTTTACATTTGTCCAACTTCAAATTGTTCCTATTTTTAAGATCTTTTCTTCCATACTCTTGAAATGGGAGAAAATCTTAAACACAAATCAAGATGACTGGTTCAGAAAATTAAAAATTAAATTATTAACAATGGAGGCATATTGAAAATTTATCTAAAATCCACATGATTAGTTCATAAAACTAAATTATTAACAATGGATATATATTCACAATTTCTCTTGATAAATATTATTTGAAAATAATGTTAATGTTGTACAAATTTATTTAACCTAATTAGTTTCAATACATCTTAGAAAATTTACACCCCACAATCTATGATTTATTATCTTCAACTATATCATTGAACTATTTAGTTAAATTTCAATTAAGAAACACAAATATTAATTTTCAACCACCAACCACTAATTTTGAACATGAATTTTGCATTATTTGTATTTTAGACAACTTTTCTTCTTTTATAGAAATCAAATTTGTGATCATTAAGACATGAAAGGTATTAAATTCTTGTTATTTATAGAAGGCATAAAATTTTTAATAATTCCAAGGACTATGGATTTATCATTGTATAAGATTTTTCGTTATATTGGGGCATTCAAGGCACAATGGATTTATGCTTTAAGGTGAGCACCTAAAAAATTTAATAGAAAGTTTTTATGAATCTTGTCAATTCTTGTTTATTTCCTTCAACTCTCTTAAATTGCGAACTTAGAAGTTTTCATTCCTTTATGTACACATCCTCTTCTTCAGTTTCTTTACCTTCATATTTATATTCGCTAGCAGCACCTTGTTTTACGAAACCAGCTGCATCGCCATGGAAATATCCTTGACCCGCAATGGGCTCTCATCGCTCCTTGCTGGTGCTATCGACCTGCAACCAACCCTACAGATCATTGCACTTGAACAGATAAATGCTGCTCTAGCTACAACGCCTCGCTACCGCGTATCACTGTCCGATGGTGCTCACAAGCACAACGTTCTACTTCCTTCTTCACATACAGAGTTTGCACAAAATGAGGAGTTGCAAATAGGCTTGATAATTCGCCTCAAAAGAAGCTCGTGCACGTATGCACATCATTCCATGTAAGCTATGCACATGCCACCTCCCCGATTCCTCCCATTTACTGATTCTCCTCTTATGTCCCTTCTTTATCTCAATTCTCATTCCTAACATTTTACTTCCCCTCTTTGCTAATAAATATCTCATTCTTGCAGGTCACTTTGTCTCATCGATCTTGACATACTGCAGCATGTTGCACCATTGGTTGGTGACCCAGCCCCTATTATTCTCTCCACTAAACAGATGATCCAAGCCACCTCTTCCTCCTCTTCTTCGTCTCCCTTTTCACCACCACCCTCCCTTGACATTCACTCCTTGTCCTCCCAAAACTCCACCCTTCTTTATCTCAATTCTCATTCCTAACATTTTACTTCCCCTTGCTATAAACATTCTATTCTTGGTGTCACTTAGTTTCATCGATCTTGATACATCACAGTCGTTGCACCATTGGTTGGTGACCCAGCCCCTATTATTCTCTCCACTGAACAGATGATCCAAGCCACCTCTTCCTCCTCTTCTTCGTCTCCCTTTTCACCACCACCCTCCCTTGACATTCACTCCTTGTCCTCCCAAAACTCCACCCTATCATCTACAACTGTTCTCCCTTTTAAAGCACTCTCCCCTACCCGAAAATCTTGGTCCATCCAGGGCAGAGTCCTTTCAAAGACACCCCTTCGTGAATTTAGCAATGCACGGGGCACTGGAAAATCACTAGGGTTTGACCTTGTCGATCGCGACAACGATCAAATCCACGTCTCCGCCTTCAATGAGTTGGAAGAATCCCTACATGCTCTCATTAAAATTGGCCACATTTACAATGTTGCAAATGGGACCATAAAGATCCCCAACCCTTCATATAACCATCTCAAAGGGCCATTCGAAATCCTCCTCTTCTCTTCATCAACAGTGTCACAAATCTTTGCTGATGACCTTACAATTCCTTCCCATACCTATCAATTTGTGCCTATAAGTTCCCTCAAACATTCACCTCCTAATTCAATCGTTGATGTCATAGGTATTGTCGCCTCCCTCTCTCCTGCGTCTATCATTCACAAACGCGATGGCTCTGAGACTCCCAAGAAAACTATAAATCTTCGTGATATGTTCGGGAGCAGCATTGATGTCACTTTGTGGGGCGAACACTGCCATGCTGAAGGTTGTGCACTCTCCGAAATGCGCATGGCTCGTGAAATTTCTGTGCTTGCAATTAAAGGGGGGAGGATCGTCGAGTTCAATGGGTAAACTATCAGCACAATCCCGACCACTTCGCTACTTATAAATCCAGATGTCCCTGAAACACAACAACTGAAAGAATGGTGTGACAGAGAAGGAAATAAAGCATCCTCACCATCGCTCAGCCGCAAATACAAAAGTACAAGCAAGAGGCCTTTGAGTTCGAAAACAATTGCCGACATTTTGTCAATGCAACCTGACGAAAATATCCCATGGATTTCGCTCTGTGCTACTGCTACCTCTATTAACATGGATGATTTCTACTTCCTCGCATGTCCCCTTATCATTGATGGGATCCAATGCATGAGAAAGGCTTTACAACAAGATGACAACACCTACCGATGCTCGAAATGTGAAGGCTTGTTCAATGAGTGCAACTATCGCTACATTCTTCGACTCCATTTGCAAGACCACATTGGCCACCTCGAAAATGTTGTCGCTTTCGACGAAGCCGCAACTGCCCTTCTTGGCATCTCCGCAAAGGACCTCTGCCTCCTCTCAACCGATCCTGAAAGTGTTTTTGACATATACAACAAAATCAAAGGACGACATTTCCTCTTCACACTATCTTTAAAGAGGGATAGATTCAACGGTGTTGAACGACTACGCCCAACTCTTATGCACGCAGAATAAATTGCATACAATGAGGCATCAACTACCCTCCTAGAGGCCTTGCAATCAGGTCCTCCCCCCCCCAACCCATTCTAACACAAACTCTAACCGTTTGTTTCTTGCTCTCACTCATCTCTCCCCCACCTCTCATTTGATACATACTTTCCCCATAATAGCTTCCTGCTAAAATGCCCACCCTCCGCCACACATTTTCAATTCCTTCCCATCGTTCCCCTTTCAGTCTTCTTAAACCTTGATTTCCATTCCTCATCCATTTTTGAGACATGTTTTGTAATCGTAACTATATATTTTCATTCCCCTTCTACTTTCTACTAGTTCTCCTAAACGCTTCAGCGCCCACTCCTTTCTTCATGACGTTTTGTATATATGTCATTCCACTATGCTTTAATGGATCTTTCTAATATATAAACATTTAGTCACATAGTTTTGCCTTTCCTCCTTCATTGTTTGATCTTCTTTACAACACACACATTTTCTAAATGTACATATCAATATGCTATGCTTACTATAAAAAATAATACATAAATTGATTCTTCTCTTTTTGTAAAATACAAAATATGTCTTCACTTTACTCTAGCCAATACATGCAACATGTGGTTGATTTCAAAATAAATGTTTTCCAATTTGAAATATCCAACACACATTTCTAAGCAACCCATACTCAGTACATTTTCGCTTTAATAATCACTCGCAATATACTTCATGCATTTGACATACCTTTCCTTACTTGCAACAGCTATGCCAACCCCACCAAAAAACAATGTGGGAAGGGAACAACAACGACGCCACTACGCACTTAATAAAGACATCATCAATGCACGTCGTCACCTCCTCTATTCAAATCGTCAAACAAACCTTCACTCTCAAACCAACAATACTCCCATTCCTTCACAAAATTTTGTCCTCCCCATACATCCCACCCAAACTTTCCAACTTCCCCTTCCATCTCCACTTCCTGACCGACCCTTTCCAAACGCTTCAACTCCTTCAAATTTTGCCTACCCTTTACATATGCCACCCCATGTTCCTCCCTTTCCACTCCCCCAACAATTTCTCCCCATCCTTCTCCAACATGCCCATTTTCGCTTTCATCAAATGATCGATGCACTTTGTCCCATCCAAGTTTGCTCAATTTGTCATGAAGCTTACCCATCCATGAAAACAAAAACAAATCATGGAATAATTTGTTGTACCCGTTGTGCTGCCGAATGATCAATGCATCATTTCTCCTCTACAAATAACATGGACCCAGGTATCCAACCACATGTCCTATCCTGTCTAACTCAAGTTGAAGAGATGCTCATTGCTCGTGTTAATCCCATTCTTCAAGTCACCCATGCACTTGGTGGCCAATTGAAATATTCCGGTCATACTATTAGCTTTCCACAAGATATCACAAATATTGTCACCTCTCTTCCTCGCATGTTGTCAGAACTAGACATCCTTGTTGTAAACAAAATTAGCTATGATGAAAAAAACTATGCATTTTTTGTTAGTCGAACACATGTCCATGCAGCTTTGCAATTCAAACTAGAAAACGACCCATACTACAAAGATGTCCATATTAACCAACTTTCCCTCTCTGCTTTGCCTATTTCACCTACCAACATTTCCAACATGCTACACCATATCAACACAACTTCCATCACACTCCATGAAGCCATTCCAGACATTCCTAATTTTGAACTTCCCCACTCATGCCCGTCTAACCTCCACCCATCCTCCTTTGTTTCAACTCTAGCAAACTGTCACTCTGAACTTGATGAAATACTTGCCTACATAGATTCGTCCAATTCAACAACCACCCATTCACTTCAATGGCCGACCATTGGCCTCTCCCCAATCAATGAATACAACACAGAGGGCCTATTCTCCATGGCCTTCCCCACCCTCTTCCCCACAGGATCTCCCATGATTAACCAACCAAGAATTGCAAAAGTGGATATGCAAGAATACGCTTTGCATCTAATGCGCTACAATGACAATCTTTTTGCACAGCATCCGCGCTTCCGATATTACTTGTACAACCTTATCATGCACCATCGCAGCCAAGCAACTGCCTCTGTCTTCATTAAAAGGGACCTTTCAAACACCCTTCCAAAAACAGTCGCTGACCTTCGCCACCAACTCCAAAAAACGCCCCCTTGCACCATTCCAGACCAAATTATGCGTTTCGGGTCATCCTTGCCTGGAAGCCGTTCTTTCTGGACCAGGGCTAGAGGGGAACTTACGGACATGATCAGTCAAATTGGTACCCCTACCATATTCTTCACACTAACTGCAGTTGATACAAAATGGCCTGACTTGCATAATTTGATGCCTTCCAACCCTCCATCCAATTCAAATGAGCACACTCGATGGAGAATCCAAAACATTGTTAGAAACCCGCATCGTGCATCTCAATATATCCATTGCAGATTCACAATATTCCTGGAAGAGGTCCTACTTAAAGGATTCCTTGTAAAGGATTACTGGTGCAAGTATGCATACTATTCCTTCCTTCTCTTATCTTTCATTCCTTTCACTTCCACGCATCCAATCTTACTATCTGTCCCCTTCCTTTATAAGGAATGAATGGCAACATCGCGGCTCCGCACATATCCATGGGTTTTTGTGGCTTCCAAATGCACCTGCTATGGACAATCTCGATTGGACCAACCCCACAGATGTCCGCGCAGCTACAGAATATTTTGATAAGTACTACACTGCTTGGAATCCTCGTTTGCTTCACAGTCGAGCTCCTGGAATAAATCTTTCATCTCTACAAGATCCATGCCTCCTTAGCACACATGAAATATTTACAGGAAACCAGTTACAATACTATGAAAAAGTCCTCAATTCCGTTCAAAGACACACAAATTGCCACTCTTCTACATGTTTACGCAAAAGAAATAACGCATCAGCTTGCTACTATGGAGCCCCATGGGAGGTTCGCAACAAATCATCTCTTCGCATTGATGGTTCTGGAAAAAAATTGTACTCCCCTGCTAGAAATGATGACAAACTCAACATGCACAATGCTCAACTACTTGCAATATGGAGGGCCAAAATTGATTTTCAACCAGTTCTCTCACGCCATGCTGTGTTGAACTACATTTCAAAGTATGCAGCAAAATCAGAGGCAAAGTCTGAAAGCTACTACCAAATGCTCTCACGCCTCTCACAGTGCTTCCCCCCAGATGCTCCTACTATCACTATCGTTCACAAAGTCCTCACCGAAATTGTTGCTGATCGAGACATTGGTGCACAAGAAACATGCCACATGCTACAAAAACTCCCACTAACAAAGTGTAGTCGTTCTTTTGTCTCCCTCAATGTAAAAAAACAAGTCTTCAAACGTGTATCGCATGAATTAGATGGTCATCTTCCATCAACACCTTTCATTGCCTCCTACATGCAAAGACCACCTTCACTTGAAAGTTTGTCTCTTATTGAAGTTGCATGCTCCTGGTCCTTCTCTACCCATCAAAAAACATCCCCATGGAAACAAATATTCCCTCCCATGGTTGTCCGCATTCTTCCTCGTTACACCTCCATTCCATTGAAAGAATCACCATCCTATGTAGACTTCTGCTAGAGCGAACTCCTTCTATACTTCCCTTTCCGTAGCCTCCCTAATGATATTGGCATATCCGACGCAGGAATTGTTGCACACTGGGAAGAAATTAGACACACATATCAACCTTGGCATGTTCACTGCAAACCATCCACCCCGGACCTTTCCGACTCTATCTGTTCATCCCCAGACAACCCTCCCCATGCCCCCACACTTGACATGCATGAATGGAAATTTCTCTCTCAACTCCACCCAGGTAACAACCTCCTCCTCAATGAGCTTGAAATGCTTGGCCATCGTGAGTTTGACACAAACCATAATTGGGGCCACTCTACAATCCCTCCACACTTACAAGAAATAGCCATCCGCTTCATCGACTCGACCCGCTCCTCCACAAGATCCCACCAAATCCTAACTCCATGTGCACATTCCCTTTCCTCCTTGTCCCCAAGCCAAACCATTGCATTCAATATAATTTTCTCCCACTTCCGCAACAACATTGCCAAAAAAACACTCAAAATGATAATCCAAGGCACTGCTGGTACCGGCAAGTCGTTCCTAATTGAGTTCTTAAAAAATACATTCCTTGAAAGCTCCACCATCGAAAAATACCCCCTGCTACTACTTGCTCCTACCAGTGTTGTAGCATTCCACATTAATGCTTTGACTATCCACTCTGCTCTTCGCATCCCTATATCCTCTATGGAGCCTTTAGAGGGTCAATCCCTCCTAAACCTTCAAGAACAACTTCAACATATCAATTACATTCTAATTGACGAAATGAGCTTCATTGGTCCTAAATTGCTTTCTCAAATTGATGATCTCTTGCGCGAGGCATTCCCATCAAATAGAAACAACCCATTTGGCGGACGTTCTATAATCCTTGTGGGTGACCTTGGCCAACTACCACCTGTAAAAGACACACCAATGTATGTAGGAACTTCTCGTGGCACTGCACTTTGGCAAAGCTTCAATACTGTGGTTACGCTTGCAACAGTGTTTCGGCAACAAGGAACAAATCCGGCACTGATTTCCTTCTGTGAAATCCTCTCCAACCTTCGCAATGCAACCCCCACTGTTGCTGATTGGAATCTTCTTATGACACGTTCAAAAAAAAATCTTCCTGAAGCCGAAGTCCAATCATTCTCCAATTCAATTCATATTTATTCAATAAATGACACTGTTGACCTGCACAATAAATCAATGTTAAAATTATTAAATCAGCCAGTTGCATGCTGTTTTGCTGCCGAAAAGAGGCAACTCGAAACTACACAACCAAAAAATGATCAATTATCAAAGAAAATACTCCTCTGCATTGACCAACGTGTTATTCTCAAAAGCAATTTGTGGGTTGGCGCTGGTCTTGTTAACGGTTCGCTCGGCACCGTTCGTGCAATCGTATATGCACCAGGTTGTACACCAACAGAGCTACCATCCTTTGTTGTAGTTGTCTTCCCTCACTACAACGGTCCACCATGGGATCCTTTGAATCCTACATTTGTGCCAATCCCCCCCATCACAAGGGGTTCGCGCACACAGATTCCTCTCGGCATGGCATGGGGCTTAACAATCCATAAATCGCAAGGCATGACACTAGATAAGGCAACAATCGACATCGGCAACATTGACCGGCAAGGGCTCACTTTCACAGCTATTTCAAGAGTTCGCTCGCTGAATGATCTCTGCATCTCCCCTGCCTTCTCCTTCTCACGCTATTCACGTATGCAGGAGAACCCTTACGTCATGCGCAGGAAACAAGAAGAGGCATACCTTGCCTCCAAAACTATTACTCACACTCCTTGAAGAGCTCCTACTATTGGTACCTACCCTTCGCTTCCATTCCACTTTTACTTCTTTCATCTTCTTCCTCATAATAAGACCTTGCAAATTTCCTGCTTCATTTACATTTTCACTTTCCAATATCATTTCAATTCATATTTGTTCCTACTATTTGTTTCTTATTATGCTTTCCATTATTAGTGTAAAATTTTTACATGTTCACTTACATGCTTTTCCTTTCCTTGCAGCAACTATGGATCGCAGCTACCTTTCTCAACTCAACAACTTCTATGAAGAAATCAATGAACAGGAGAATGCACTTCTCATTGTACAACACCGCTTCTTAGTTCCACCTACTCTACCACTATACCGTTTGCGCCCAACATTGCAACTACTCCAAAAGATCAAAAATTCATCCGTCTCCTCATTCATGTACATGAAAGAGATGCACACAAGCATCTTCGAGCATACTATCTTAGTCACGTCCCAACTTTGGACGTCAATTGGTGCTGTCGTTGTCGGGCAACCCCTTGTATTGACGACTAGGAATACCCCCTACTTGCAACCAATCACCTTGCATGCATGATCAGTCTACTATGCTATCACTTGCTCTTCCTTTTTGTTCCAAATCGATTTTCTTCTATATTTAACAATATCACTCTTACTCTTTTTGCTTGTACCATGATGTAAAACTGCCTACTACTGCGAGTTTTAATAACATGTAAAACCCTTTTACCATTACATTACTTCAATACAAGTCAAGGATGCCTTCGCAAAAATCTATACGATGCACAAGAGATCTATGGTCTACTATATTGTATACTATCTATTTTCATCATATCATTTATGCCTACATATCTAAATCTCACAAATTATTTCCTTTATACGCTCTCATTTTATACGATTATAAATCGATTCACAAGTGAAGCTATTGTTTATTTTCAAATAGTTTGCTTCTAATTTAAATTACATTCGTGCAAATTTGAGTAAATTACTTCTACTATTATTAAGACATAATGATTTAAGATAATAACCACAAAGTTATAAAATTAAAGTCATCGAGATGAAATTACCTACCTTCTTTCCTCCTTCAAGTTGAGCAAACAACATATTTAATTTTCATAGTTTTAAATCTAAAAATTCATGTAATCAATCAATGACAGATTTTACCCCTCATAAATTCACATTCATCATGTTCCCTAACATGTACCACAAAATGATTCATGTCTCCTCCTTCCGACGTTCCCTTGCACCCCCGGTGCAATTGCTAGTTTACTTATTTATACATAACCACTCCATCGCAATAACTTTGATTTATTATTGTATTTTGTTTATTGTGAAATAACCAGAAATATAGTAGGATTGTGCTGCGAGAGTTTGGATTTGGGAATACATTCTACACTAGACTTAAATCAGGATGGCTTCCTAACAAATCACCAAGACAAAGATTCTCAATTTTTAAGATTTTGTTTTGTACAATAATGGAGAAACTATGCATTCGTTTAAAACTGTAACTTGTTTATTGTGGAATAACCAGAAACATAGTAGCATTTTCCTACGAGGGTTTGGATTTGGGAATACATTCTACAGTAAAGACTTAAATCATGATGGGTTCCTAATAAATCACTGAGACAAAGAGAACCTCTAACACATCACCGAGACAAAGATTCTTAAATTAAGATTTTGTTTTGTACAATAATGGAGGAACTATGCATTCTAAAGAATATAAAATGTATAAATTAAACTTATTTTAATATATTTTTGAATTAATATAATATAAAAAACTAATATACAAAAAACTATAAATATTTTGATTTTAATGAATTATGGTTTTTGGGCGAGTGGTATTGATAAGTTATAGTTTTGGTTCACAATATTGTAACAAAGCCTATTTATAAGTTAATAATATTATGGTAAATGAGTGTAAATATCCATGTTTCAAAATCTTGTTAAATTGTAAGTTTTAAGTTAAATATTTATAAAATATTTCGATTTTGAAATAAGTTATGTTTTTTGGACATGTGGTATTGATAAGCCATAGTATTGGCCCATGGTATTGTAACAAAGCCTAAATTATTATGAATAAGTTAATTATTGTTATTATGGGTTAACTTTTCACAATTTTGAATTGATATCAAAAATTTGATCAAAATTATTGTGAAGGAATGTTGGAAGTAATGTTTCCATGTAATGTATAGTTGTCATTAGGAGTTACGAGGAGTCAGTCTAAAATTTGTTGTTTCCAAGGTATGAGTTGTAGTCATGAACTAGATGTGTCAAAGTCAGTAATTTATGTCCTATATATTTGTACCTGTGGTGATCAACTTTGACTTGCTGTGTTGCTAGATTCCAACAACTCGATGAAAGTTTGCTTCAAACACACTCCTCAAATATGGCTAAGTTCATTGCATATTTTACAATAATAGAATACTATTGGTTGCAAATGAAAATCATATATATATATAATGTGCCACCATTACTATTTAATAAAAGACATCAATTCATGCCATACACTAAAAGGAAGTGTTAGGTTTGTAATTTTTTTTTGAATCATTAGAAATTTACAGATTAAATTCATGTCATACACTAAAAGGAAGTGTTTGGTTTGTAAAAGCTTTTTGAATCGTTATAAATTTACAGATTATTTCAACTTCAAACTGAGACATTAAAGCTTGAAATTCCTAGTACATGAGATTTTATAAAGGTATGTTGCAACTCCCAATTAGACACTCCTCTAATTTGAGGAAAGTGTTGTACTCTACAACACCCCCCATTTATTTTAATAATAAATGGGGACCCTTTAAAAAATAAATGGAATTTTAGAAGCATTATTTCGTTTTAGCGTTAATTTTTAAAATTTAGGAATGAAATGATTTTTCTTTCCGCTTTGATTTCATTGTGCTTAGCACAAATCACAAAGCTCACGAGCTAAAAAAGTTAAAACATATACAGAATTTGTGAATTGCGATAAAGCGCTTCAACCTTTTTGAAATATATAAATTCCCTATTGAAAAGCTTGAAAAGCCCTTAAAGTATAAATCGCATCGTGCCTCCTTTAAAGGAAATACTCATAACATTTCAAAAGAAGTTGCGATAAGTCGGACCCACTGAGATAATAAACGAACAATGAAATGTATCCATAAATCCAATAAAGTGCAATTAATTTGAACCTTTAGCGCATATCGCGTTCTGCAATGATTAACCAAATAGAAAGTTGTATCCATCATAACGAATTACAAGGTGCGATTTGCGCAGATTCACCGGCGACGAAAAATATATATTATAGATATTTGCTAAAAGTTGTGATTGCACTATGACATTTATTATTCAAAGCGCTTCAAGTGATTCTTAATCAATTGATCCGTTATGATATCTAATGACTTAGATCGTTGGATTAGACATGTTGCGTAAGGCGTGTAAGAGATTTGATAAACGAGTTAAGAGTTATTAACGACATTCAATGGGTACAAGATTCAAAATATTGATATCTTATTTGAAGCGTGTTTTAAATTTAAAGTGTCAGATTTTGATTTAACTCTATTCTCTGTCCTCGTCTCTCCTCATCTTAGATCTGAATTTACTAGTTTTTATTGAATTCAGGAAACTAACTAAGGAAGAAATATCAACTAGAATGACAAAGAAAGGCAAATCCGTTGCCCAAGCATCCATTTCTGAAACTACAGACATGCCTCCATTATTTTTCAGACACAACGTGCAACAAGGACAATGGTATTTCTTTATGGGAAGCCATGTACAACCTGTTTGAAGATGAACATCCAAAAGAGCTAAAGAAAGTGGCAACGGTGGATAAGGTTGTTTCATCAAAACCGTCTTAATTTTAAGTTGCATGTTCGTTTCTCCATAGGATAACAGCAAGGCCTAATATCTTACCATACACTGATATGGTAGAATGGGTCATTGACAGCCTCAATATTGTAGACAGGACATTCAAGAAGTCTAAATTGGAGAACATGGGTTCATTCACTAGAGAGGATTTGCGAACAGTGTATCATTTCCTACGCCACAAGAGATTTATGATAAAGCCTTCCTGCAAAGCTTTACAAAAAAGAATCCAGACCTAATGAAGGTGGTGAAAGGATGGAAGGAAGAACAAGGCAAGTTAAAGCGGGACAAACTCGGTGCGTACCCAATAGCTCAATTGTCATCACCTTACTGTTTTGTAGCAGGAATGCTATGTAGACTATTTTCTAGACCTGATACCACTAAATTCTCCATTGAGTGGGTTCCTTTAATTGGCGCAATCGTCAATTCCACTATCATGAATTGGGAAAACATTTTATCTGATAATTTGAAAAAAACCATTATGGATTACAAAAACAAAAGAGTCGTTTCGACTAGGACAATGCCCCCTTTTTATATGAGCACATATATCATGGATGCTATATGCTTCTGCTCATGTTTTCTGATTATGGGTTGGAAGTAGACAAACCAAGACCCTAACCCGATTCACATTTATCATAGAGCCCTATGGGAGTCTAAATTTTATTTACATTTCTACAAAATTTGTCATGGAGTTATGTTGCCCATGTATCAAATTATCATAAATGAGAAATTTCTTAGATTTTCTAAAGAAGCTAGTGTCTATATCTTATTTGTGGCCATATGGTTCGGTGTGGAAATTTTTACTTATGTCAGAGTTTTTGGGAGTCTTTCTTACCCTCATGTCCTACCCTACTACGTTTCAGATAAACTCTTGGCTACGTGGAAATTGCATACCAAACTCTTGTCAACAGTATAACCAAGCAACTCAGAGATTCCAAGAAAGCCATCTGGCCTACCTTCCCAGTATAGTGTGGTAATTTTTCCCTTTTTGACATAGGTCATGCAGCTAAATAAATTCCAAATATTACGTCATTGAATCTGGATTTAATGCTAGGAAGACAATATGATCCAAATGACGTGGTTTAGAATTTTACCACTAGGCTTAAACTCAGGTCGTTCATGAATGAAAAGGATATATTCGATGATCTATTTGAAGGTGTAGAGAAGTTTGCAGATGTGTTAAAATTTGCATCTAAAATTTGCAGATGTGTTAAGATGTCAAAATACCAGCCCCCAGCATCAGCTCAGATGATGAAGCTAAAGACATGTCAGAAGATGAATCACAAGAGAAATCAATTCGAGATTCAGAGCATTCTCAACATCAATCTCAAAACTCAAATCATTATGATAATGAATTTGAGAGAAAAAATGAAATTTCTGAGAAGATAATTGAAAAAGTAATTAAAGGAATTAATATGCAAACTGAGGAAGAAAATTGTGGAGCTTAATCATCTTCAAAAGAAATTCAAGATGTTCAGACTACATCTGAGCTGACAGTAAAACCTCAAGAAAGGGATTTAAAGACAGAATGGAAAAAGTTTACTAAAGTACTGGAGACACTACCACCACCAAAGCCTAATGCTAAATAATTGAAAAGTTTTCAAACTCCTAAGAAAACTCAGAATATAGTAGAGACTGTAGTGCCACTACAACATGTACTAGAATTTTAGGAACAAGAGATCATCTCGGCTTACCCTACACAATAAATCATTTTGAAAATTGAGGAAATACCTCCATTAGATGTTTTCTACAGCCCAAGTCATAAAGTTGTATTCAAGAGAAGGAAGAGAAGAAGAATATATGAAACGGTGATTGCTCTAGGGAATGAATCAGTGGATGTTGTCCAGAAAGACTCTTTTGCTAATCCTACTGAACATCTTACTAAACTGTCATAGTTTTTTGGTGCATATGCAACTTCTACAATTGATAAAGCAGAAGAAGTGAAACTTCTTATCAAACAAAAGGAAGAAAAAGTTCAAGAATTGGAAAGACTAATAGAACAGGAAAATATCAATGCCAGTAAGCAAATGGAGATGAAAATGTCACAATTCCAAAAGGACTTTGAAAGATTAAAACTGCAACACCAAGTATATATTTCAGAAAAGGAAACACAAATAGAAGTGGCAATGGATAAACTGAAAAGTCAGCCTCAAACATAGCAACTTATTAAAGAGGCACTTGAATGGAATGCAAAATTGAAGCACCAGCAGGAGGAATTTTGTCATCAAATCTTAGTTACCAGTTCATATTGTAATACAAGAAAGATTTTGATTCAACAAGTGACTAACAGGAGGCTGGAATGTGAAAAGTTCCAAAAGAAAATTTATGAGTTCATCCAATGGAAAGAGTCTGATACAGGAAAGAAAGTTCATCTCCCCAAAATTGATAAATTTCACAAAGATATTGTATTCAAAGATTGGGAAATGCAGTTAAGACAGGCAGAGAAGGCAACATCAAAGGCATCAAATCTGACAAATAAAATCTTTGAATTTGTTAATGGACAGCTTCTAAATGCTAAACTTATTAAAGAATCTACAACCGAAGTGCTCCCATAACTTAAACAATTGGAAGCACAGTGGAAAGAAAGCGCAGAGACACAGGCATAAGCTATTAAAAAGATAACTAAGTTAGATCAATAAAATTACTGGAATTTTTTGATCAAACCACATCATCAGTGCCTAACTCTACAATCATTAACTGATTCTACTAAGAAATTGTTGCCAGCGCTTTCAAATGTCGCGTTTAAAGGCCAGGTCAGATCCAAGATCACACAGCCAGCTCAGTTGAAGCCGATGGTAGATATTTTCCACCTCAGAGTTCAAATGGGAAAATAAGATCATCCCACCTAAGCATATTGTTATTTTTAATTCTAGATTGTAGTTTAAGTTTACTCATTATGAGGAAGGTTGTTTGAAACCTCCTAATTTTTTTATGTAATAATCTATTTTAGACATATTTAATTTAGTATTTAAATCCTTCTCATGCATTTAGAGAACGGTCCAGAAATTTATCATAAAACATTTGAAAAGAATGCACTTCTATATGTTTGTAAATGCCTTGATGAATTAATGGAACAAAGTCTATTTTCTTTTGATATTGAATCTCTTTAACTGAAGTTGCACTTTTGTACTCATTGAATTGCTTTAACGTGAAGAGAAGCAGAATACTATTATTGGTTTGAATGAGTAGAACCTCATATATATGGTATTTCTACACATCATATTAAGTCTTACTTCTTGAATTGACAGTCATATTTTATCTAAATTATATATGAAAGTTGTTATCATAAGTAAACGTTAAATGAAATTCTATACTGATATTGATTTATGGTTACTTATCTCATATATGATCAAACTTATGAATGCGATAAATATTTCACAATTGTTTTGATTAAGCTATTTTGTCAAAATAATTATTTTTACATAATTTTAATCTCTTTCAACTATTGAATAATCTTCATTACCAATTGTTGAAAGATATCTTTCTAGATCGCATTGAAGAATGAATACTCCTTGGTATATAGTAGGATAGATATTTATTCACTGCATATGATAGATTAAATCATTTTTCCATTTTCATGTTATAAACAAACACACCTCATTATCCTTATTGGGAAATTGGTCCCTTTATCCCCAGTCGGAGCCACTACACCAAACGGAAAAGGGCTTTCTCCAAGGTCTAGACCGGATGGTTTTCCCCCATGTTGTTGCAACAAAGTTTCGAGGCTTCAACATTTTGGCACTAGAATGAGGGCAACGTGAATGGAAAGAAGGTCTGATCAATCTAAAATCTAATCTAAGAGTCTCTCTCCCTCTAGATCCCCTTCAACTTCTAGACCATTATCTAGATCTAAATCCTTAAGATCTGAATTTGAACATCCCTCTCCAAAGTCTCCTAGTGAAACTCAACCAATAGTATCTCCAGATTTTCACCAAATATCCCCACAAGTTTAGTCTTTGATCGAAAATTTAAAGAGAGTATCCATTTCTGCTGAAAAGCCTGGAAATTCTTAAACACTTGAAATTAGTGTTTCATCTTCTTTACAAACAAGACAAATATTAACTTGATCAGAAACTCAAAGGACATGAATCTCTCCTTTTGAATTTCCTATTGATACTTCTCGAAGGAAAATAAAGAAGACTGAGTCAGTGTTAACCACCCACGAGATATTATCCAATAATGCACCCCATTCACCTCCATTACCTTCCCTCATTTCAACAACTTCTATTCCAACAATCAGTGTTAGTTTAACTAGTTCTAGTACCCAAAATACTTCTCCAACTAGTTATATCACTCAACCTGCCTCTTCTTCAACCCAAACTTCACTCATCACCTCCACCCAAGGTACAATGGCAGGCCAACCATGGAATAATCCAAGTGATGTGAAAATTCCTGCTCCTCTTCACCCTCTTCCTAAATACCCTGAAACATGGTTACCTAAATTCAATCCTGATGATGGTCTCCCAGCTGAAGAACACATCCATAATTATATGTTAGCCACCAATTTGAAAGAGGTAACTGAAGAACACAGTGTAGTCACATTATTCCCATATACTCTTACAAGATTTATAGGATCCTGGTATTTTTCATTACCCTCTCACTCTATAACTAGTTGGAATATGTTTGAAGAACAATTCTTAGCTAAGTTTGTAGATGATCCAACCACTGCATCGCTCATCAATGACCTATCAAATCTTAAAGCTAAAACATGAGATAAAATAAAAGACTTCAATTATAGGTTTAATAAATTACTCAATAAAATCCATGCTACATCAGTTCCTAGTGCCGAGGTTCAAATTGAGTGGTATATTTATTCTCCCCATCTAACATAGCCATTTTTATTGATAGAGCAAAGTTACCTACATTGGCAGAAAATATGAAAGAAGCTTTGGCTATAGAGAAACGTATTATAGCTCTTGAAAAGAATAATTCTAAAGAAGACAAGAAAACCAAGAAAGTCTCATTCAAAGATGATTCAAAGAAGAAGCCACCAAAATATATTTTTGATGTAGAAGGTATTCAGAAAGCACTAAAAACCATGACAAATGAAATGGCAGACATAAAAAAAAAAAGTTGATGAAAGTTCTTGTACAAAGAATTCTTTGAGGCCTTTCAAGAAAAATCATTCTTCTACTTCTCAGCCCCCCAACATTATATCTAATCCTAAGTTTGATCAAGACACAGAATAGGAGAAAACAGAGGAAGAAGAAACTGAAGGAAGAAGTTGAACCGAATGTCATGTGAGATTCATCCTACCAAATGATGAACAACACGAAGCTTCACCCGTTAGTACAAGAAGCAAGAATACCACTGAAGCAGCGCAACCTAATAAAAATAGAAGAATTCAACTCCTGCTAAGGAAAAAATAGTAAGTAAGAAGTATACATCTAAAGCTACACAGACTAGCCCTGCTCCTTCAGATGTTCCATCCACATCAAAGACAATGGTAGTCTCTGACACCATTGAATATAATATAGTGGAAGATATGAAAAAGACCAGGGCTAATATGTCAATCCATGAACTTACTAAATTAAAACAGCAACAGAAGATTATACTTAGATATTTGAATGTAGTTCCTGCTTCAGCCTTACCTTCTCTGGTAGTAGTTCAAGCTGCTAATCATATGGTTAAACCTCCTTCTCCTTCAACAAAAATAGATGCCACAGATCTTATTATGATAGGTGATCGATCCATCTCTCATACTCCTCTATTCCTCTTAACCTATGAGATCTTTAATAAGAATGTCAATAATTTCTTAATTGATTCAGGGCTTTCCTCTAATATCATGCCAAAATCAATGTGTGCTAAATTGAACATAACTCCTCAAAATTCTCTTGTTCATATAATACAACTCGACAAGACAAAAGTAGAGGTTGTAGGAGAAATAAATTATGTTTCCATTAGATTATCATCAAACCCTAAGGTTGCCCAGATAATTGACATTTTAGTAGCTGACATTCATGAATTCTATGGTTTACTATTGAACAGTGACTGGTCTGAGAAACTTCATGGATATTTCACAACAGACTAGTCACATATGTGGCTGCCCTACAATGGAAAGCCAAACCAAATTCGAGTATACCGTGAGAAATTCATGAAACATATAGTTACTGATCTTGAAGGAATCAACGAGCCAGTAGCATTCAGTAATAACATTATTGGAAATTACTCAGCAGAATCATTTATTTGAAACTTTAATGCCCAACCATCACCCTTCTTTGATAATGCGGTTATCTCTCAAATTGAAATTTTTTCCCAAACAGACAATTTTAAGTGTAATTTTTTTATAAATAAACTAGTAGTTAATTATTTATTTTGGATTCTTTATTTTTATGGTTCTAAATCAGAATATGGTGCATGAGCTGGTTGTATTTTGATAAGTCTCGAAGGAGAAAATACCATGCTAGCCTGCAGACTTCAATTCAATTTCACAAACAACACAATAGAATATGAAGCACTAATTCAAGGTTTGTATAAATAAATTGACCTTGGCATTAAACATCTACAAGTATTTGGGGATTTAGAAATCATTTTGAAACAATTAAGAAATATTATCCATTGTCATTCCGGACATCTTAAACAATATCACTCATTAGTCCAAGATTTGACTTCTCATTTCTTAGCTTTCAATATCTCCTTTGTACCCAGAATACAAAATGCTAGTGCAGATTTATTGGCCAATGTAGTATCAAAATTAATTCCTTCTCAAGAATTTAGTCCCAATAGGTTTTCTATTGAGTTGATTTTTAGACCAACTGTGCCTGATAATATTACTAATTGGAGAGTCTTTAAACATGATTGTGATATCATATATTTCCTTACGTTTGAAGGATATTATGATAATCAAATTCTAGATGAACATGAACATGGCATTCAGGTAAAGGAAGAACATGATGAAAATCCAAAACCAATGTCAATTTTCAAACTAGAAGACCTTTATGATTTAAAACATAGGTTCAAGAGAGTTACTAATTCTAAAAATCAAAGTTCAACTTTAAGATTTGAGTTAGTAAATCTAGGAACTGATGATAAACCACACAAATTCAACTTAGGTCTTGGTTTGTCTTCTGAAGAAAGAGTATCATTTGTCAAGTTACTAGGTGGGATATTTTTTGGATATGTGTTATATTCTTTCCACGACTAGTCATGGTTTTGGGGCATGATCATTTTCGGCCCCTAGTATTTTGTAGATCCAGTCAAGGGAACTACGGTTATGTTCTAATCCAGGGTTAATGGATTGGGGTTTATGTATGCTTCGGCATGTATATATATGTGTTGTAACACTAAAAAGAATATAATGAAAAATTAAGTTGGTCGTCTCGATTTTGGATTTAGGGGAAAATCTCTATGTTTATTTGTTTTATGTTTTATGCTTTCGCTGTTGTTTAATTTTTGTTTTAAGATTCGTTAGTAGATAATTTCTGTTCAGGGTTAAAACCTACAGTAGTAAAAATATCATTGGATATGAAGGTGTTCCATGGAATGTTCAATTGATCAAGCTAATGCATAACTATCATTTTGATGAGGGAGTGGTGGAAACTACTTTGCATTTGATGATCATAATCTTTCTTTTGGGCAATAAATGCCATTTTGTCAATGCTACGGGAGAGATAATAGGGTATGTGAAGCATCCTGACTCTAGTGAAGTGCATGAGGAGCTGGATATGAGAGGAATAGAGTCTAGAAAACCCTCCCTCACAAGTGAAGTATTTCATGATGATTTTCATCATGGGAACATATTTGTCAAGGAGATGAGAGAAAGGAAATTTTTTCTTTTTGTCATCCTTGTACCTTGGTTTAAGATATGGCTCATAGTAATAATGATTGAGGTTTCCTTGTTTAAACCATCTTCTCCTACATTTGGGATCCCTGTAGCAACTGCAATGATATTAGTGGACATAGTGAAATTAACCCCGGCAAGAGTGACCTGTCTATCATGAAGATTAGAAATGAACAATCTTGTCAACATAGGATGATACTGGATCTTTTGCACTTTTTCACAAAATTCAAAACAACCTACATTCTTAAAGCATGAAACAGTGAGGAGAGATGCCATAAGCTCTATAGTGGTTGTTGGTTCATGTCTAATGAATTTCCCTCCCTTTTATATGGCTTTTTCTTCGGTCTTTGTTACTCACTACTACTTTTGTTCTCTTCTTCAACCAATTGATGTAGAAACCCTAGGGTGATAGAATGAAATGGAGGAAATGTGAAGTGAAAGGAAGTGTTTTGGAAAATGGAGGGAATGGGAATGTGAAGGGAACCTAGGTTAGTGAAAACCCTAGGATTTAGAGTTATTAGGAATGGTATTGCTTTAGGAAATAGGGATATGAAAAATATATATGGGAATGGGAAGGGAAATATATAACAGTTTAGGGATTAGATTTGAAATGGGAACGAGGGTTTCTTATTTAGGAAGAGCTTCAAATGATTATAAAGCACAAAATATAACAATGAGATGATGGCTAGGGTTTACTCAGTGATAAATTGAGATTTGAAGAAAACCTGTGCAGATATTTGGCATTAAATGGGGAGTGGGATGTTGTAAGAGATTTTTTGAACTTTCTGGGCGAACACACAACGTCCTGAGCAAACGCGCAGCGACCCTTGCAAACGTGCAGCGACTCCTTCCAAACGTGCAGCGTCTATTGCAAAACGTGCAGCGACCCCTTCCAAACGTGCAACGACCCCTTCCAAACGTGCAGCGACCCCTTCCAAATGGTCTGAGAATTTCAGCCAAACGCGCAGTGTCTCCCTCAAACGCGCAACAACCTAAAAATTTTCTTGGTTGCTCTCTGAAAATGCGAATTTTCTCCTTTGTTTGAGGATTTCTGAAGGATGAATGAAACAAATGGAATTTTTTTGAGGTTTTGAATGGCTTTATAATCTAGTGGATTCGATTTATAATTTTAATTACCCACTTTCCTATTGTTCACTTTTTCTTCTCAAATTTTGACATTGATACTCTTTGACCTTTCTGACTTTTTTGCTTTGCAGGTTGATTTAGCTAATGGAGCTTGACTTTCTTTGCTTCAGTTTGGTAAGAGTGATTGAAATGGTAGCTAGGGAATAACTTATTACATATAAAAACATAAAATTACATTTGAAAAATGAAAAATAAATTACATTTTTTATTTTATATCAAAATAACATTTTGATATAAAAATCATTGAAATAATTACAACTTGAAAAATAGAATAGTTACAAAGTGATGATATTTTGTAAAGGAAGATAAAATGTCTTTAAGTCACTCTCGTATGCTTGTTAACTTTATTTGGATGGAGTAATTCATTTTGGACCTTAAAAAACAAAACCCTAATGACCTAATGAGACTTTAAACGTGATCTCCATGATAGACTTTAACTGAGACAAGACATGGTGAAATGAGCATTTTCATAGATATTATTATGCTCAAGGAGACATGGGAGTAAGTCAAAAAATATGGTTCTCTGAAGGAGAGTGAAGTTTTATTGAGGAAAGCTACCATCAGTGAAAGAATTTTTAGCATGACCTAATGGAATGACATAAAATTTCAGAATGAGACACCTAAAATGAGAAATGAAGAAATGATATCGATCACTAATGGCAGAATGCATCTTCTGACTCTAACAAAGCCTTCCTGCAAATCTTTACAAAAAAGAATCCATACCTAATGAAGGTGGTGAAAGGATGGAAGGAAGAATAATGCAAGTTAAAGCGGGACAAACTTGGTACGTACATAATATCTCAATTTCCATCACTTTATTGTTTTGTAGCAGGAATGTTGTGTAGACTATTTTCTAGAATTGATACCACAAAATTCTCCATTGAGTGGGTTCCTTTAATTTACGCAGTCTTCAATTCCACTATCATGAATTGGGAAAACATTTTATCTGATAATTTTGCCAAAACCATTATGGATAAAAGAAAGAAAAGAGTCGTTTCGACTAGGACAATTCCCCCTTTTTATATGAGTGCATGTATCATGGATGCTATATTTTTCTGCTCAATTTTTCCTATTATGGGTTGGAAGTGGACAAGCCAAGACCCTAACCCGATTTACATTTATCATAGAGGCCTACGGGAGTCTGAATTTCATTTACATTTCTAAAAAAAAATTCATGGAGTTATGTTTCCCATGTATCAGATTATCTTTAATGATAAAGTCCCTAGATTTTCCAAAGAAGCTAGTGTCGATATCTTATCTGGGGCTAGATGGTTCGGTGAGGAAAATTTTACTTATGTCAGAGTTTTTGGGAGTCTTTCTTCCCCTCATGTGCTACCCTACTATGTTCTAGATAAACTCTTGGCTAGAGAAATTGCATACCAAACTCTTGTCAATGGTATAACCAAGCAACTCAGAGATTCCAAGAAAGCCATTTGGCATACCTTCCTAGTATAGTGTGGTACTTTTGCCCTTTTTGACATAGGTCATGCATCTAAAGAAATTCCAAATATTACTTCATTGAATGTGGCTTTAATGCCAGGAAGACAATATGATCCAAATGATGTGGTTCAGAATTTTACCACTAGTCTTAAACTCAGACCGCTCATGAATGAAAATGATATATTCGATGATCTATTTGAAGGTGTAGAGAAGTTTGCAGATGTGTTAAAATTTGCATCCAATCAGCTCAGTGTGGAAGACCTTAAGGTTTTCATAAATACAGAAATAAGAGGTTAGAAACAATCCCATTGGACTTGTTACAAATGGAAGATATCAGAAGACCAACCCCCAGCATCAATTCATATGATGAAGCTAAAGACATGTCAGAAGATGAATCACAAGAGAAATCAATTCAAAATTCAGAGCATTATCAACATCAATCTCAGAACTCGGATGATTCTGATAATGAATCTAAGAGAAAAAATGAAAGTCCTGTGAAGATAATTGAAAAAGTAATCAAAGGAATTAATATGCAAACTGAGGAAGAAACTTGTGGAGCTGAATCATCTTCAAAAGAAATTTAATATGTTCAGACTACACCTGAGCTAACAGTAAAACCTCAAGCAAAGGATTTAAAGATAGAATGGAAAAATTTTACTAAAGCACTGGAGACACCGCCACCACCAAAGCCTAATGCTGAAGAATCGACAAGTTTTCAAACTCCTGAGAAAACTTAGAATATAGTAGAGACTGCAGTGCCACTACAGCAGGTACTAGAAGTTCAAGAACAAGAGATCATCTCGGATTACCCTACACAAGAAATCATTTTGAAAATTGAGGAAATACCTCAATTAGATGTTTTCTACAACCCAAGTCATAAATCTGTAGTCAAGAGAAGGAAGAGAATAAGAATAGATGAAACAATGACTTCTCTAGAGAATGAATCAGTAGATGTTTTCTGGAAAGACTCTTTTTCTAATCCTACTGAACATCTTACTAAATTGTCATAGTTTGTTGGTGCATATGCAACTTCTACAATTGATAAAGCATAAGAAGTGAAAGTTCTTCTCAAGAAAAAGGAAGACAAAGTTCAGGAATTGGAAAGACTACTAGAACATGAAAATATCAATGCCAGTAAGCAAATGGAGATGACAATGTCACAATTCCAAAAGGACTTTGAAATATTAAAACTGCAGCACCAAGTACAGATTTCAAAAAAGGAAACACAGATAGAAGCGGAAATGGATAAATTGAAAAGTCAGTCTCAAACGGAGAAATTTATTAAAGAGGCGCTTGAATGGAATGCAAAATTGAAGCACCAGCAGGAGGAATTTTGTCATCAAATCGCAGTTACCAATTCATATTGTGATACAAGAAATATTTTGATTCAACAAGTGGCTAACATTGGCTGGAATGTGAAAAGGTCCAAAAGAAAATTTCTGAGTTCATCCAATGGCAAGAGTCTGATAGAGGAAAGAAAGCTGATCTCCCCAAAATTGATAAATTTCACAAAGATATTGTATTCAAAGATTGGGAAATGCAGTTAAGACAGGAAAAGAAGGCAACATCAAAGGCAAAAAATCTAACAATTGAAATCATCGAATTTGTTAATGGATAACTTCTAAATTCTTAACTTATCAAATAATCTATAGCCGAAGTGCTCCCATAACTTAAACAATTGGAACCACAGTGGAAAGAAAGCACAAAGACACATGCAAAAGCTATTAAAAAGATAACTAAGTTAGATCAAGAAAATTAATGGAATTTTCTGATCAAGCCACATCATCAGTGCCTAAATCTACGATCATTAACTGATTCTACTAATAAATCGTTGCCAGTGCTTTCAAATATTGTGTTTAAAGGCCAGGTCAGATCCGAGATCACACAGCCAGATCAACTGAAGCTAATGGTAGATGTTTTCCACCTCAAAAATAAAATGGGAAAAGAAGATTAACCCACCTAAGTATATTGTAATTTTTAATTATAGATTGTAGTTTAAGTCTACCCATTACGAGGAAGGTTGTTTGAAACCTCCTCAAATTTTTATGTAATAATCTATTTTAGACATATTTAGTTTAGTATTTAAACCATTTTCATGCATTTAGAGAAGGGTCCAGAAATTTGTCATAAAATTTTTGCAAAGAATGCACTTATGTATGTTTGTAAATGCCTTGATGAATTAATGGAACGAAGTCTGTTTTCTTTTGATATTGAAGCTCTTTAACTGAAGTTGCACTTTTGTACTCATTGAATTTCTTTAACGTGAAGGGGATCATAATACTACTATTGGTTTGAATGAGTGGAACCTCGTATATATGGTATTTCTACAAATTATATTAAGTCTTACTTCTTGAATTGACAATCATCTTTTATCTGAATTATATATGAAAGTTGTTATCATAAGTAAATGTTAAATGCACTTTTGTACTGATATTTATTTATGGTTACTTATCTCATATATGATCAAAGTTATGAATTCTATAAATATTTCACAATTGTTTTGATTAAACTATTTTTTCAAATTAATTATTTTTATATAATTTTCATCTCTTTAAACTATTGAATAATCTTCATTACCAATTGTTGAAAGATATATTTCTAGATCATATTGAGGAATGAACACTCTCGGGTATATAGTAGGATAGATATTTATTCACTGCATATGATAGATTAAATCATTTTTCCATTTGCATGTTATAAACAAACACACCCTCATCGTCCTTATTGGGAAATTGGTCTCTTTATCCCGAGTTGGAGCCACTACACCAAACAGAAAAGGACTTGCTCTAAGGTTCAGACCAGGTGGTTTTCCCCCATGTTGTTGCAACGCAATTCCGAGGCTTCAAAACAAAGGTAAAGGTGTGAGAGTAAAATTTTGAAACTCCTCGTGTTCCCAAGCAGGGATGTGTGCTAAAAGGAGTCCACATGTAATTATTTGCAAGTTGTGCATGAATAGAAAAACATAAGGAAATTAACACATTCTTCCCCTTTAAATCAAATATGGTATACAAATTAGGGTCATTATTAATTCTCTTATATCCATGTTGTAAGAAGAAAGAGTCTATCTTTTCATACGAAGATCTGGGAGCCTGTTTCAATCCATACAATTTATTATTTAATTTATAGACCAAGTTTTCCTGCCCCTTTTTAATAAACCCTTCTAGTTGTGTTAGATATACCTCTTCCTTCAATTCTCCATTTAGAAAAGCACATTTCACATCTAGAAAGTGTAAACTCCAATGGTACTTAGTAGCTAGAGCTATTAGCATTCTAATGGTATTTAGCTTAGTTACAAGATCAAAAGTCTCCTCATAATCAATTCCTTCTTTCTGTGAGTACCCTTTGGCCACCAATCTAGCTTTATGCTTATCTACACTACCATCTTCTTTTAACTTAGGTTTAAATAACCATTTACAACATATGGGTTCTTTTCATTTTTCCAATTCAACTAATTCCCAAGTTTAATTTTTAATTATGGACACATACTCTTCTTTCATAGTTGACCTCCATTCATCATAATGATTTTCTTCATTATAATTCATGGGCTCAACAACATTTAAGATACTAGTAATAAGAGCATAATCTTTGTACCTCGCAAGTAATTGAGTCTGCCTACCTGATCTCCTTGGTAGAAGACTTGCCTCAATTATGCCTTGTGTGATTTCCTGATCACCTCTGAATGGACTTCGACTGCTGAATGTATCCACATTGCTAGGTTCCTATTTTTTCTATTGTTGTTGCTACCATAAATGACTATATTTGGCTTCATCATTATTTTCATAAATCAATAAAGGCATGTGCCACTCCTCATATTTTTTTTCCTCATTCCCTTCATCAACTTTTTCATGAAAGGTAACATCTCTGATCGCAAATACCTTGTGAGTAGATGAATTGAACATCTTATATGCTTTAAAATCAGAACAAAACCCTACAAATATGCATGTTATCACTGGAAAATTAGACAAGAAAAAATGGCATTATTAAATTTCAGGCAGAAGGATTTACAGGGTTGAAGCACATTAGAGAATCTGAAGAATTTAAAAAATATCTAAGGTCTGGAAGAAAAATCAAATTGCACACTAAAGAAACCAGCAAAATTCGTTTTCGCGCGCATATTTTTTAGATAGGCATGCCTTTGCGCGAATTTCCCTCAAAAAGATGCGTGGACCTGAGAGTGGCAGAAGTCACTTTTTGGGACCACAAGGCACACTCCACGAAATTTATTTCACACTTGATCCCGCCTAAGGAAAACCACCCAAGCCTCCTTAGGACCTCAAGGGAGCACACAATGGAATAATGTGGCACACAATGGAATCATCCTCCTCTATTGGGTCACTATCCATCAATGTACCAAGGGAGGGAAGGAGAGTTTGAATTCTTCTATAAAAGGCCACCAAGAGATGAACAAAGGGAGAACACATTGTTATGCTGGCCAAAATTTCCCCAAGAAATCTAGTAGTGTGTGATCTGGAGCAGAGATAAAGGAGATTCAGTTGTTGGCCATCCAACAACTCCAATCCTTCGGAGTAGAGAGAGAGAGAGACTTTGCGCCAAGGTAGCTCAGAGGTAAAGACATCCTTGCATCAGGTCTTAGAACTCCATAGTTCTAAGGGCCCCTTGGCAAGTGGGTAAACATTTCATCCTTTATTCCTAATAGCACTCAATAATATGGGACATAAGCACCACCGTTTGGATTATTGAATTTTGTTTACTCTATTTAGAGATTTTGTGTTATGTGTTTTAGTTTAGTTTTTATTTTCTCTCTATGTATGCACGCTATTTTCTTATCTAGTATGTTTTATGTTTTTGCATGTTCAGTGACTTGCTGACTCCCTTGATTATATGCCTGTGACTAGGAACTTAAGAGGAAACAACCACTCCTCTTAAGTAGGTGTGGTTTGGTACACTCGTGCACCAAATCCACTAACACAGGATTGGTGACTCCACTGATTTTACTTCCTAGTTAATGTGGTTGTGCCTTTTGCAGAGACCTCTTTCTTTGCTTTGGAGTTTGGTTTGAACTGCCCCTTTTCTCTTCTTCTCTGCCTGTTCACCTTTAGTGAGAGGCCGAAGCTCAGAAGCTCCAAAAAAGTTTGCTACAAGAAAATTGTGCTGCCTTTTCATGAACAGACGTGCCCGACCGTGCGCGTTCAGCAGTGACCTGCGCGCAGACTTCACTCATGTGTGAGCCTTTTGCATGCAGAAACCAGAGGCGGAAAATTTATGCTATTTCCCTTCATTTCCTGTTTGTAAAGTGACTGGAAACCCATAAGAAATCTGCCAACACTGTTTGAGGTGTCCCATGACTTGTTAAAACTCCCTCTTGGCTGCATTTTAGTAGTTTAGGTGTTAGTTTTAAAATTTCAACTTTATTTTCGCAAAGTGAACACATAGTTTAAGAAGGGTGCAATTAACTTGCATTCTAAAATAATTTATGTTTTGCGAATTTAGACACCAAAAAACACATAGGTAATTAGCCAAAGTAAGTGGACCTAGTCCACACATGCTTAGCTAAGTGTTTTTCGTTTTCCTAATTTAAAGTCATTAATTTTATTTTTAGCTCAATTTTTGGCACTAGGATTAGGGACTAGGATTTAATTATCCCTTGAAACGAGTAATATTTGTTCCTTTGCCTTAGGTGATCTAAACAACGTTGTTGAGCCCCAGATGTTCTTTCTTCACCACGATCCACTTCATTTCACTTTGTCGTAACAATTAGAGCAAGCAATGATCAATAAGTTGATTAAAGTTGCTTTAAAGATAGCCTTTATTGTTGCTGCTATGTTCCATGATTTTTTGTTTAGCAATACTTTTGACTGAACCCTGTTTCTGGTCTGGAACGATACGTAGCTAATTATTGTCAGAATATCATGACTATCTTCATATGCAAGTTCGATGTCACCTGGAAAGAAATACATGTGGGTAAAACTCGATTCATCACATCATTCACTTATACGAAATACAGGCAATTACCAATTGGTTATGCTGCGGTAGAAGCAAGAGCAAAGATATGAACTTCTAATAAGACAAGGATTGTCTAGGATGTCCTTAACACTTTGATCTGAGCCTTCAGCAAGAACTTTAATTTTGATTTGAATTTGGAAAGACATTTATCCCTATTTTTCTCAAGTGGTGTGTAATTTCCCTTATAAGTATGACTAAGAGTAAGAAACGACTAGCTAGATTTTTGTTGCTAGATCTCGAGCTGGTAACACTCTTGTTTTGAAGTATTTTCTCCTTTAATGACATCACTTTGTTATGACCATTGCGGTCAATCTTAAGTAGATTTTCATGTAATCCAGTGATGAAGACTGCTACCTTAGAAGCTTTGTTCATGTGGTTTAGATAATGTTTGCATTCTAGTTTAAGCAATTACTGAACTCTGTGTTTTTATATTCACTTGAATTGGATGCTACGGTTTAGTCTTGTTGTATAATTGTTGGCTCTGTGTTAGATAGGGGTATATTTTAGCCAGTATTTTGAAATTAGTTGCATTTCTTTGAACTTTGTGTTTTTGTGCTCAATTACATCGGTTATTCTGACTAGTCTTGTTCTTATTAATCTCTTAAAATATCACTAACTATTGGATGAGACATGTTTGTGGTGTTTCGAGCATAGTTTGAACTTTATGTTTATGTCATTTGCATTGAATAGTCTTTGACTGACTTGTTTTTACAAACATTCCAAAAAATATCCTCATGAACGGGAATGGTAGTAGTATTTCATAGAATTAGTTGCATTTAATTCGGTTGAAAATACTCTAGGAGGAGGTAGATGTCACTCTATTAATTATGTCTGCTATATTTCAAGTTTGATAATAGCACTTTCGTTCAACTATATTCACTATATTCCAAGTTGGAATTAGTGGCATTCTATTTAGGTTTCGATTCCATACTGTATTTTAAGTTAAGTTAATGGTATTCTAGTTTAGTTTTGATCCTTTTGTGTTTCAAGTTTGATCAATTGCATTCTTCAGGTGTTATCCATTGTTCTTTAAGTTGTAATGCTTGTCAGAGGTAGACTTCACGACCTTCATTGTTTACAAACTACTCTTGTTAAGCTTTCTATTAATGCATCATCATATGGACATGAATTAGTGATATCGATTTAAGGCATGATTGTTACGCAATCTTTTGCAATTTCACAAATAAGCCTTTCCCAAAAACTATTCTAGAAAATCTCTAACTTTGAATGAAGGCTTAGTAGTGACAAGTTGGTGCCGAATGGTTTAATCTTGTCATTACAAGTTAATTGAGAGTAGAAATGTTGTTGTGCTGCAAATAATCTTTTTCAATTGTGTTCAATAAACTTTAATGCATGGATGAGATTCTTTGTAATATTTATGAATGATTGTTTACTTAGAACCTCATTTACACTAAGCATTAACTGTAAACTGTTCCAACATATTTCTAATGAATGAATTGGATAAGTTCGTATTTATGATTATTGAGTTCATGTTGTGATTTGCTAGTCATTATCAAGCTTTGCGTTTCCATTTCTTTAGTTCTGCAGTTTAAGAATAGGTTTTGCTCGCATTTTAGTGTAACCATCACTTCTCTTTACCAACACTTGGATTTCTTTTCCTTTTAACCTTAAAACCATAAAACCAAAAACATCAAACACTAAACACAACGTAGTGAAAGCGGTCCACCTAGGCACATATGGTACCTCTAGCTGATTTACTATACGAACGACAATTTATGACACTCAATTTTGGGAACACTAAGTTAGGCTACATTTTGAGCGCCATTTCCGGGAAGTGTAACTAGGTAGCCTTGTTTCTTACCCTCTCAAAAGCTATTATTTGTCCGTAGAAAAGGGTTAAGGGAGTGAATTCATAAGGCGACTCAAGTTCTAGAACATCCTTGTTCACCAAGATCAAGAGCGACACACTCACTCAAGCATTTCCATCTCCCAGTCCCTGTAGACTAGAGCAAGGTCAGAACATTCCACCTTGAGAGGAAATACCTTGCTTCATCCCTTTGGTTTGTCTTGAAAGAATTGAGACCCTGCTAGAACACCGACTTTTCCCTTCCATGAAGAATCAACATAGCGAGAAGAAGAGAGGAGGAGGAGTTTTAATGGAGAACACACACTATTTGGAGGGTAGAGAGTGGGAGGTAGAGAAGAGGTAGAGGTGCAAGAAGGAAGTAGAGGAAGGAGTGAAGAAAGGAAAGTAGGAAGCTCTTTTGGGTTTCCTATGGTAGATGAAGAAACCAATACAACTATGAAAAACATTTCACCTCTTGTCCTTCAAAAAATTTTATGGACTTAAAGCGAAGATCTGAAAATTCCTATTTAATTGGTCCTATGTAGAACACATGTTCATACAAGATGTCAAAAAGCTTAAACTATTTCTGTTCAACATTGAGAGCAGCATTGAAGTGGTTTATGAGTTTGATCAACGGTTCTATTAGGACATGGGAAGACATGAAACAAGCATTTTCTAGAGGTATTTGGATGCATGTGCAGGTCAACCATAAGGAGAAGTATTTAAGATACTACAAAAAAAAGAAAGATGAAAATTTGGAAAGGAATTTATTTGGAGAATTTAACCACAACATCAAAGAGCAAAAATGGAAAACTTGAACCAAGACACCTTAAAAGCTCTCTTGTTGAAGACAATTAGGGGTGAATGGTTAGATATCCTTAACATGATGGAAAAATGGGATATCTCGCTCACATTACACAAAAATAGGCAGGTTATGTATCAACCTTTCAAGAGGAAATCAAGCGTAAAGGACAAGAGACCTGCTCTTGCAAGGAACAGAAATAAAATGTATGCAGGACGATGAAAGTAGGGCATAAATAGGACATATGTGATGAATTAAAATACGAAGTTGCAGAATGTGAACAAATGGAACTGCTCAAAACTACAAAACAAGCAAAAAGTGAATCTAATGCCTTGGCAATCTTTTGTCCCAATTGTGAAAGAAGCATGCCTTCGAAGGTATCCTTTAGATGAAAAAGAGTTGTGAGACTTGTGTAATTTGTTCGGAAAAACATGGACGAAGATTTGTCCTTCACTTCACGGTCTTAAAGCTATCTTTAGAAGAAACCCTTACAAATTCACATATAATCTCTCGATTTTGTCTCTGGAAGCATAGAAAGGACCTCAAACACAAGAGTTCCATGATCAAGTAGCATAATCGTACCACCAAATTGGAATTCTTATGACAACCTTGCTTTCAAGGAGCACAAAATCTATAGGTATAAATGCTGCAAATTATCCACCATCTTATCCATCATACCCACATTTCCTCCTCAGCAATCCTCAACAAATCTCAAAATCCACAACATCAAAATCCAACCACTTCATTACTGTTCCTCGAGAAAACAAATCAATTGCCTACCAACTTTACCAAACCCCAATAATAAAAATCACTGGAACACATACATGATAGAAGGCCATGAGTTTTCCAACTTATTTGATTACTCCTTTAGACCTTAGTGATGTTCAACTTTGGTGCAGAAGAATATGACAACACTGGCAGTCATACAAGAATAAGTTTCTGAGAAGACTACTCTCTTGGTAAATACGAAGTCTTGAAGAAAACACATCTTTTGGGACCCAAAACATTGAAAAAAATCAAAACAAAAAACCAATAATTTCAACTCCTTTGTTCGACGACCATCAACATCATACTACACCTCATATAGGAGAAAGATTGCAAATTGATGAAGTTAGCAGAAAAAACAAATTATGGTGCTAATTATGATTTCTAGATAGTGAAGATATTGTTAAGCCATTGAATCATTATTTGAAAGCTATCGAGGAAATTCCCAATTTTAGCAAAGACAATAAAGTTTGAGCATAGAAGAAAACAAGAAAAAAGAATAAGAGAGAACAAAAGAAAAATTCAACTAGCGAGAAAAATCATGAATGTCATGATGGGTAAGATTTCTGTTCAAAAGTATCTAGACCCGGAAATCCAAATTTATTAAGTCCCATCAATGGGCCCAGGATCCAGCTTACACTTATTGATTTAGGAGCATTAATCAATATCATGAGTAGACAAATCATGGATATTTGAAGCTTCCTAATCTTCTTTTTACACCACATTATTGCAATTGGCAGGGCGATCGCAGTCAAACTTTGATGGGGTAATGAAGACATTCCGGTTTTATGTTCTTGGGAGTATCCTGTATTTATGATCATAACCCTAAGAATAATCTGAGAGGGGACATTCTGTTATATTAGGAAAGACCTTGGTTAGCTACGATTGATGCTTTCATTAGTTTGTGAATCCGGTGATATACGTACGGTGGTAGTTCAACGAGGAAATTTGCTTGTATCCTCTGACAAAGACAATGCAAAGTCGAATGTGCTAAATGGATTGAGGATGAAGAAAGACTTTCTGACCTCTCTTCCCCAATTTCGGTGGTAGAATGGCCAAATTTTGAATACCTTGAAAGGAACTTTGAATCTCTTCGGAATACAAACATGAACAATTTCAAGAAGAATCCCAACATTAAGGTTTTATCATCAAGACGAAGGATGTCTCTTTGTTCCATGGATAAATTGCATGACTCTACTGTTGAGATATTTCACGGGAAAAAACTTTAAGCATAAAAACAGAACTGGAAAGTCTCAACAAGAAGAGCTGATCAAGATCTTATGAAGACATTCTTACGCATATGCATGGGAGTACACAGTATGAATGGATAAGCCCCAAGGCTTGCACTCATCACATCTATGAAGAGGAAAATTGTAAGCCAATCGGACAACCTGGAAGACGGATGAATCCAAATCTTAGAGTTAGTGAAAATTACGGTGGTAAATGTCAACTTTATCTATCCCATTTCAGATAGTCGGTGAGTTTCTCCTTTGGTAATTGTATAAAGAAAAACAGTAAATGGAGGGTATGTGTTGACTACCGAAGTTAAAAGCAAAGCTACTCTTAAAGATCATTTCCTTACCTTTCATAGATCAGTGTTAGATACATTAGGCTGGCAAAAAGTACTTTTCATTTCTAGATGGGTTTTAGTGGGCTAGCAAATTCAAGTAGCACTTGAATATCAAGGACAAAACCACATTTTACATCAGCAGGGTACCTATACTTCACAAGGTATTGCTATTTGAATTGTACAATGCTGACATTTGGTAGGTACTAGGAAATTTTCATATCTAATACATGATTGTGTAGGTATATATGGATGATTTGTGATTTATGGAAACACATTTGAAAGCCTTAACGAAGCAGAAAAAAAAAAAAAAAGAAGTCTTAAAAAAAGAATGTAAGAAAGAAAAATCTTTCACTAAGTCATGAGAAGTGTTTTATGATTTTCTTTGAAAAGGTGTTTAGGACATCATTTTGAGGGATGAGATTAGAGTTGATAGTCAAAAAGTTGAAGTCATCTCTAACTTATCTATTCAAGTTGCCAAAAAAATGTTAGGAGTTTTCTAGGGTTTACGGAATGTTATCGAAGGTTTATAGAAAACTTCACCAAGACAACATCTCCACTTTTCAAATTATTGACCAAAAACTAATTTAAGTGGAATCACGATTTGATTAGCCTTTGAGACCACAAAGCAAAAGTTTCTAAAGCACCTATTTTAAGGGGACCCTGCTTTGAAGTTACCTTTTCATATTTCAATAGATACCCTCGAGATACAACTACGGAAGCGATGTTGGGACAAAGAACTTTGATTCCCTGTACCATACTATGCCCGATGAAATTGACTCGCCCGAGTTAAACTATTGTCTATGCTTTGAAAAAGATTGCCATTTGTTTTTCATTATGTAAAAACAAGTTCGAACACTATGTAGGGCTATGAAACTTTTGTTCTTACGGTCCTCTGCAATTAGATATCTAATGAACAAATCAATTACTAATCGTGATCATAGATGAATTATTTTCTTTTACAAAATTCAACATTACCATTCTAGATAGGCTTGGAAAACAAAACACGATGCTTCAGTTCCTGTCTAGACTCCAAAACATCAAAGACAATACTCCAGTTGAAGATCAATTTCTGGTAGATATCTTTGCAATTTCTACTCAAACTCATGGTTCTTGCAACATTTGCTAATTATTTAGTTTGGGAAAAATTTCCTTCAATATTGAATGCAAGAGACAAAGAAAGATCATTTATGACAATACCAAAATATTCATGGGTTGCTAATGAGTTATACAAAACGGTCAGGATTTTATCATTAGGCGTGTTCGGGAAGATGAGATGCAGATCCTCAAGGCATGTCATGATAGACCTTGTGGCCGGACACTGGCAGTAAAATGACGACTTATAAGGTCCTTCATTTAGGATATTATTGAGCATCTCTTTTAAAAGATACTGAAGTATGTCAAAATGTGTTGCAAAGATGACTTCTTCTCCTTGAGTGAGATTACATTGCGACCTCGGTACATATTGAACCTTTTGAAAAAATAGAGCTTTGGTTACATGAGACCCATTAGTCCTCCACATCGAAGACAAAAAATATATATTAGTTTGCATTGATTATGTTACCAAATAGGTAGGGCAAGCCATTATTTGCTATCGAAAACATCTGTGGTTAATTTTCTTTTAGAGATATTTTTACTCGTTTTAATTGTCAAGGGAAATTATTCTGATAAAGGGCCTCAATTACATCAAGGCTGATGGAACAAACAGTAGGTACAAAATCGAACCAGAAAAATCTATCTATCATCACAAGAAAAAAAGGTCAAGAAGAATCTATAATAAGGTCATTGAAGGTCTAACAAGGCTTGTTCATTTACCAAAATGTTGGGCGGATAGGCTTCACAAGCCTTGACAGGCCTATAGAACTACATGAGCTTCTTCGAGCCATACTCCTTGTAGACTTGTTTATGGAAAACAAGTCTTGTTCCCCCATAGAGTTCAGTTCAAACTTTCAAAATGGAGATCGGTGGGACTTCGGTCTAACGAGAGGCACAAAACTACGGTTGGAGCAAATTAATGAATTGGACGAGATCGGAAAAGTGCGATTAGAAGAAACAAGTATAGTCCAGTGACAAAGGACTAGATGGCATGATAAGCTCTGAGAAAAGAAATTCAAGAAAGTGGGCCCAGGCTCTCTTGTTTGATTCAAAGTTCAAATATTTTCAAGGTAAATTGAACACATTGACCATATGTAGGTATGAAATTTTTGACAATGGAGCAAGAAAAATCGGGACAATAGATGAAGAAAATGTCACTTTTCTTGTAAATGATTACATAGATTAGGCTGTATCATAAGCCACTTTCAGAAGAATTTGGCAGAAATTCCAGAAAAACGATTGATGTGAAGTTAATGAAGAAGAATCTTTCTTCTTCATCACTTCAGTAAAGATTTTACGAAGAGCAGGATATTTAAAAAAATAATAATAATAATAAATAAATAAATAAAATGATATAAACATGAAAACTAATCTTTTATTAATATTTATTAAAAAAAAAACAAATGAAAATAGAATCTTTTATGACACTTTAGCTTTTCAAATTTGTTCTTTTAACAATGGGATGTTTGCAAAATCATAAGTGCAAACCATATTTCTTATGATCATTTCATTCTCCTCCATTCATTCCATTAATCCATGTCATTTCATCATTCTATCCATGTTCATTCATTTTATCCATGGTCACCTCATTTCCATCATGAATTTTAAACTTGATCTTTTTACTGTGATTGAATAATACCACATCTTTTCATACTTACTCCACTTCATGAATTTGTGATCCATTTCATTCCATTATTCACTTCATTCATGCTCATTACACCATATTTCAATATCCATATTAACTCATTCCATGCAACATTCCATTTCATGTCCAAACCATTCCATTTCATGTTTGAGGGCAAGGTACGATATGAGCAGTGACGATACTATGACGAGAAGATCCTGAAACGCTGTCGATAATCACTTCGTGCAGCAAATTGATCTGCATATCAAAGCAACAAGCCAAATCAAAGGAGCTGGGGCGGGAATCAATAATTTTCAAGAGATGAAGGCATATGAAAAATCACAAAAATCAAAGAAGCAAAAATGGAATTATAAAATTAGTATAACAACAGGATTACAAAATTTTAAGAAGTATGGTTAAATCGTATGATTTAAAAAGTTATTTTGGTTAGTGTGTTGATCATGCTATGGGCTTATCATAAAAAATTTGAACAAATCCTTGTATTATACATGTCTAATCATCATTTAAAACGCCTGCTTGATTTAATGTTGAAGCTGACCTAATGGAACACGTCATTAGCCCAAAGAAATTTGGTGGTGATTTTAAAGTTACGAAAATTTTCACGGCGGTCTTTTCTTTAAGTGATAGACCTCAACTCATTAATCGTGTGAACCATCCTGCTTTTATTATACTCATTTCATAACATCACATATCATTCTTTTTCAAAATGACCAATTCTGCGCCATTAGGTGCAATAGCGGAGAAAACATCTTTGAGTAAAAGCTTGTCTCTTTATGACCATTTTCACGTTGGCTTGACGTTAATTTGAAGGATTGATAAAGAAGCTATGGGTCTCATAGTAAAGTCACAAACCAGTGGAACCGTGCGCGGAGGGTTACCCAAAGCTAGAAAATGCTTCAGGCGGTGGTTACAATTCTGGAAAAATTCAATGGTTTCGCAAAAATAACTAAAACATTTGCGGTCCTTCAATAGAGCAGTCGAAATAGGAGATGTTAAATTCCTTGTGTAGAAGCTTTCCAGTACGACTTAGCGGAATTGCAGAGGGCAAGGAGAAAGGTGGTTCAAAAACAAGAATTTCATAATGAGCATGGAAGCAAATACTCAAATCACACCGAGGTATGGATATTCCATTTTTAGAAAGGGTATTCCTAGCTAAATAGCTTTGAAAAACAAATGGAGAAATGTATTTGTCATTTACCAAAAAATTGTCCTTGTGAAAAGACCTTTGGTACCCTCTATGTTTATCTGGTAGTTAATGATGCACTTCTGAGTGAAGAAATCATTTGCCCTTTGCCATATGGTTTAAAAGAAAATGACACTCAAATATTCAAAGAAAGTTCCAATTACAGGAAACACATGTATCACCATGGTTTAGTCAAAATCTTAATTGAACATCATTTGAGGAAAAAATGGAATGGTGGGATGATTTCTAGTGAAAAATGCTTTGAAGAACCAATCTCACCAGGGGGCAAACCTACACAAAAGAAGCAAGAGGAGAAAACTTCCAAGAAGGTTGTTGAAGTTGTTGGTAAATCAATACAAGAGGACGGTGAAAGATGATTTAGAAATTGGCTCAGAATTGAAACGACTTAAGAAGGAGAGGATAATAAATATGCCAAAAACCAGAGGAGAAAGGCCATCTCAACCAAAATAGACCACCGAGCTTAGAGAGTATGTTAAAGAAAACGATTGAACAAGGCGGAATCATAAACATTGAGATGAAGAAACACCCTCTGCTAGATCACTGGTGCTCGGTATGGGGAGGATTTTGATGAAGGAGCTCTGAAATAGACCAGCACAACAAGAAATTTACAATTATATTCAAACACTGAAAGAGAGCTTGAGAAAGTAGGAGACATAACTCCTAGTCACAAAATCTGCAATTGATATGCTAGAAGATAATATGAGTTAGAAATACTCAATAGGCATATCAAGAGCTGGGAATGAAATTTTAAGGGACGAGTTAAGTGAAAAGTGATGTGAATTCAACTATTAGGTGAAAAAGTTGTACCAAGGCTATTGAAAAATTGAAGAAGAAAAACAAAAAGTTAGCGGAGGCACTTACAAATTTGATTTAGAAAGTTGGTCATGAAGGCTTGGAAAGCTAGGTGGTACATGGGACAAGCGAGAAGATGAGGTTGGATGTCTGGCGGTCTCGGTACGTGAGAATAGTTGCATGGGGACATGCAAAAGCCTTGTGATGGGGGTATGTTTGAGCCCCAAGAATGTTCTTTTCTTCACACATTCCACTTCATTTCCTTTGTCACTTATTATTCTGGCTTAAATGATCAATAGGATTGATTAAAGTTTATTTTAAGATGTATACAATGACTAAGTTTCTGTGTTTCCATGAATTTTGTTGTTGTAGTGCTTTTTGACTAGACCTAATACGAATGCAAGAGATGCCTTAGCTAGTTTCCGATTCACTTGTTTGTCTTCATGTATATACGAGTTCCCAGGTGTCACCTCGGTGTACATGTATGGTGAACTCAGTTTCATCCACATCATTCCTTTCTCCCCATGATACGAGGAATTCTACGGTGGTTATGCACGTGAGAAGCAAAACCAGAATAGACTTCTAATAGGATAAGGGCCCCGTACGAGATGTCATAAGCACGATGTTTGTTATGGCATCATTTCTCACCTTGACTTTGATTCATGATTGCTTCATGGCTTTTGAGCATTCCTACGGACTTGGACAAGTTCACTTAAAAACGATGTGAAATCCCCATACGCGACTATGCGTGTTTTCCGCGTGTCTGTGGTCAGCAGACTTTCGCATTATGCCATTAAAATGATTTTCAAAAATATATAATTATTCCTATTTTAGGTGGGTTGATGGTTATAAGGTAGTTCCTTTTGACCGTGTGTGTTCAGCGCGGAAACTACTTCGGAGGGACTATAGCCCTGTATGTGTAGCCTAAGGAAAGAGAATTATTGTTTTATGCTACGACGGTATTCTATCGATACAGTTCACAGTGCCTCTGCACTTTCGATTCATTATAAGGAAACCCTTGTTTCCTTGGACACACATCCTTTATATGTCATCTCGCCTTTGGGTTGGAAGGAGTCTTAGCGAGGGTAAGGGCAGACGACGGATCCGGATGACGGTCTGAAAGGCCTTGGAAGGATGGGTGATCTCTCCTCGTTACTTTTGTACGTACTATTTATAATACGAAGTACCATCTTGTTCAAAAATAAACGTGTTAGTGTATGCTTATGTATGTAAGAATATTTGATATACAAGCATTCATTATGATCTATTTAATGTTTTTTATGGATTTCACTAACATTTAGTGAATATATGTTTTGTACAACGAGTTCTTCGTTCTTGTTCTTCTTATGTTTCAGTTGAAAGGAAGGACGGTTCTTTGAGGGTTTGAACCTATGAGATCTTCTTGTTGTAGGACCCATGAGTAACTTTCTCATTCTCTATTTAGTTTCGAACGTGCATGGTTGTGTGAGTCTGTTGTTAATGCTTTGCTGCGCGATTTGTTACCTAACCAACCTCTAGGGTGATTTCCCAAAAACGGGGCGGCACGACTGCGTGAAAGTCACATTCTTGTGATTCTCTTTGTTGGGTAGTTTAATTGTTTAGTAGGTTTCGACGATTTTAACTTTCTGGTTACGGTCCGATTTACTTTCTTACGATCGATGTAAATCTGGTTTCTTTTACGAACTTGTTTCTTTTTTGTTTTTCATTATTTACCTTTTCATACGCGCTTTTTTCTGCACACAGTCGCGTATACACGCAAGTTTTTCTAAAGGGACCCGCGTATACGCGAGTTTCCCTTAGCACAAACGCGTATGCACGCTGGTTGCATAACTGTGAAGTAGCGTATACATAGGCAGATTTTGAATTTTTGGGTTTATTGACTTTTTGGTCCTTTCTGGCTGTGGAGGCCTGTTTCTGCAGTGTCTCTGTATTCACTGGAGTGTGAAGAAAGTGGTTTCAAATATTTTCTCTCTTTCGTTTGTTTGAAAACTAGTCTTTTTGGCAAAGTGTTGTTACTGGTGCTGGCACTTCTGGATTGAGTTCCAAGATCGCTTTCTGAGCATTCTTGGCTGTTCTGCTTTATCAGAACAGAGAGCTTCTACTCACTGACTCGCTCCTATATTTGTGTTGTGCTTCACATTGCGATTTTTGCTTCGTTTTTGATTGGTTTTCTTGAGTTCCATAGGCTAGGTTTTGTTGCAACTTTTGAAGAGCTTTTATTGCTTCTTTGGAGTCTTTGTTTGCGACGAGTCTGCACTATTTGTCTAGGCTGAGTGGCTGAGTTTTCTGGTCTTCTTTTGCTCTTATTGATCTTGCTACGAGTTAGCCTTATAAGGTTTGGGAGCATTGTTGAAGTTTGTGCTTGAAATTCGGTCTTGTTTGGTTTGGATTTTGGTAGTTTTGCTTGGTCTTTTCGAGCTCTCTCTTTATAAAACTAAAAAGCTCAAAAAACATTTATTTTGCTTTTTGTTTTTGCATTTCAAAAACTCAAAAAACATTTTGTCTGGTTTTTGTTTTTGTTGTTGCATTTTCATTTTCGTTTTGCCATGTCTTTTGGAGCTTTTGTGAGGTTTCTTGCTTCTAGTTTTTGGCTTGATTTTGAGGAAGAGTTGTCATTGATTTCTTCTTCTTATTTGTAAGCGATTTTTGGGTGTCTTATAATAAGAGTTCTTGATTTCGAGGACTAGCTTTTTGGGCAACAAAAGAAGAGTTAAAACTGAAGGAGCTTTTTGGGAAATTTCACTCTGTTTTAAGAGATTTTTGCATCTTAGGATTTACATGCTTGTAGTGATTTGCATTAGGTGCATTTCAGCATTTAGTTAGCTTCTTAGTTTTTGTGAGTGTGATTTTGCTATTCGAAAACAAAAATACAATTTTTAGTCTCGTAGAACCTGTATAGAGATTACTTTTCATCGAAAGACAAAGAACTGCATTTGCATGTAGTTAAGTTTTTATTAATTTCTTTTGCGTCAAAAACACCATACGTTTCATCTCCATATCCTTGTGACTTAATATAACAGCCCTTAAAATAAGCGATTTAATCTAAAATCAACTAGCAAGTTTTTCTAAGTGTCGATCACCAACTAGCTAGGTTGTAGGGCCTTGGAATAGGTGAGTGGAGAGTTAACTCTCCAAGGCCGCTCAAACAAACATAGAAGTTGATTAATTGAGCGAAATCCAACTCCGTGAGGTGGACTGGGAAAGCTCTCATCCGAGAGTCAAGCGCGAGGGGAAGTGAAGGTTGAGAAGAGGGATACCCCCCTCCGATTAGCTGAATCTGACCTCAAGACCGTTCCGCCCAGCTTCTGATACGGATTGGTGTCCATAGTTGCCACTCCTAGGTTCCACACAGGTGACTGCGGGGGGAATACCCGTGGTACCTGAGGCAGACGTCGCATCACTTTCAGCAGTACTTCTGGGGGGTGCCCTTGCGAAGCTTGGGTTCTTGAGCCGGCAAAGGCTGTCGTTAGGAGGTCGGCGTAACTGTTTCTGATACCTTTGCTAGTTGTTCTGGGCCCTAATCATCCCAGACTGCTATCGGGAGGTCCTATACTTCGCTTTCCTGTATTTTGGTGTCCGGTCCTCATCACCCGGAGCGGAAATACTTGGAGGCTATTTGCTTGACTGGATCTCAGGGATTTTTATTTTAGTGAGTGCTCTTTGCTCCTAGCTTGCCTAGCTTTTCACTTTTTTGAGTCTAATTTATAAAATCTATAAAAGTGGCTGATCAAGCGCCTCGACGTTCGAGGAGAATCCGGGGGTTATCTCCCGAGAGTGCAGAGCCTTCTTCGAGAAGGCGTAGGAGCGATTTAGCAGGTGGTTACCACCCTGTGGAGTCTGACGCTGTGGAGAGAGATCCTCCACCAAGGTCTGAAGGTTTCGTTGCTGATTCCGGTGTCAGTTTCGAGAGGAGCGTTCCGCTCACCTCGCGAGTGTTGTTTCCTCAGGAAGAAGATTTTCAGATAGAAGATATACCTGAGCCTCCTGCTACAGGTCCATCTCCTCTTCCTCCTGATCATCTGTTTGTTATTCAGTACATCAGACTGGAGTCCGAGAGACCGTCGGATCTTCCTTATCATTCTTATCTTTCGATGGCCACGACTGGGAACGCGGCATCTACCGTGAGTGCTGCAGGCATTCAGACCCCTACTTCTGTCGAGGCAGGGGGCACTATTGCTTCATCTTCGATTGCTTCTAGCACTGCTATGTTTGGCTCTGGGTTCACCCAAGCATATGCTTCTCATTCTGGTCCCTTATGTTCAGGGATGTCCATTAGTGGAAATCCCTCTTTTTCCTTTTCCGCCGGTGCAGCTGGATCTACGCCCATGTCTAACATGGCTAGTGGATCAGCTTCGTTTCAGGGTTTCCCCTTTGGGACTGGGCATATTCCTAGTTCCAATCCTTCTTTAGGGTCATTTCCGTTTACGTCCCAGACCCAGAGTTTTAACCCTTGGTCTGGGGGGCAAAGTTCGACTACTTTTACGGGATGGAATACTGTGTTTACTACAGCGGGGGCAGGGAATCAGTTTTACGCAGGTCATCAAGGGAATGCTTCTTTCCCTTCATCGAGTGCTTATAAGAACTTTTCTCCTCTGTCTAATGCTTGGAACCCCTATCAGGGGCTCTCCTCTTCATTTAACACTTCAGCGGGGGGAACTGGTCTGGGCTTTGGTAACTCGGCGTGGGGAGGAGGTTCTTCTCCGTTTTCTACGAGTCCTTTCTGGCAACCTGGTGCCTCATCAAATCCAGGCTATTCTTTTCAGAATGTTGGGAATCCATCCCATCAAGGATGGAATCCTCAGGCTCCGCCTCGCTTACCTTTTTTGGCAACGTTAAACTTGCCAGATTTGTCGAAGTTGACTAATGACCCGATTCGTTATAGTCCGGGGTGGCCTCCGGTCCTGACCAAACTTCCTTCAGACATTCCAAAGTTTGAAGGTAAGAATGGAGAGGATCCGGCGGACCACATCACCACTTTCCACTTATGGTGTTCTTCAAACTCCCTGATCGATGATTCGATTAGGTTGAGATTATTTCAACGCACCCTAACTGGAAACGCTGCCAAATGGTATATCGAGCTCACTGGGGGCAGTTTCGCTACATTTGGGGAACTGGCTGTCACATTTCTGAACCATTTTCAGTTGCCTGTCAGATATGAGGCTAGGACCGAACTCCTGGCTAATTTTAAGCAGGATGAGGCAACTCACATTTCTGATCACATTCAGGAATGGAGGAGAAGGAAGAGGCTTATCAAAGCTCATATTCCAGGTGAATTCCTTCTCGAGTGTTTTTTGAAATCTCTGCAGTCATACATTTCAAAGGATGTATCCCTATCTGGGGTATTTTCTGAGGAGCAGGCCATTTTTAGGGCCCAGCAGTTAGAACTAATCTATTCTCAGTCTGGGGTACTTTATAAGTATTTTCCCAATGCTCCTCGCTCCAAATTAGATTTGTCGAAAATTAAACCTGGTACGCATGGTGACGGGCTTGTCGGATCGGTCAATAGTGGTGCAGCCAGCCTGCTTTCTCAACTGCAGCAGTTGTCTTTACAATCTGCTCCTTCTGGTCAGGCTGTGCCTACTGATTCATCACCTTCCCAGTCTTTGTCCATAAATGTTGTCCAAACTTCTGATCCCAAAGGAAATCAACAATCCGATGGGAAGAAGAAAGGACGAAATAACAAGAAGAAGGGCAAGAACGGGAAGGGCAATGCAAATAAAACCAACGAGTGTGTTGGTGAGGGTCAAAAGGAGAAAAAGAAAGTGAAGTTTCCATGCAAGCTTTGTGCTGGAGACCATCTCACACACCTTTGCCCTAAAATTCAGGATGCTCAGCGCCTGTTATCCCAGCAGGGTTCTTCTAGTTCCCAGGTTGTGCTAACAAACCCTTTTCCCCAAGGGCAGCAATTAGTTGTTGGCGCGAACCAAAATCCTGGGGCTTCCTCTGGAGGTACCCAGGAAGGGGAAATTCCATCGAACATCTTTATGATGAGTGCTCACGTGGATGTCGCTACGAGATCCCGTGAATATGGCGGAGAGGAATCTTCGAAAGCTAAGGAAGTTCCTGATGCTACTGAGCCGCTTCACATAACGAAGCCTACTGTTGAGTCTATGCCTCGGATGCCCAAGGCATCTTCTAAGCGGTCAACGATTAATCCCAATGCAAGGGCTGCCCAGAACTACTCGATTGTAGAAGATCTGGCGCAAAGTCCTTGTGCTATGTCAGCTTTAGAGGTACTCCAGTCTTGTCCGGCTCAGCACAGTGCTTTGCTCACTGCCATTGGGGCTATTGATCCAAAAAATTATCTTCTAATTACATTTGATATGACTAATTTTAAGAAGAGACTTCCTCATCACATGGCCTTTCATATTAAATCGTCATATCGGAAGTGCAATATCTTTCGAACGGTTGTTGATGAGGGTGCTTCTACATGCGTGATGTCTCTCGCATGCTGCAAGACACTTGGATCTCCCAAAGATGTTCCATCTAGCACTTTTCTTACTGCGTTCGATGGCCATTCTCACAGACCCCATGGTATTGTCCCAGCTTTGCCCATCTGTGTTGGGGGCAAAACTGTCAACATAGAAGTTGAGGTAGTGGATGCAGCCTTGGACTACAACCTTCTGTTGGGGAGGAACTGGATTTATGAGATGGATGCTATTGCATCCTCATTATTTTGAATTGTATGTTTCCCCCACGAAGGGAGGATTGTCACAGTGGATCAACTGGACTGTCCTCCTGTAGACCTGGATGCGCCTTCTGACTCATCTGTTCCTAAGTTGGATAATACTAAGGCGCCTGTTGAGAATCTAGGAGTTGGAATGTATTCTTCCTTGATGGGTACTTTCGATCTTCCTCCTCCTAAGGTTCATATAAATGCTATTTCATCCTCCAAGGCTCCCCTTCGAAGAGAGTTCTTTAGAACTCATTATTTTTCGGACCCTTGGACCTTACCTTCCCCTACTGCCACATTAGCGGAAGGTCAAGTGGGTGGAATGGCATTTCCGATTCTAGCATTTGAGATTGCATATCGGTCGGTTGTGACTGCGAGCGAGTCCCGGCTCCTCTTTCGGCGGGAAGGTTGGATGGTGATGTGGCTCACCCCTTGGGCCCAACACTTCTTCTTTCGCGAGGATTGTCTAGATACCCTCTTCCTCCCAGAAGAGGCCATCTGGAAAGCGATGACAGGTATAGATAGACCGTGGGATGATTTGCACCATCGGTCTTACTTCCTACCTGACTTGAGCGAAGTCGAAACAAGTTTTCCAAGTCCTCAGTCTCCTGGTCCTGTTCACCCAGTCTTGAGCCCTTTGGCACCAACACAGGTATATGCTGAAGGGAACATGGTTGTGATCTCTCCTACTATCCTGGTGAACATCTCCAGGGATCCCAATATTATCGAGAATGTCTTCATTGGAGCTGAATGTTCCCGTGAGGAGATTCAAATCTATACTGAGCTCTTTAAAGAGTATAGGGATGTATTTGCTTGGTCTTATGAGGAAATGCCTGGCATAGACCCATCTATTGTCCAGCATGAGATCAAGACGTATGAAAACGCTAAGCCAGTCAGGAAAAAACTTCGTCCAGTCAATCCTAGGAAGGCAGCAGCTATCAAAGCTGAAGTTGAAAAGCTGCTTAAGGCGGGATTCATTTTCCTAGTTCCTCTGACTGAATGGGTTCCAAACCCCGTTCCGGTAGATAAAAAGCAAGGAACGATTCGAGTGTGCATTGATTTCAGAGACCTGAATAAGGCGTGTCCTAAAGATAATTACCCCACACCTTTCATCGATCAGATTATTGACAAGTGTGCCGGTAACGGGATTTTCTCTTTCATGGACGGTTTCTCTGGTTATAATCAAATTACTATCCGTCCATAAGATCAACATAAGACCGCATTTATTTGTCCCTGGGGTACGTTTGCATATAAGAAAATGCCTTTTGGCCTTAAAAATGCTGGAGCTACCTTTCAGCGGGCCATGTCTTACGCCTTCCACGACATCAAGAAGATTATTGAGGCATACTTAGATGATTTAGCTGCTCATTCTCGAAAGAGGATGGATCATCCAGGTCACCTCCGGCAAATATTTGAAAGATGTCATTTTTATAAAATTGGATTGAATCCGAACAAGTGCGTTTTTGCGGTTACATCCGGTCGGCTATTGGGATTCATTGTGTCTAGGGAAGGGATAAGGGTAGATCCCTTCAAGGTTGAGGCAATACTTCGGTTTCCTCCCCCGTCTTCCATCCGTCAGCTTCAAAGTCTCCAAGGAAAGTCTAATTTTCTTCGGAGGTTTATCGTCAATTATGATGAGATTACAAAGGGATATATGAGACTGTTGAAGAAAGGAGTTCCTTTTCTTTAGGACGACTACGCTCAACGATCGTTCGATGCTTTGAAAAAGGCATTGACCTCTGCTCCTTTACTGAGTCCACCCGATTATAGCAGAGATTTTCTTTTGTATCTGGCTGCAGCAGAATCTACCATTGGTATGGTTCTGGTTCAGGAGGATGATGCTCTTGTTGAGCATGTTATTTACTAACTTAGTCGAGGACTGGTAGGACCTGAACTTCGATACACTTCGATAGAAAAGTTAGCCTTAGCAACAGTTCATGCTGTGCAGCGACTCCGGCATTACATTATTCTTCGTAAAACTTATGTCTTGGCAGCTGCCAATCCATTTCAGTTTGTCCTCAGCAGGCGAGTGATTGGGGGCAAATATAATAGATGGATTGTGATATTACAGGAATTCGATCTAGAGTTCATGTCTGCCAAATCCAAGAAGTCATTAGTCTTTGCGGAATTGATCTCCGAGTTGCCTTGTGGAGAGGAGATGATCTGTGATGAGTCCTTTCCGGACGAACACTTGTTTCTAATCTCTCCACAAGATCCTTGGTATGGGGATATCATTGTGTATCTCCAGACTGCGAAGTTTCCCTCTTCTTTTTCGAAAGATGAGCGTCGTAAGCTGCGTCACTTGGCCAAGAATTATTTGATTATTGGTGATGCTTTGTACCGTCGAGGGGTTGATTCAATCCTAAGACGCTGCTTAACTCTCGAAGAAGCTGAGGCTGTGCTCAATGATTCTCACAGTGGAGCTTGTGGGGTCATTTATCTGGGCTTGCTACAGCCCAAAAGATTTTGCGTGCTGGATACTTCTGGCCCTCGATTTTCAAAGATTGTATTGAATCGGTCAAGAAGTGTCATCCTTGTCAGGTGCATACTCGAAAAATGCGCGCTCATCCAGCTCCGCTTTTTCCTGTCGTTACTGTTGGACCCTTTACAAAGTGGGGTATGGATTATACTACTTGTAACCCGCCTTCGGCAAAAGGTCACAAGTACATTATCATAGCAGTAGACTACTTTACGAAGTGGGTCGAGGCTATGCCTACTTTTGGGAACGATGGTGAGGCTGCAGCTTTGTTCCTTTTCAACCAAGTTATCGCTCATTTTGGTATACCTAGAGAGATTGTCACTGACCATGGCAGTCATTTTCAGAATAGTATGATGGCTGAGTTGGCTCTCAAATTGGGTTTCCGGCAGGAGCATTCATCTCCATATTATCCTCGAGCCAATGGGCAAGTGGAAGCCGTGAATAAATCCTTGAAGACAATTCTTCAAAGGACAATTGATAAAGCTAGATCCAACTGGAATATTATGCTATATCCTGCACTTTGGGCATACAGGACGTCAGTGAAAACTGCAACTGGCTTTACTCCGTTTCAGCTAGTGCACGGGGTGGAATCCGTATTTCCCATTGAATGCGAGATTCCTTCCCTTAAATTAGTTGTTGAGCTTCTTCCTGACACTTCTAGTCTGGCAGAGCGGCTTCTTCATCTGGAACATCTTGATGAGCAGCGTCGAGATGCCGCCACATTGAATGAAGCGCATAAAAACCGAGTTAAAGTTCAGTACGATAAGGCGGTTAAGCCTAGGGTCTTTTCCGAAGGTGACCTTGTTTTGGTCTATGCCCAAGAAAAAGATGCCTTGGGGGCAAGAAAGTTTAAATCGATGTGGTATGGCCCCTATATCGTTAAAAAAGTCCTTAAGAAAGGAGCTTATACCTTGGTTGATTTCGAAGGGAACGAGTTGCCGGAGCCCCGAAATGGGCTCTATTTGAAGAAGTATTATGCCTAGGCTTTGGCCTGGCATCTTTCTTTTTTGTATATAGTAGTTTTTGCTTTATACATATCTGATTGATTTTCGATTTTTGATGAGTTGGTGATGTTTTTTTTTATCTGCTTTGCCAGGTTGTGTTGGATGTCATGAGTCATTTTGGTTTCGCCGATGGTGCTAGTAGACACACCTGGAACTTAGCTTCCGTGGCTTGGGTGCTTCATTATCCTTCCGGTCAGCTGTTGGTATCAAGAGGGGTCTGCATTGGTCTTGCTTCCAATAATGTAGCAGAATACACTGCAGTCATTCATCTACTCTCGGAGGCAATATCTTTGGGTGTTGATTCGTTGGTAGTTTTCTTGGACTCCCAGCTAGTGGTGTCGCAGTTGAACAACACTTATCGGGTACGAGATCCCTTTTTATTACGATTGTTCTTGAGGGTACGTTTGTTACAAAGGTCATTTCAATTTTTAACATTCATTCATATTCCTCGAGCTAACAATTGGTTTGCTGACTCATTAGCTAATCAAGCATTGGATTGGCATATTAATCATTCAATACAATAATTTTTTAATCATCAAAAACATCATACATTTGATACATTTATCACATCACATCAAATATCGCTGTATATATATATATATATATATATATATATATATCATCGGAGTGTTTCAAAAATTTTACAAAATTTTGGATCCATAAATGTCGTACAAAACTTGGGCTTATGCCCCATCATGTTCAGTCTCAAAAAAGAATATACAGTCATCTAATATATAAAATCTGTCTACTCCTGAGGTCCCTGTCCAGCAGTCGTGTTCCTATAGAACGTAACTGCAGTGGCCACACGGTGCAATAATCTAACCCAGTCTTGGGGTACTCCTACCACCCGTCTCTGGATGGCTTCAGGCAAGTCCTCCACGGCAGCCATAGGGATTTCGCAGGTTAATCCCTCCAAGTTTCTCTGCACGGCCTGGAGTGTCCTGTCTGAGTCCATTGTCTCTGCCTCACCCCTGCGATGCTTATGGCGCGGGAGACCCTCAGGTCGTACTAGTCCAACATCTGAAACATGATCATTTTTAATTGTCAGTCATTATGAATCCAATCAAAAACATGTTTGTTTTTCATTTTTTCATACATATTTGAAAAAATCTAAAAAAAATTATATAAGTCAAAAAATTTTGCAAAACTTACCGACTGTTCCCCATGCTGTGCCTGGTGGAAGTACTAGATCTGGATCTCCACGGAAATCCATCCCGGCATAAGGATAATCGTCCACTGCGATGATCTGTTCTCCCCACCACAGGAAGAACTCATCATCCCACGTGGTTCGGGTTACCTCACTTCCCCCCAGTCTCTTCATCATGTCTTCCCAACGGGAAATTCTTGGGTCCTGCGGGCTGCTGATGGTCGAGATGACTCTGGGTCTCAAAGCTGGAATCCTCTCAAAGAAGAATGTTGTCAAAATGGTCCCATAGCCAAAGTGTTTGGTCTTTGTCTGGCAGATCGAGGTCAACTGTTGTTTCATATTCAGTAACAGGGCTGTGCACCAATCGTACACATGAGTCAAACACTCTACAGCTATGCTCATTTGCGTCCTGGACACCTGATGTAGTGAGGCAGATCCTGCCACTCTGTTGATGGTGAAAAGGAGGATTTTCATGTGCAAATCCCTGATATCTTTAATTGCAATCTGAGTTCCAACCTTTTTGGAACCCTCTACGCAATAAACGTGGACATAGTCTTCCACGGTTAACCCTCCCAGGGGCTTTCCGTGCAAGTCTACTGGTTCTCCCCTCCGGGAGAGTCCAGTGATGAAATATATATCCTCCACTTCAATGCGTAGTGGCATCTGATCAATTATGAAGCAATCCTGATCTGGTTCCCAGTAATTTACGAGCATTTCTAGCAATTGCACATTGCTTTTCATATTTGGCATTTTAAAGAATTTAAACAATCCACAATTCCGGAGGATATTTTGTGCTGCGCGTTCCTGCATGACCTCTTGGTCTATTGTGCTATGCTCACATTCCCTCCATGAGATGGTCATCCTGAGAAATTTCATCAAATTATGCATTAGCCACGCTTTTTAAGTTTTGGCCCTGCGCATACGCGGTTTTTCTTTTGCACAGTCGCGTGTATACGCGAGTTTCCTTTGATCAACCCGCGTATGCGCAGGTACGCATATTTTAGCAAGGGTTTTAAAGCAAAAAATCACTTAATTTTAATTTCCAAATGGACAAAATGAATAAACAGGATGATTAAGGAGCCTACCTGAAGTTTCGCTGAGTTCCGACGGTCGGTTGTTCCTGATTTGACGAAAGAAGTTTTTAGCTCCAGAGCACTTTTTCCAAATCAGTTATGCAATAATGAACCAAATGAGAGGTAATTTGTCTATTTATGGCTAAAAAGTTGAAAATTTTCGCAAAAATTCCTTATGCTTATTTTTTCGATCTATCTTATGTTGTATAACTCGATTGCTTGGAAGTGCCCAGTTTGGTATGTTTTCAGGAACGTTTTGACGATTTTGAGATTGTTCCCGGTTTTTGATCCATGATTTCTGACTCGCCATGGCAGGTATATGATCTTCACTGGCATATAGGTTAGGGAATCACTTTCCGTTGCATCTTGCATACTAGCCTCCATACTGATCACTTGCCTTAGGGTCGATCCCATCAGGTCATGAGTATTACACCCATTTCACTCGCCGATTATTTAATCATGACTTGATGGTAGAGCCTTCCTTTACATGGGCTTCCTAGTTAGTTCCTCGCTATTACTTGTTGCCCATGCTGCGTTTTATGTAGGCTCGGGAGTCCTCTTTAGTCCCGCCATGTCTTATGTGTTGAAGCTTCATTCTTCTTCTTCATCACTTATCATTTTTTCTGGCTTTTACCCTAGAGGCTCCCTGGTGTCGTTAAGTTGTATTACTGCATTGCATATTGGCTACTTGTTTATCCTGGCCTTTAGCCGGCTCCATTTGGACTCGATGTTTAAGCCAACTTTTGACCTTGAATTTCTGTACAAGTTAACCATTGCATGCACTTAGCTATCACGACTTGACACCTTTTTACCCATGGATGGAACGTTCCTCTGAGTATCGCTTACCATTTTTCGCCACCTTGCATTGAGCATAGGATTGTTCCAGTCCCAGGAACTAGTGCATCTGATTTCTTGATACTCGTTCTATCCATTGTACCATAGCATTCTTTTATTCTTTTTCAGGCTTATTATATGAAAAAGACAAAAAAATCAAATATAACAAAAAGAGCGGGAACGAGATGTATCTTCGTTATTTTGATGGCAGTACAGAGTCAGTTTTTCGCCCTTGAACAAAGCACATATACTTATATATATTTCCTTCATTTGGGATGGTTCTAGTTTTGACCTAGGTTCAGCCTTTACCATGTTTCACTTGTCAGTTCTCCCCCGGTTGGTTATCTCTTCCAATCATATGGAGAGTTTGTTGTGCCTCCTGCATTGCCGGCGGGTTTGTCTCTTATCGACTACGACACATTGCTCTGAGAGCAAACCTAGAGCCGCACCTTGGGCCTATTTTCATTATTGATAGGTGACCTCGTGCTCAACATTTGATCATCATCATGGGTCTTTGACTGAGTGGTTTCCCCTGTGTTCGACGTCAGCACACATTATCACACTTGGGATTCGTGCAGTACCTGGATTTCCATTTGACCCTATCGGTGGATTTCTCGCCTCCGTGTCAGCTTTCATTATTGGTTGGTTCAGAGGGTTTCTTCCGTGCGCTAGCTTCATCTTGTGCATGTCGGAAACGTACTTCGGTTTTGGTTCCGTCACTCTACTTCGTCCGATTCCTTCCAAATCTTGGCCTGCGGGTTACACTCGCGCTGCACTGATGTGGGATGCCTTAATGCCTTCCTTCCAGCAGATATTTTCCCATCGACTCCGACTCATTGCTCTGGGAATAAGGTCTAGAGTCTTTTTGTCAGTACCTTAGGGTTTGCAGTCATCAGTGGCAGACTCTTCGCTATCGACAGTGGGGATTCATCATTGCCTCCTGATTTGTAGATTCTTTCAAGTGTTCGACTTCAACTCATTCATTCGCACTTGTCAGATTGTACTGGGGCACCTTGACGCTCATTTTCATTATTGGTGGGTTGTCTCACGTTGGTTAACGGTATACATCATTGACCGGTAATCCAACGATTTCTCACATGGTCGACTTCAACTCATTTATTCCCATTGTGTAGAATTGTGCCATAGTGATCGGTGAAGACCTCGAGTTGCATCAGCATTTCTCGGTTCACTCGCGGACGCCTCCTTCTGGCCGCTGTTGATGTTTGTTCAATTTATATATGTCAGAATAAGATGAGGAACATCTTATATGTTGGCTCCTGAGTTGCGTGATTGTACCATGAGATCTACCCTATTATGATTTGGTACTTGGAGATTCAGTTACCTATATGATCAGACATCCAGTTGCACCATCCTTGATCAGCTTTCTATATGTGATACTTGGACATTGGTTCAGACTTATATTTCTGGGCCATGCTCAGATGATTCATTGTGTACTTTCAGTTCAGTTATACTTGTATACATGTTGGATCTATTCAGTACTTTATATATGATGTATTTTTGATCGAAAGTATGGGTATGCCCGGCTTCTCAAGATGAGGTCAATTTCGCTTTCATATCGTTTTTATGATATACCGCGAAGTCCTCTTCGTCTTCGGGTTCTTTTCTATGTGCATAATACATTTCCGCCATCATGTACCCCTCTCGACCTCATATATTAGGGGGCATCTGTTATAGCATCATTTCTCACCTTCATATGATTCATGATTGCTTATATGGCTTTGGGCACCCATTCCTACAGACTTGGACAAATTCACTTAAAAACAGTGTAAAAATCCCCACACGCGACTATGCCCATACTTTTCTGCGTGTATACGCGAGTCCAGCTGCACTTTTCCCCGTATGCCATTAAAAATGATTAAAAATATATAATTATTCCCTATTTTCAGGCTGGGTTGATGGTTACTCAGGTAGTTCAACCACCCCAGCACGTGGCCAACTGTTTCCAACTGTTGAAACTACTTGGAGGGAGTATAAAAACCCCTCATGTGTATGGCCTAAGGGAGAGAGAGAATTATTGATATTATACTCTGTTGGTATTCCCTATCCAAATTCTGATTCCCCGTGCCTCCTGCACTTTCCCAGTTCATTATAGGAAACCCTTGTTTCCTCGAGATGCACATCCCTTTATATGCGTCATCTCGTATGCACTAGTTTGGAAGGAGTCTTAGTGAGGCAAGGGCTGGACGGATCCCGACGACGGTCTGCTCGAAGGCCGTGGAAGGATCAGGTGATCTTTCAACTCGTTACTTTTGTACATGCTATTTATAATACAGAAGTACCATGCTGTTCCTGAAATATACGAGTTAGTGTATGCTTATATGTATGTGAAAATTGTTATTTAAGCATTCATTATGATCTATTTAATGTTTTATATGGATTTCACTAACATTTAGAGTAGATATATGCCGTACAACCGCTCTTTTTCGTGCTTGTTTCTTCTTTGTTTCTTGTGTTACATGCAATTTTCTCTGGTTTGAACTCAAGGGATCTACTTCAACCGTAGGACCAACGGGTAACTTTCTCATTCTTCTCTATCTAGTTTTTCTGAACGTGCATGGTTGTGTGAGTCTCTGTTAAGTAGCATGCCCCTGCTCTGTGGAGGTTGTACCCCAACCAACCTCTAGGGTGAGATTTCCCCGAAACAAGTACGAGGCCTTCAATAAGAGTTTTAATTTGATTTGAATTTGGAAAGACATTTATCCCTATTTTTCTCAAGAGTAGTTATGTAATTTCCTTATAAGTATGACTCGGGAGACTGAGAGACAGCTAGCTAGATTTTTTTTTGTTGCTAGATCTCAGAAGACCGTAACACTCTGTTTTGAAGTATTTTCTCCTTTAATGAAAGAAGCATCACTTTATTGCAATAGCTGAGTCAATCTTAAGTAGATTTTCATGCTAATCCGGTGGTAGAGGGCCCCTGCTACCTTAGAAGCTTTGTTCATATGGTTTAGATAAGTAACTGCATTCCTAGTTTAAGCAATTTTCTGAACTCTGTGTTTTATATTCACTTGAATTGGATGCTACAGTTTAGTCTTGTTCTTATGAATTATTCCAAAATACCACTAATATTGAATGAGGTATAACTGTAGTATTTTAGGAGTTAGTTGCATTTCTTTGAACTTTATGTTTTTGTGCTCAATTACATCAGTTGTTACAGCTAGTCTTGTTCTTATTAATCTCTTCCAAAATATCACTAACTCTAGATGAGACATAGCTGTGGTGTTTCAGAGCTTACTTCATTTTGTTGAACTTTATGTTTTATGCTCATTTGCATTGAATGATACAGCCAGACTTGTTTTTACAAACTATTCCAAAATATCACTCATATTGAACGAGATAGGGCTGTAGTATTTCATAGAATTAGTTGCATTTTAGTTCAGTTGAAATACTCCGGAGGTAGATGTCACTCTAGTTTAATTCTGTCACTATATTTCAAGTTTGATAATGGCACTTTAGTTCAACTCTGTTCACTATACTTTAAGTTAGATTAGTGGCATTCTAGTTCAGTTCCAATTCACTGTATTTCAAGTTAGGTTAATGGCATTCTAGTTTAGTTTTGGTCACTGTGTTTCAATTCTGATCAATTGCATTCTAGTTCAGTGTTATCCATTGTTCTTTAAGTTGTATTAATTGTCAAAATTAGACTTCACGGCCTTCATTGTTTACAAACTACTCTTGTTCTGACTTTCTATTAATGCATCATCATATGGACAGGAATTAGTGATATCAGTTTAAGGCCTTGATTGTTCTGCAATCTTTTGCAATTTCACAAATAAGCCTTTTTCCCAAAAACTATTCTAGAAAATCTCTAACTTTCGAATGAGGCTTAGTAGTGACAAGTTGAGCTGCAGAATGGATTAATCTTATCATTACAAGTTAATTCAGAGTAGAAATCTTATTGTGCTACAAATAATCTTTTCCAATTGTGTTCCAATAAACTTCTAGCCATGGATGAGATTCTTTGTAATATTGTAAGATGATTGTTTACTTAGGAGAACCTCATTTACACTAAACTTGTCCTTTTCTCAAGCTATTCCAACATATTTCTAATGAATGAATTGGATAAGTTCATGTTATGAGTTATTGAGTTCATGTTGTGATTTATGAGTCATTATCAAGCCTTGCATTTTCCATTCTTTAGTGCCATACACAGTTTAGAATAGGTTTTTGCTCTGTTTTAGTGTAACCATCCACTTCTCTTTACCAACACTTGGTTCTTTTCCTTTTTAACATAAAACCATAAAACCAAAAACATCAGAAAAACACTAAACACAACGTAGTGAGAAACAAATACCTAGGCACATATAGTGCACCTCACTTCAGCAGTTTACTAGCCCTGGTTGACAATTTATGACCTCAATTTAGGAACACTAAGTTGAGCACTACAAGCATATGAACACTCTTTGTTGATAATTTACCATCTCCCTATAGTTGATCATTTAGATTAACTAGGAAACATTGTAAGCGGCCCATATACGCACATGTTTTGCTTTTGAGCAAGGAAAAAACAAACGTAGCTTAATAGGGGATTTTGAAAAGGATCACTGCATATCCACATGTTAAAACTATGTGATTGTTCACCTCTTTCTCACACACATTCACACCTTAAGTGAATCAAAGGCACCTAAGGCTAACTTAACTAATCTCTCCCCATAGGGGCCACAAGAGAATTTAAAGTTGAAGTTAGGGCCAAGGGGGTAGGCATCCAATACGCCTCCTTGGTCATTTTACATCTTGAAACATAGAAGTTGAATTTTCAAGAACTTTTAAATTCGTCTATCTGCCCACAGAAAAGAAAACCCGAGCACCATAGAAACCTAATTCAGAGGGGGGTAAGCTTAGGCTTAGTGCGTGCGGTATTATTTGGGGCTACCTGACCCGTCTAATACTCGGTACTTGCAGTTGAATTACCAAGAATCTCAAGACTCGAACGCTCACGTGGGACGACAATATTTAGTGGCCAAAACTAGGGCATCCTTCCCTATAGGTGATGGTGCAGGCAGCACTAGATCCTCTGCCCTTACCTTGGTCGATTTTCTTCGGTTGATTGGGGCATCGCCAGTTCTTTCGAGATGTTTTGCCAGCATTCACAAGATATCTTATCAAGGCCCAGTTACATTTGAGCGTGTGAGGACAATTAGGTCTTCTAGGATTTGAGTATCATACACAAAAAACAAAAACCATATTTTTTGATTGACTGGTCACATAGGATTAATCTAAAGGGAAAATTTATCTTTCATTTTCAATTTATTTTATGTATGCGATCATATTTTTTCTTTGATTATAATCTCTATCCTCTCAAATATTTCCAAAACCATATCTATTCGACGTCAGAACTGACCCAATGGTACCTCGTCAATCTCGACGTCTTTTGGACCTCCCCCCATTACCGCGAGGGGTTCCAGGTCTTTCACCATTTAGGCATCAAAGACAAAACATTGCTACCTTTATTAGGGAATCATTAGTTAGGAACCCTCGTTGGCCACCCAACGCCACACCGGTGAACACCCCCATAGGGTCACCGCATACCACTCCTCCCACAACCCCCAGGGGACAGAGGAGTGCTACCCATTCAGGAAGCTAGGTGAACTCACAGGAGGGTATGTCGCATAAAAACCCTATACCTAACTAGAACACTATGTTTTCACAGAGTGCAATGGCTACTGCCTCGCAATCACCTTTCTTCGCTTCATTAAACTTACCAGATTTAACAAAGTTGACAAATGACCCCATTGCACGCAACCCTACATGGCCACCCATGCCCACAAAGCTCCCTTCGAACATTCAAAACTTCGAAGGGAAGCAAGCAAAAGACCCTGGAAATCATGTTATGAATTTCCACCAGTGGTGTTCGTCGAACAACATCATTGATGATACTATTCCACTGAGACTATTTCAACGCACCTTAACCGGAATAGTCGTGAAATGGTATATGGAGCAAGCATCTACTACACATGGAACCTTTAGCACCCTCTCTACTGCATTCCTGACCTATTTTCAGTTACCCATCCACCAGGATTCTGGAATGGAATTACTGACCCACTTTAGGCAGACACCCGTCATCCATATCTCAGACCATCTCCACGAATGGCGGCAACGTCGTAGTTTGTTCAAAGCCAAAATCGATGATCGATTTTTATTAGACATGTTCCTAAAAACTCTCACCATAGAGATTTCAAATGATGTGGCAATGCAAAAGCCCATATACGAAGAGGACGCAATCAGTAAGGCCCCTCAAGCTGATCTATACGCAGTCAGGATATATTTACAATATCTTTCCTGTCGCCCCGCGCCTGCAAACTTACAAATAATTTCTATGCACGTTGAAATCCGTAGACGGTTTGATTGGGTCATTGACCCAAAATCACTTAACCGGTAGCATTCAGTACCCCGGTTACGTGTATGATTCTATCCAGAACATCCTGCAACCCTACTACTAGAGTCATCTTGCACCTTCACAAAATTTGACCAATAGGGCATCGTCGTACCATCCTCAGCAAGGAGGACCATATCCTCTGGCTCAGGGGACCCAGTACGAAGCTATACATGTTGACGGAAGAGCTCCCCCCCAACAACCATTCATAAACAAGGGACAACAATTGAAATATGCCCAGTCCCCAACGCAAAACCCACCTATGCAAAATAATGCATAGGTGAACTTTGTGCAACCTTCCCAAGCCCAACCGTGTCAACCATAGAATAAGGAGAATCCAAATTATCCTCCTAATACAGCTAAGAAAAAAGGAAAAAACAAGCCAAAAGGAAATCTTGGACAAGGGGGAAACAATCAAGAACGCCCTCCGCGATCTCAGACTGGAGGCAACTCCAACTGAAATCAAAACCAGGAGCCAAGAAACTCCTAAGGGCATAACATGAGGGAAAATCTTCGGACGAACCACTCTTGTTCAATCTATGGTGATTACGACCATTACACTCACCACTGTTCCGACCTCCCTGAGCTGAAAAAGTTGCAAGGTAACCATGGGCAAGGGGGATCCTCACAGCAGACATCAATCATGCTAGAGCCTTTCCCCCATCAAGGGATAGTTAGAACTCAACAACAGGAAAAAAACTCCCGACGATTCCGGAAAAAGAAACCATGAAATCTACATCACTGGCGAAGAAATTTTTTTCAGACACAGAACTAAAATTATGACACCCCACTAGACACCAATTCTTCAGGGGCTAGTACAAGTGCGCCAACAACACCTTTGACCATATAAAAGATGCCTATTGAACCTTTGCCAAAAATGGCTAAGGGACCAACTAGGCGGGAAAGAAACCATTCCAAAGTGGCCCATAATTATAACATTGTGGATGATTTAGCTCAATCTCCTACCGCCATGTCAGCTTTGGAGGTATAACAATCATGTACAAAGCAAAGGAAAGCCTTACTTTCTACATTAGACGCCATCGACCCTGCCGATTCATGCCTAATGGCTTTTGATTTAGAAAAAGCCACCCCTAGGCTTCCTTTGATGGTCACCTTCCAGATACCGGTGTCAGTTCAAAACATCACCATTCACCGATGTATCATTGACGAAGGTGCATCCACATGCATCATGTCCAAGAACGTCTGGCAGAAGTTAGGGTCTCTCGAACTAAAGCCATCAGACATTACACTTATAGCGTACGATGGGCACCCTTCAGCTCTTGTCGGTCTCTACCAAAATGTCCTGGTATGCTTAGCTGAAGGTAAGACGGTCCTTATACACATTGAAGTCTTGGATGCTCAACTGGATTATAATATACTCCTTGGCTGAAGTTATATGTATGCCATGTCAGCCATAGCCTCCTCTATCTTCTAAACTATGATGTTCCCCCATGAGGATCGCATCATTACTGTCGACCAATTGACATACAGTGAAAAGCGACCCCTAACTAATACCGATGTCATTCTACCCTATGTAGACACATCAGCCGACACACTTACACGGTACCAAGAATATGGCCCCAACCAGTTCAAACCATTGTCCATTCTAAGGTCATTCCTAGGAGATCTCGCTATTGTACCTAAGTCATCACCTCATGTCACAGAGGCTCCGATGTGCATGATGTCCTCATCAAGCACAGAATCCAGTCAAGACATGGAGAGGAGAATTAATGGCACCGATTCCTCAGCCACGACAACCTCTCTAGCCTACACTGCCTCCCAAACTCCTTTCCTCTTCCCCCCAACTGGTTTTGTGTTGCAGAAAGTCATGGCCATGGTGTCCCTACCAAAATTATCATTTTCAATCCCATTTTGGTACCTATTACCACCTACCACAATGTGAGTCGCTCACATCACCTCTATAGGGTTAATCTCCCTCAATCCCGAGCAGGCCCCAACTGTTTAGGTGACTATCGCAAACATCCCTTCAAAGGAAATTTCCATCGCAAAGCCAATGATTACGACCAAGAACACCAATAGAATAGGAAATAAGGTAGAGAACCCCACCACGCAATGGGAATCACTGCCCTGCGCCATATGCGACGTATTAGGCCACCCTACCCACATCTACAAAGAGCTGGACGAATTAAAACTGCTCCTTAGCTCTGTGGTAGACATCGTGGCAACAAGTTCCTGTAAAAAAGGAGCCTGCCACCAAAATTCAAGGCAAGGCATTGCGTACAAATCATGCATGTGCTATCTGCAGCAATTATGGACACTATACCCATCATTTCCCAGAGATTCCGCAATATAGGGATGCCTTACACGCCATTGAACAATCCTATCAAGAGGATCTCTCCATCCAGTCAGCTGGCGATGAACCTCACGTCATTCTATACCTACAAGAGGAACGAAAGTCGCCTGAACAACTCCCAGTCATCCCCTCTCCCCCAATCGAGCACTATGTACACTGCGATGAACGTGATCATTTCATCACTGACTACCTAGCCCTGGAAATACTTCAGGGATGGTATCCGGACCATGAAGTAAACCGCACTGCCCAAGACACCCAATATTCATGTCAAATATGTGGTGGCAATCATCCTTTACGCCATTGTCACTATATCCCTAGCTTCCATGCAGCGCTAGCTAGTATGTGTTCAACCATACTCTGCCTCTCCCGAGAAGATGGCTCTGACTTTGAATCCATGAACAACTCAAAAACTCAAGAATATGTGACGAGTAGATCCATCCTCTTTTTGTCAGCTGAAAAACGACCAATCGGGGAACCCTTAGTTTCCCCCAACCGCCCTCCGCAGAGAATACCAACATGTGTGTTGTGTAAAACACCCAATCATGTGGTCGCCACTTGCCCTGACTTAGAAGCGCTATGCCGCTGGTACCCAGTCACACCATCAAATGAGCAGGATGGAAACTCCATTTCTAGGATGTTTTGCCTAGTATGTCAGGGAAATCACCATGAGCAGCGCTGTACCTATATCCCGCGAGTACGTCCTCTAATTGAGATGATACATCTATTAGATACAAAATGTTGGGACCTTATCAACCGAAACCTAACAACCAACATGGAAGGCAGAAAACCCCTAGGCATTCTACTCCATACCCATGTGTTCATAATGGGAAAGTTAGGAAGGCACGCCAACCAAGCATGACCCAGGTTCAACCAAGGATAACATGCAGACTGTGCGACCTGATTGGCCACCAATTCAATCAGTGCAAAGAACTGAAGCACCTAGCAAGCAATTTTCATATAGTCTCTTCCCTCCCGCAAAGAGATCTCCCTAACCAAGATAAAATCACGCACAGCTATTGTCAAATTTACTCACACTTTCATCATACAATAAAATGTGATCATCTCATGAAGCTTAGAGTGGAAATAGCAGCGTTAAGTCTACACTCCCTAAGAGAGCTAGACATACCCAAGCCAAAAACCTGGAAATGGAAGCAAAGAACCTCCTCCTCTATGACTGATCCCTTCTGAGCGTCCACTTTTGGGACGAAGAGTAGTGTTGATTCCCACACAATCTACTCAGTTGGCACAGTGTTACTGTGCACCATTTGCACCGGCCATAACCACGAACCAGAGTCATGCACGCTAACGAGTTACCATTCCACTTAAGGAATATGGACTTTGAAGTAGGACATGGAACTAATCTAGCCTAGACCTGTCTAATCCCGGATCTGATATGCACATTATGGTTGCATACCTGAGTTATAGTATTTGATATATGAACGATTTGTTTGTATGAGCTCAAGATCCAATGGTTTTTTCGAACTCAAGATATACAACATCAAGCTTCACAAGATGCTTATTGAATCTTGGTTTAGACGTGTCTGGATTTGTGTGCATATTCAACATTGCCCAGTGTACCATCAAAATTCAATAAACCATTAAACAAGTACATAAAGAATTGATGTATCACCACACTCACTCAGATTGTAGAATTCACCTTGCTCCTCTTTATGAAAATAGGCTCCTCTATGATAAGACCTATATATTGTATAACATTATGATAATGTTGTCAGTTAGGAGTAAGTTCAAGTAAAGAAAAATTTGGAAAATTTCAACACTCTTTTAAAGTTGTTCCTGAGTCACTCTAACAAACTTGTTTTCCCTTATTTTATTTAATTTGTTGCAGTGCTCTGACATATCAGTCTATGTGAAATTGAGTTGAGACAACAGAGATCCTATAGCCTACTTTATTGTTCATTCCAAATGTAGTGATATTTGTTTCTGATTCTAGGGAAAGCAAGTGTTCAGAAGCTCACCTTAAATAATAAGACATATTTTTTCAGTGGATTAGGCTTCGATCATGTACCTGGTTATGTGTGATGTTTCCATCGTCAAAATACTTGTTAGTTTGAGGATTTTATACATAGTGGTTGTTGTATTTGTATTGGTGGTTGGGTCCTCTGTTAAATAATTTTGTCAGCCGGATTTTATGTTTTATATGATTGTTAGATAAAAGGAAATGCTATGGAGATGTATTGAGTCAAATTCTCTTTTTTCTGATGGGGATAGTTTGAACCCTCTAAATAGGTTAAAAACTAATTCTAGTAGAAACAACGACTAAAATTGAGAGAGTCCCTGTACAACTTATAATTCAGGAACTGCGATATCTAGTAGAATGAATATCAAGATAAAACTAGAAATTTCTTTTGACCTACGTTGAAGTAAAATTTGTTGGCTCAAAATTACCTTGTACTTCCTGTTAGATAGAAATAAAAGGTATTTTTAAACTGACAATATACATTTTTCTACAACTCTTCCATGAACCATAAAATGTTTGATCTATGATTTTCAAATCTGCACATGGAGAACTAAGTCAGAATATAATTATATCTCATTGTATGGTGTGTTGGAAATTTGTGCACTATCTCTAAGAAACACTACATTTTGATATCTACAAGTCAAATTATGTTGTTTCATTTTTTAGCCATGCCTGACATTAGGTTGTTTGAGACTGTGATTTTTCCGAATAGAAGATGAAAAGTCCACATTATCTTGATCATCATCATCCTTATAGCTTCCTTCATAATTCTTACACGAATATCTTCATTATCTTGAAGATTATGTACCTACAAAACTTTAATAGCAAGTACAACCAAATACAAACATATATAATCATGAAGTTAACTATATAAAAATCATGTTATTATTATAGTAGAAGTGCTTACACTTTAAATACCTAAACCTAGTTAGGTTCATGATTAGCAAGAGACACATACTTCTTTGCTAGGGTTATTGACATAAAAACGGGACCACATCATCAATACTTTAAAGCAATTCAATCAAGATATTAGATTCATTATATATAGGGCCTCAATTTTAGAGGTATATGACAGAGTCTATTCTTGCAAACCCTGATTCCACCTTTGAGACACAAATATTGAGATATCAACAATTCAATCAAATAATAATTTTACCATGCATTTGAGGTTTCAATAATTTTTAGGATTTACATGTAAGACACTACTAGGGTTTGTTGCAACCCTAGATTTTAAAAACTATGAGCATCATCCATTAGGTGAGCATACTCTCATATACTTATCTAGGATTTCATAATCATGCTATTGCATTTCATCTACAAGGTAAACCCAATGACACAAACATCAACATAATAGTTTCATTTAGGCTAGGGTTTCAATCATACATACATATATACGCCTATGGTTTCATTCTTGGGACCTCACCTTAGCTAATACAAGGGCCTTTCTTATAAACCCTAATTTAGCCTAAAGATCTAGGGTTTAATATTAACGACAAACCTTAAAGGACCATGGTTTTCATGAAAACCCTAAACATAAAAAGAATATGATTTCTACTATCTAGACTTCATTAATAACCATAAGTAGACTAGGGTTTCATAAATATTGACATACCCTTAGGTTAGGGTTTTATAATGAACCTCTTAGGGTTCCAAAAAGATGATAATATAAAGAGGGTAGATTCAATCTAATGATTAATCACCCTATCAAGAATATTTGTGATTCAAAATATCAGACATCATGATGTTAGTGATGTAAAGCAAATTTAAAATAAGAATGAGTGTACCTATTACATCATGAGAACTTTATAACAAAGCTTATAGTCTAAGACATACCTCAAGTTGTTCCTTAGCAAGCGTTCTAGAGTCTTCTTTGCAACAATCTTACTTTCATGATACAAGTATTTCCTTTGATATCTCCTTGTGAATTTGGCTATGATCTACATACCTACACGCTTATTTCTTCCAAGGAAAAGACAAGTGAAAAGGAAAATAAATATAATAATTCTTTTGTAAGAAGGTGGAAGTTTCTTCTTGAATGAATCCTTTGCATGATATCTCCAGGTTGGGCTTCTACATTTTCTTCTCTAGATACAATGGCAGTTGTTGGGGCAGGTGGTGGTGATGTTGCATCTTCCAAAAATACATCCTTGAGACATGAGGGATGCATAGATTTACACGCTTTCAAAAGGCACCTGCTTTATGAGAATGTCCTCAGCTTGTACCAAAGGACAAGGAAGCTGCACAAGATCTTGAGCAGAGTGCCAAAATTGGTTCTGGCATAGGTCTAAGTGCTATTGTGATGGCAACATCAGCACAATGGAGGAGTTTGGTGATCGAGAAGTAGTGAAGTGATGGAATAATTTCAAGCCAATGGGAACTGCGTGGTTGGAATGCTCTCAATTAGTTGATCCTTCTATGGCTTTAGAAAAATGATTTTTCTATGATTTTGTTGAAATATATTCAAGAATTGGCTACGATGGTTGATAAAGCAAGAAACATGAGGCAAGCAGAGGTATATATATTGCTTTATGATCGAGGAATTAATTTTTCTAGTATAATCTAAATTATAACTTATAATTTTAATCGCTTATCTCTCATTACTATATGCATATTGGAATGCATTAATTGTTGTCGTTGATGGATTTCAAGAAAAAGTGGGAGTACGTGCATGGTCTAGACTTATCCATTGCTTGATTGAAAATGAAGCTCTCTTTGGGCCATTAGGATACCGGTTGGGTCATTTAGGACGACTTAGTTTTGAAACATTTTACTGTATTTTTCAATGTCTTTGAAAGTGGATAATAATAATTCAAAGCTTTTATATGTATTATGACCTTTATTTAAATAAGGATTGTATTAGCATTTACAATGTTTCACGGGCTTCTCATTTCAAACATATGTACAAGTTTAACCTCACAGCCATATTTTATTCCTTGCTCTATCCCAGTACATGTTATTGGCATTATTGTAGCTTATTTCTTGATTGTTGTTATAAGCTAGTTCCATTCCTTTGGATATCTTCTGGTCGATCCATAGTATTTTATCAAGGTATTTTATAAGCTGGCCTTCAAATGGGTGCTTGGGGTTCACAACTTCACTGACTGTGATCCCACAAATGGGCGCATTTTGTATGGTGATATTGTGTGCATATGTTGCTATGCTGAAGTGAAGGGCTCCAGGGATGATTGGTCGGAAGCTGCTACTTGGAAATTGTTGGAGACATGGGGGGAGAAGTATTTGCAGGCGGTCAAGAAGATACTGAAGCCGGAACATTGGTTTGAGGTTGCAAAGATTGTTTCTACTGCTTCAAATATTTTCAAAACTGGTATATAGTGCAGGAACATGTTGGATACATTGAAGAAGTAGTACAAGAAGGAGAGACAAAGGAGACCTAATAGTAAGTGGGTCTACTACAAATACATGGATGCAGTGCTAAATTATTTTCCTTGGCAGACTGTTTTTCCCTATGGCATGGATGTTGGGGAATTTGTGTCTCAAGTGCCTTTGATACTTAGGATTTTTTTGAATCACTCAAGGTTTGAGGAGGTCAGGGATGGCCCCGTGGATTCACCCACAAAGAGTAGGACCATGAGGATGAATATGAAGAGGAAGAGGAGGACGAGGGGAGGATGTTGAAGCAACAAAAGGAGGACAAGGACTCATTTAGGATTTTGGTTGATTCCATTCATAGATTTGGGGAGATTTATGACTATGCTTTGCTGCCCTAATATTTCTGTCCATTGGTTCAATGGAGAAATTCAATACAAAAAAATCAACCTTGCACGAACAACAAAGAAGTTATGTGAAACCCATCCCAACACAGTATCTTTCTTGCTTGGTTCTTTGACATATATTCTTTCTGGCTATCTTGGAACGAAAATTGTAACTTGTTAAAATGAAAGAAAAACACTACAATTGTTTCTATTATTAATGCAGGGATCTTTCCTTATGTGTTGCTATTGGTTTGTGGGATGGAATTGTTATTGGTTTCTTCACTGATTACTATAGAATTAATGCTTATAGGTAAGAATTAAGGTCAATGCATACTTTCATCTTTTCACTGCCTTTATATATATATATATATATATATATATATATATATATATATATATATATATATATATATTGTTGATGGCCTATATCGTATTTGCATTGCAAACCCCTCCAAGATGTTGGAGCAACAACTAATTTTATATTTGGTTTGGATGCCCTGCATTTTATTTTTGGTAGGTCTCTTGATCACATACTATAATTAGGAAGTCCTCATTCATTTCATTAAAGGTCCTCACTAAAATAATAACTGATATTCAATTCTCTATTTTTTGAATCATTGATTACGTCTCTAACAATGGGGGGCACTCTTCTCACTGAAACCTTGACGGAGATATTAATTTCGATGATTTTCATTGTGGGTATAGGGTTCATGCATATGAAAATTGAACAAATATGAAGTGATTTCAGATGCAATGCAGGTTAGTCCCCTTGAACATTTTTTCAACTTCTATACTAGCAGACCATGTTAGGTGGTTTTGGTCTCTTAACACTTATATATTTTATTAGTAATTTTTTTAGGAAGACAGTGAGATCTCAAACCAATTTGATATGCCTCAGATGTATGTGTCTGTATTAATTTCTTAATTCCCTTTTAAGCTAAAAGTGGAAAAGGTTGTTTGAAAATCTCGAGTGTTGCTTCCAAATTTTTTTCTTTATTTCACAAATATGGATCTTCAATTTTAATAGAAAACCCCAAAATCTGATCCCATTGGGAGGGAAAAGCTAATCTGGACTGTAATAAACATGGGAATGTGTTTGAAATCTTTTTTTGGGGTTTGGGTATTGGCTGCCATTTCCTTCTTGTCTTGTTCTAGCCTGGCCAGTTCATCTCCTTATAAATTACTGACATTCGATGCTCCATCTACCTTCAAAACCAACAACAATTATAATCCCACTCCCTCTTGCAGTCATTTAATGAAGTGAAGAGAAAATGCAGCTCTTTTTTATCATAGGCTTCAACTCTTCCTTCTAATCTGAACCTAAGATATATGATTCACAATGAGATTTCTTTTGTAAACGGGGATTGGAAGCAAGACAATGGTTTTTCTCATGTTATGCTATTTATTAATTCTAATAACATCCTCCCCCACAACCTTTCGGTTATCAGTTTGTCGTCTTATTGAATCACATATGTAGATCCAAACACGACTTCTGGAAAAATGGTGAATGTGAGTGGGGTTTTAAAGTTGGCCATATCCCCAAATAGAGGCATCTCTTTCATGGGTCGCAACCCTAAGGGCTTTGATATTTATCCTAGATTCTCTTCTTTCAGCATTCGTTTTGAAGGATTCTACTTACAATTGAAAAACCCACAAAAATAATGGTTGATATGTATGCTGGAAAGTCCCTCCCGTGGGAAGAATGTTGGAAATCCTTTGGAATGGTCACAGTCATTGTCGCAAAATATGCTAGAAGATGATAACATTTCCTACTATTTCACTATTCAAGAAAAATTTTCTGACTACCAAAGAAATTCTGGGAAAGCTGACAAGCTTCAACCAACACTCCAATCCTAGGTACTTTGATGGAATTTACATCTATTCACAATTGGCTACTTATTCAAATTATGGATTCGATTTCGGGAGCTTGGTGGCAAAGGCTTGTGATCCTTACCCGTATCCTAACAATTTCTGGTCAAAAGGTATTGAAATATACAAAGGGGAACAATTATGTTCAACTCTATTGCAACTAATGTCTAGCCAGATTTTGGATGTGGTTTCCAATTGGCAGTGTAATGGCACATATGACTTTTGTAGAAAGTTGGGTCCATTCATGAGGGATGAAAATTTTAGTGCATCGATGACAGCTTTAATAATGCAATCTTATTGTGCATGATGTAAGATGTGTAGATCCATCTAATTATAGTCCTTCTAAATCAGGTATTACAAAAGTTAGTGCCTTTTTTTTTGAAATTTTCCTCCTCAGAGTTAGGCATTCGTTGTAGAACGATTAAGCCTTAATGGTCTAACATTTCCCGCTGAGGTGAAATGGAGCTCATCTGTGGTCAGATTTGAAAGATTGGATGCCTCAGATCCATCAAGATTGAGGATAATGCTTGTAATTCCCGAATCTGCTTTTACATCCCAGTTACACTTTCAATAAAACAAAGGAGTGTAGTTCTTGGAAACATTTTCAGCGTTAAGAATGACACAAATTCCTTCTATCCTCTCTCATTTGAACTATTGCTACATCCTCCATAGTTGCCATGGGATTCGTTAAACAAAATGTCATACAAATACAACAATACCAAGACAAAATTAGTAGGATTTATGTTAGAGAGAGATGGGCCTGTAGGTTTTGGTGAGCAGATCATGAAATCATTCATGAAGTATCCCCTGAAAGAACTTGGTGTTGAGAAACCAGCTCCAAAAATCGAAGAAAAGAGATATCAACGCCTTAGAAATAAGCCACTTCGAGGGGCAACCTCCAATACATTACATGAATGAACAATTCTTCGATGATACAAATTACAAAACCTCCTTTCTATATATAGGAGTCCATGAGGCCACAATGTAATCCTAGTGGGGCCACAGTGTAATCCTAGTTGACCTAACAATAATAATTTAAGGGCACAATAATAACAATATGGGGGTTACAGGGGTACAATAATAACAATAAGGGGGTTACAATAACAACAATAAGGGACTATAATAGTAATATAGGGACCTAACATTTCCCTCTCCTTCAAAAAAGTGTTGTCCTCAACACTTGAGTAGCTCTGGGTGCTTCTGTATAAAATTCTCATCCTCCCATGTAGAATCTTCAGTGGGTAAGTTCTTCCACTTGATGAGATACTCTGAAATTGATCGATTCCGTAGTTGTCGAGTTCTTGTTTCTGTGACTGATTCAGGTTCCAATATGATTTTTCCTTCCTCATCAAGTTTTGGCAATCTTGTTTGAACTGGAAGATTTTCACCTACAACCTTCTTTAAGCATGAAACATGGAAAACTGGATGCACTTGTGAAGAAGCAGGAAGCTCCAATTTGTATGCCATAGTACCAATCTTTTGCAACACCTTGTAAGGACCATAGTACTTTGGCGATAATTTATTATCCTTCTTAGCTTGCTTAAGGGACATTTGTTTGTATGGTTGTAGCCGTAAAAATACCCAATCTCCTACATCAAAACTTCTCTCGCTACGATGTTGATCTGCCTGTTGTTTCATTCGATTTTGTGCCAAATTCAGGTTATCCTTTAAGAGTTGGAGAACTTCTTGTTGATGCTCTATGTGATCTTCCACTGCTTGAACCTTTGAATTTTCTCTTAAAGATGATGTGATGGATGGTGGATGATATCCATAAAGTGCCATAAATGGGGTCATTTTTTTGCAGTATGGAAGGTAGTGTTATACCACCATTCAGTGAGAGGTAACCACTTGACCCATTATGTTTGTTTATCAGATACAAAACAACGAACATATCCTTCCAAACATTTATTTACTATCTCATTTTGACCATCAGATTGAGGATGATAAGATGAGTTATGAAATAATTGAGTACCCAAACAAGAAAACAACTCCGTCCAAAAATTTCTAGTAAAAATGGGATCTCTATCGCTCACAATAACCCTTGGGTTCCCATGTAGCTTTTGAATTGTGTCCATAAATGTAGTAGCAACTGTACTTGCTTTAAATGGATGAGATAATGCACAAAAGTGTGCATACTTGGTAAGTCTATCAACTACCACCATGATGACACTCTTTCCTTCGGACTTAGGTAAACCCGTGATAAAATCCATTGAAATCTCCTCCCAACGTTGACTTGGAATGGATAAAGGTTGTAGAAGTCCCGGGGTCTTAATTGTTTCCACTTTATTCTGCTGGCAAACCAAACATTTCGCCACAAAATTTTGAATATCAGATTTAAGGCCATCCCAAAAAAATTCTTTCTTCACCCTGTGGTAAGTTTTTAAAAATCCTGAGTGTCCTCCTAAAGGAGAAGTGTGCAATTCCAAAAGAATATTTTGTTTTAGTTGGGAATTCTTACAAAGATATAAGCGATCTTTGTACCATAGGAATCATTTTTCTAACTAAATGTATCAGATTTACTTGGATCTTGCTGCAACTTTTGAATGAGTGTTCACACTTCTTCGTCCTTCTTCCATTCATCTCTTCCTTCAGTTATCCAATCTGGTTGGATAATAGAAATGACACAAAGCAATGCTTCCACCTCTTCATTCTTTCTTGAGAGTGCATCTGCAACAACATTTAGCTTCCCTTTTTTGTAGATTATTTCAAAGTCATAACCCAACATCTTTGTGACCCATTTTTGCCGCTCTTCTGAAGATATTCTTTGTTCCAAAAAGTGTTTAAGACTATCATGATCAGTTTTTACCTTGAAGTGTCTTCCCATTAGGTAAGTTCGCCATTTCTTTAGTGCATGTAGTATTGCTAACATTTCCTTCTCATAAATAGGTTTCTGTAAATACTTTCCTTTGATTGGACGATTTTCAAAAGCAATGGGTCTTCCTTCCTACATTAAAACTGCACCAATTCCATTTCCTGAGGCATCACATTCCACAATAAAGGTTTTTGTGAAGTCTGGCGTAGCTAAGACCGGTGCTAGGCACATTGCCTCTTTAAGATGTTCGAAGGCCTTAGTTGCTTCAGGAGTCCATGAAAATGCATCTTTCTTCAATAATGTTGTTAGAGGTGCTGCTATTCTCCCATAATTCTTAACAAACTTGCGATAATACCCCGTTAACCCGAGAAATCCTCGCAACTTCTTTATGGTTGTGGGGACTTTCCATTCCTTAATGGCTTTAATTTTGTTAGGGTCTACCTTAACACCCTCGTGAGATACAATATGACCCAGATATTCCACCTCTTGCACTCCAAAGAAACATTTGGATGTTTTTGAATATAATTGTTTCTCCTGCAATAGTTTGAGCACCCTGTTAACATGTTGAACATGATCCTTCCAAGACCTGTTGTAGATTAGTATATCATCAAAAAATACTAGCACAAATTTTCTAAGGAAGGGTTTGAAAATGGAATTCATCAACCCTTGAAATGTAGAAGGTGCATTGGTAAGGCCAAAAGACACGACCAAAAATTCATAATGACCCTCATGAGTTCGAAATGTTTTTTTCGGAATATCTTCAGTCTTCATTCTAATTTGATGATATCCTGAACGAAGATCCAACTTGGTAAAATAAATTTCTCCATGTATTTCATCCAATAATTCATCAATCATAGGAATGTGAAATTTATCTTTAATGGTGAGCTTATTGAGCTCCCTATAATCCGGACACATGCGCCATGATCCATCCTTCTTGTGTACCAATACTACAGGAGCAGAGAAAGAACTTTGACTAGGTTGAATTATACCCGCCTTTAACATTTCTGCAATCATACGTTCAATTTCGCTCTTTTGGACATAAGGATATCTATAAGGCCTGATGTTTGGAGGAACACTTCCTAGAATCAAATGAATAGCATGATCATGATCACGAATAGGTGGGAGCCCTTTGGGAGTTTCAAACACCTTGGAATGATTGTCCAAGACTTGTTGGAGATCTGTAGAAATAGATGATTTTGATGTTGGAACTTCTAGTGAGCATAATTGTGCAATTACGCCTCGCTGTTCTTTCTTTAGAAGTTTTGTCATGACATTAGAGCTTATTATCCTTCCTGGCTTCCCCGCAATACCCCGTAATTCGACTTCCTTTCCTTCTGAAAAAAATTTCAAGAAAAGTTCTTCAAAATTAAAAGCTACCGTCCCCAAAGATTGTAACCATTGTACTCCTAGTACAACGTCAGCACCTCCCATAGGAATGGCAAGCATTGGACTAGTCAATACATATTCCCCCATGGTTAGCTTGATATTATGGCATTTTCCAGAGCAATTTATAGTTCCTCCATTTGCAACTATCACTTGACATTCTGGTGCTGGGTATAGGAAACAATTTAATTCCTTGGCTACCTTACAATGAATAAAATTATGGGTGCTACCTGAATCAATCAACACTATTACCTTTTCTTCTTGATTTGTCCTTGTATCTTGAGAGTTTGAGGAGTGGTAATTCCTGCCAGTGCATTACACGATATGGTCGGATTCATTTCTTCCTCTTCTAGGGTTGGTTCCCGGTGTATATCCTCTTCTTGTTCATTTTCTTCTTCCTCTTCACAATCTATGTAAAATAATTTCTTCTCAGCACACTTATGACCTTTAGTGTATTTGCTATCACAACTGTAGCAAAGCCCTTTTGCTCTTTTTCTTCCAATTGTTGTGGTGTCAACCTTGTAGGTTGTGGAAATCTAGGAGTAACAACACTTCCCTCTTTATAGAAGTGAGTGGTAGGCTTCCTTGTCGCCATAATTTTACATTCAATTTTTCTTGCCAACCTGAATGCCTTCTCCAATGAATCAGGTTCCAAAATGCGAACTTCATGTTGGATGTTATCCTTTAAAGTACCTATGAAGAGATCAATTTTGTGTTCCTCTGGAATATCAGTTACCCTTATATTCAATTTTTGGAAGTCCTCAATGTGCTCCCCCACTAAACCCTTTTGTTTGAGATTTATCAATTGGCTAAAGAAGGTGTTGCTCTTTGTATCCTCATAATGTGCTATCATTTCCCCCGTAAAAATTGACCAAGTGACAATTTTTTTATGGGAGAAAAGCCATCGATACCATACAAATGTATTTTGTTCTAAATGTAAAGTTGCAATGCGTACCTTTTGTGTGTTTTGCACATTATTGAGATCAAAATATTGCTCCATCTGTAGTATCCATGTTACAGGATCCTTGCCATCAAACTTCCTCATATCCATCTTATGAATATGGTGGTTCTTTAATCCAACATTAGATTTTATGAAATCATGATTAACATTTATTTTGTTCTCATCATGATTTTCATCTACTATCTTTTCGCCATTAGGAATCATTTCTTGTATCAACTTTGACAAACCTTCCTTCAAACCTTCCATGTCTTCCTTCAAACCTTCCATTTTTTCTTCCATACCATCCATTTTAACTTCCATACCATTCTTCAAACCATCCATCGCAGCTTCCATGCCTTTCTTCAAACCATCCATCTTAGCTTCCATGCTTTTCTTCAAAACATCCATTTCATTTTTTGTTGTCCTTTGCGAGAGCGAATTTTGGTGCACTTGCTCTTGTAATTTTGATAGATCATGTTGCAATTTTTCATCTTCATGAGTCATAGCAGAGTACTCTACGTGCTTACTGGGTGTTGAATTCTTTTTAGGAGGAATTTTAGAACCCAATACTGATATCTATGCTCAATAGGCCTTTGGAATCACTTAAAACTAATTTTTCAAACAAGACTTATGCAATTTGAAAAAAAAAATACACACCTTTTTCTTGATTTTGAGGAGCTTGATATTGAAGCTGAATTATCTCTGTGATTTCACATCTTAAATATCTGAAATTTGACCTTGACGTAGCCCCCTGAATATTCTTTCAAATGCCACAGGTTTGACTTGATTTGGATTCTTCGAGAAAAATTTATTTCCAATCTCCCATAATGACCTAATTATGGATTGGTTCAGTAGAGAAAATTTGAACGACTTGCCACGTGTCACTGTTTGCTCCTTTCGCTCTGAAATTTATAGATAGTAAACTACATTCTGTGTACTTCCAGTCACTTTTTATAGAATTCCAATCCGATTCTCAGAGAGAGAGTTATGAATATTTTCCCATGATCACCTCTTTGAGATGAAATTCAAGAGCCTAGAAAAGACCTAACTTCCACAGATCATATCTCCAAAAATATTGTGAACCAAGCTCTGAAATTTTGCAATGATGTTTCTCAGGATTTCAGCTTCGCTCTATAAAAATTTCAGCTTCTGACCTTTGTAGAAAAAAAATTTATAGTGAAAATTTTGCGATGACCTTTTCAAGTGATTTAGGAGCCTGCAAAAAGACCTAAATTCCACAGATCATATCTCCGAACATATTGTGAAACAAGCTCTGAAATTTTGCGACGATGTTCCTCAGGATTTCAGCTTTGCACTCTAAACATTTCAGCTTTTGAACCTTCGTAGAAAAAAAATTATAGTGAAAATTCCACAATGACCTGTTTGGAGCAGCGAAACCCTAGAATCCAAAGCTCTGATACCAAATGTTGGGAAACCAGCTCCAAAAACGGAAGAAAAGAGATATCAAGGCCTTAGAAATAAGCCACTTCGAGGGGGAAACCTCCAATACATTACATGAATGAACAATTCTTCGATGATACAAATTACAAAACCTCCTTTCTATATATAGGAGTCCATGGGGCCACAATGTAATCCTAGCCGACCTAACAATAATAATTTAAGGGCACAATAATAACAATAAGGGGGTTACAATAACAAAAATAAGGGACTATTATAGTAATATAGGGACCTAACACTTGGGAATACAAGGGAGAGTTTCTTTCTTCTAAGAAAGGATCTCTCCATTCATTCATTGGCCATCTGTGAACCATTCTCTAAAGGGAATTTTGTCAAGAGCTTCATAGACATGGATATTATAGCCATTGAAGAATTTTTGGGAGTTGATTGGGTGCAGGCACAGTTGAAAGTGGAAGGAAATTTTACAAAAAAAATTGTTGACGATCTTCATAATCCAAGAGTGGGCAGAATATACCTTATATGATGTAGGGATTTTCAAGCTCCATGGAATGTTTTTCATGACAGTGGGGATCTGGAGGATGGTTTGGATTTCCTAGTTGAAGTAAAATTGGAGTATCCACCTACAAATGCAAGATGGTTTGTAAATCAATTATGAAGCTTTCAATCATAAGCAAGAAAACTGAATATGACCCATTCATTTTTAGGCATATTAAGATCCAAACAATTCCCATTCTGTATAGGAGACAGAGAGGAGATCATATCTCGCAAGAGTGTAGAAGGCATGTTGCACATATTGACACTATCAGTGATGATTGGGTACATTCTCATCGAATTATACTACATTCGAGAGAAGGAAGAAGTTTCTCCATACATCCCTCTTGTCATGCTGGGAATTCATACCATTGGATATAGTATTCCTCTCATAATAGGTGTAGAGGCCTTGTTCGAAAGGTTGACATCAGATTCTGAGGACAATGAATATTTTGCTCTCAGTTAGAGCCGATGGTATGAGGTCATTGATTACATTGTTAAATTTCTAGTGTTGGTTTCATTTCTATTGACTCTTAGGTTGTGCCAAAAGGTTTGGAAATCGTGTATTTGATTGCTAACAAGGAGTCCTCTAGAGCCATGGAGCGTCCCAAGTGATAAACGAGACCTTTTCATTTGCTCAACTATACAATGTACATGCTATGGGATTTTTACTTGTGCTAATTGTTCATACCATGTGGACAAGTACTCATCCAATTCAGTCCTCAACGTTCCTGATTGGAAAGGAAATGTGCACAAGCAACATGAATGAGAGACTCAACTTAAAGAGTATGTAGGTCTGGTGCAAGATTTCTTCCTTCTTCCTCAAATTTTTGGTTATATTCATTCGAATATTGAATGTAAACCACTTAGGAAATTATATTACATTGGTGTCACTGTTCTGCGGCTCCTTCCTCACATCTATGACTACTTGAGATCTTCAATTTTCAATCCTTATTTTGCAAATGAATATGAATTTTCAAATCCTAACTCATCTGTTTATTCCAAGTTTGGGTGTATTGTTATTCCATTCAGTGACACGATGCTTGCAATTGTGATTTTCATCCAGCAGAGATGGAATAAGCTTATAGTTGGTTGGGCATTGTAATTGACCTCGGGTAAACTCACACTGCTTGGATCAAGGATGTATGAGAGGTTTCCATGACAGACATTTGAAGTTGAGCTTGTTTCTGGTGTAAACTCAATATAAAATGGCAATGCACATGTAAATGGAGAAGTGAGATAATGCTAATGTGGCTCATCATGGCCATACCTAAAGGAAAATTTCTAGTGTTTATTGTTTAATTATGTAGGTTACTTGATCACAACCCAGAGCAATATAAAATTGTGATTGAAGGTTTTACAATTGTTGAGGTAATGGCATGTAAGAATCTGCAAATGTAGTATGCACACTGCTCTTGGAGAGTAAATATTTATTCTATAATAGTTAGACTAGTGAAAGTTCTAAATTATGTCTGATTTTATGATGCTTATGAGAAGCAAGGAAAAAATGATTACAACGTATTCCGGGTGTTTTGATGTCAAAGGCTGAAATTTATGTTGTTCTCGGGAATATTATATCTTCCCTTTTTTATTAGAATTATGTACTATATGCATCCATTGCTCAGGTATTACCTCTATTTCCATGAACCATGGTCTTTGATAATATGGTAACTCGTCTTAGCTGATCGAAAGAGCCTCTTGGAAGCTATTTCATACTTTAAGCAAGAATGTGTCTAATTACCAATTGGCGAAAACGTAATTTTTTGTTTGTCTTTCCTCTTCAGTTTTTCTCAGCTTGTTTGAAATTCACAACTAATGAGTACAACAAATTTTGAAGTTTCTTTACGTTTTAAATTCAGAATTTATCATATCCTAGTATATTCTTGGTGTTTTGTATTTTTGGGCACTCTGTAATTACTAATAATTCAATTGTATTCATTGAAATTTACATCTATTAGATATGTTCTTTGGTTCTCCATTTCTGAATATAGATGCAAATATTCAATGACCTAATTTTGCAATAGTTTTGAGGTTTTATGTAGGAAACTCATTGATATATGTTTGTTTGAATGATAACTTATTTTTTTTCCATTGAGGTCGTGTTCGTAAAGTACCCAATGATCATAATATAAAATATGTTTCCTTTTAGCTAACCTCATTATCATTTTAAACTAGACCTTTCTGTTAGATTATCTTGGGAAGGTCTATGTTTGAAGGGCAAGAAAGGTTAATATATGAAGGGCCATTGTACCTTATAACCTGAAGCTTGCAGGTGTCGCAATTTGGTTCAAGTAAGTTAGGTCACTTCAGCAGAGACTTTACAGTTAGTAGAACTCTGACAAGTTGTTGATTATATAGATTGGCCATTGCATGTGCCACTTCTTGATACATTAGAGACAACTGAATTGGTTCATAACAGCTCAAAATAATAGTAGAGTACATTTCTATTTTCCACTGGTGCTACTTTCTTAACCATATTTGAGAGCTCGCTAGAACTATTTAAATGTCATATCTAGGATACAATGAATCTCTTTCTGATTTTCCTTAGTTTAGTAATGGATAATTACGATTCCTAACAATGGATTTGATTAAGAGAAAGGATTGAAGCTATACTTGGGGACTAGAACCAGTATTGTTTATTATAAATATACTGACATTTTCACCTATTAACTTAAACAAAGAATCCTTTTTTTGGAATGAAAAATAAGTTTGAAGACATCAGACTTATAGTTGTTGTGTGTTCATAGTGCAAGCCTATCATCTGAATTTCGTAATTTGATTTCATGATTTGTTTTTTTTTACTTATAGACGATGCTTATTTTTATATTTTTATATATCATAAGCCTAATTACTAAATTGATCTATCTATTCAACCCACAAATGACCTTACCAAATGTTACTGATCTAAACTTCTAGTAAAGATGCATTTTGGACTGAGCCGGTGTCAATACAGAGTCATAGACTCATCTCAATGGAAATAAAAAATTGTATGAATGCAACTTTAAACAAAAAATGGGGACAAACTAGAATCCATCCCACTAGAGAGCTAAAAACCAAACCCTAACAATTTGTCCTACCACTCACAACCACTTCCCACCAGTGTGCATGGCTATGGAATTGTATTAGAGCTACATAAGGTCTTGACTTGTTGCCCCCTTTTCTTCTTTCAAAGATTTAAATCCTTAAAGGTGCACTAACTGACCCTTTTGCATCGATATCCACTTCTAACCCATTCGTCTGAGACTTTCCGCACATGAACTCTACTTGTTATGTTGACTATGACACATTGTTGATATTAGTCCAAGGGACACTGGTCCTCTGCCATATTTCTAATGTTTGTTCCCAACTTCCCTGGATTCCTCAAAAGGTTGACATTGCTAATTAGCTTATCTTTTTTAGATTTACTGTTTTTGTACCACATTACTTAAAAATGGTCGAAAATAAATCGCTGATAATTTCCTCTAAATTTTTATTGTAGATGTTTTCCATTGTCAAATAACGGGAAATCAAGGATTTCAACGAGAAAAAATCTATACGATAGGAAAAATGTAGTAGATCATGTAAAGAAACGACGCTGAGTCAATGACTATGCATGTTTATTTTGTTTACTAATTCTTTTGAATAATCTTCTCATGAGAACTTGAGAACCTAGGGGAATAACCTTAGGTACTTCCTTAGTGTTCTTGTGATTTAAGGGATAACATGTTTCCTCTGGGATTTCAACATGGGTTTCCACAATGAGAATCCAAACTGGATAAAGATATCATATGGCAGGCTCTCAAAAGAACTGGGGATGAGATTTGATATATTTATGTGTGTACATTCTTTCATCTATTTTTTTTTATGTTTTTCTACTGTCAAATATCATGGATTCAAGGATTTCAATCAAAGAAACTATGCATGAAAGGAAATTATCATGCCTGTTTATTTTTCATACCCATTGCTTTGCAGGAAAATGAACCAATTTTTGTAATAATCAACCACCTTATGTAGTCATTGACTAGGTTCCCTAGGGTCTAAAGTAGACATTATATCCCATACAAATCCTAATGGGATATTGTTAGATATGCCATTATTGATATTATGGTTATAGGGCTAGTGTTTCTCTATAATATTCGATTATTGAACATGGTTGTGGGCTTTAATCCACTTATGTTTATGCAAGTAGTGTTGTATGTGCCTCGCATGTTAGATTAATTCCTTGAATGGTCAATGGAACTCAGTGGAGTGTTTTGACTGCTAAAGTTTATGGACGTGTCCATAAACTACCTCTCTAATTTTGGACATGTAACCTCTTTGGAGGAAATACATGATTTAAACCATTAGACCTACTCAAGTTGTTAGAATGAAACTATCCGTCCCTTTAAAATTCAATACCTATGATCCAAACACCTATGGTATATGTCCATTAGTTATGTATTAACAACTCTGAGCAATAACAACCATTTTCAATCTATTTTCACTTTACCAAACATGAGCCATAGATAATAAATTTCTATTTTCTGAAGATATAAACATTAGAAAGTTTAAAATGAACTGTCTTTGCTCATAGAATTGTTGTTGGATCCCACCTTCCATTTCAAACTCTTCCCTTCCCAGCAGGAACAAGATTTGTTAGTTGGCTAAGTATAGAGTTTTATAGGTGCAAATCTCAATTCCATATTAGAGACAACGAGAATCTTGCGGTCGCTGATAACAACGCCAACCAACCTTTGGATCTCAGTGCTTCGTGGGAGCTTCGTACTGTCATATACTCATATACAAGGCACTGTGGTAGTTGCATCTGCTACTGGATACTTTTGTAATGATAGCTAGTGGTGCCAAGAGAGAAATTAATATTAACTTCACTTGACTTTTTTTGTTGAACTCCATGACTACCCCAAATATGAAAGAACGGTAACCTCATCTCGTCTAAAATTTGTGATGTTTGCTGAATTGGTTTGAAATCGGTATTCAAAGGAACTCAAAATGGAGCGAGGATCAAAACAGGGGAGGGAAGGAAGGGCACTTCTTCTGACATTACATTTCAAAATATAAAGATGCTTGACACAGAAAATCCCATAATCATAGACCAATATTATTTCTCCCATGGTTCTCGTTCTAGTAAGGTACTAATTCATTTATAGCCATATGTGTAGGATTCAGTTATCACTGTGAATTTTTACCATTTCATTTATGAGTGAAGAACATCATCCTAAATTTTGTAATCAGTATAAAAATCAATTTTAATCGGTGCCCTTTTGTAGGGATATGGTGGCACTAATGTGAAGATCAAAAATGTGGTGTTAAAAGCATTACTGGGACGTAGGCATTAGATATGGCCATAACTCTGGCTTGCAACAACAGAGTTCCATGTGAGGGCATCAAAATAGAGAATGTGGAGTTGGACTTGAGCATTGTGTAAGAATGCCAAAGGGATTTCAACTGGTTCTGTAGATCCCATTTTAGGGTGTAAGTGATATATCCAACCAATTAAATCTGACTTTCCTGGTGTTCCCTTTGGTTTGTAATCAAGCCTTCCAAAATTCCCACATACTTGCATTTTCCTACCCAGTATTCAATATTAATTTGAATCCCTTCAAGTAATGTCAGCCTAATTAAGGCAACCACTAGATGTGGTAATAATATTAAAGGATTGGTTACTTCGTCACTAATATGAGTGGCTGAGGACGTGGGTGACATTAAGCATGGAGTTATGTTTGAGATCTGAATTTAGCCATCTCAAAATAAAAATTATTAACATTGGTAAATACTTCCACTGGCTAAGCTTTTTTCTTTCCCGTTTACTTCGTTAGCATATCACTCCTTTCTGTTTTGGATCTCATTTTATGCTTTGAGATCGTTGTTATAAAAGGAAACCCTCTGAGGTGAGGCAATTAGTTATAATTTCCCTTGGAATAATGTTTTTCAAGGAAAAGTGTGCCGCATACTACTGTCATGAGTCAAATATTACTCTTTTATAACATATCTGTGATTGTAATAGCTACAATGGAGGTCTCTTACTGGATTTTACTAAAAATATTCATTTCCCAAAAAGAACTAAGTTTGTCTGTAAATAGCTTCTTATTGAAGGTCTTCATTATTTATTTTGGTGGATCTATAGTCTTTTACATTTATGTTAATATAGGACGGTCTAATATTATCACGAACAAGATATCAAGTGCATGAAAGAAGAAATGTTTCATTATTTCACTGTTGCATTTTTGTACATTATAGTTCCACATACTTCTGAAATATAAACTGTTGGAAAATAAGGTATGAAATCCTTGATACATGTAATAGCAAGTAGATAATCTACGGTGCATGGAAGGAGAAATGTTTCATTATTTTCATTGTTGCATTCATGTACGTTATAGTTCCACATACTTTTGAAACAAAAAAAAGTTGGAAAATCAGGTATAAAATCTTTGATACATGTAATAAGAAGTACGTAATCTACAACTTCATCTTTGAGGAAATATTATTCCACATGCTCCCAAATTCCAATAGGCATCAAGTTTTCAAAATTTCCATGTTTTGCTTGAAAAAAAATTGTTGTCCTTTTCAATATTTCTAGTCCTCCAAGCTTCATTATCTAAACTTTGAAGCAAAATGGGAGCACATAATCCAATTGTTTCCCATCCAAAATCACAACCTGATAAAAATACTAAGGGATTTTTTTAATTACAGCAGAGGACACCATTTCAATTCATTTAGGCTTTTGAGCACCCCATGAAATGCATGTTTCTCAATTATTATTTTTTCTCCCCAAATCCAAACAAATTTTCATCATAATCTCCAAGATGTTGTTCAAAGAAGATGGTATAATATCACAGTGATGTCTCCTCGAAAATTACTTCTAGTTTAGCTGTGAGTCCGGTGATAGAAATCTGATATATTGCAGAATTTATAATGCACTTTTAACCACTTGGAAAAATCTACTTTACCAATACTTTAACCTCCTGATTCCTGATGCCTTACACGTCCACATCCTTGTTTGTTGCAGTGTTACCTCTGTGTCACACAATATTCATCTACATTTCTATCGGCATGTCTTTGCACCCTTTTGGTGTAAATGCTAGTTTTAAAATCAATGCATATATATTCAATTTCAAGGAATACCATAACTCTCACATAATTCTTTAAAGGGTGCTAAATCAATGGAAGATCACATACTTTATAAACAGGAGGTCGGTGGGTCAATTACATTGTGTCCTAATATGAATTAATCAATGGTATTGTAGTTTATTTTAATTAAATACTTTTAATATCGGTTTATTTCAATGGTGAGATATTTTTCTAGATTCATTATTTTATATTGTCTCTAAAGAGACAAAAGAAATGTTGTATTATCTTTGAATGTGATTTTTTATTGTCTCTAGAGAGACAATAGTTAAGATCAAAGGAATTCTCTCTTTAAAGACAATATGCCTTTAATCCCAACTATTGTCTCTAGAGAGACAAAAATGAAATTGTCTATGGAGAGACAAAAATGCTTGTGTTTTATATTGTCTTTATAGAGACAATGTTTTAAGACAATTTAGTTTTAAGACAATTTAATTTGAGACACCCGCTTAAAGATAAAATTTAAGGCATTACACAAGTTTTTTTGGTCTCAAGTTAAAGACAATACACAAGTTTTCTTTTGTCTCAAGTTAAGAAAAGTTACCCAAAAGTTATCTTAAATATTATCTTAAAACCTCATTTGTGTTGTAGTGAAAAGAAAAATACATTGACATATTTTAAAAAGACCATATTCATTATGCAAACCCTCAAACATATGCAAGAAGCTAACCACTCTAATGAAGGAAAAACAACTGCCTAACTCTAGCATTAAGCAATACTCACATGACAAAGCTTATTTTCCAGTCTATCCATCAATAAATGCATGGGGTAGTAAATGTCCATGGTAAAATTAAAACAAGTACACCATCCTATGATAAGCATAGGAAGAGTCTTTTGTTCGACGAATCAGGAGCTGATGTGACAGCTCCTGATCAGCTCTCTCTGGCGACCCTCTCCCTTCTCCGGCCTGATGGTGGACCTCGCAAAGGATGGCAACGACACCCTCCTCCCTGCTGACGGCGACGGCACTTCCTCCCGGCGGACGACGATGGCAATGGCAGCAACCCAGATGATGGACCCCACATCGCATCCTCTACCACCTCTCTCCCTCGCGCCGCTCCTCCCCATCTGCCACCCCCACCTGTCACCCCCACGATGCCACCACTCCGCACACGCAAGAAATTTGAATTTTGAAATTTGAATAAAAGACTTCGCGTCGGTAATAACATAGCTCGACATTCAGTTTATTAACTTTTTTTTGCACCAGTAAAATTCATTCATTGCAAGAAAATTTGAAATTATGAAAAAAATTAGGTAAAAGTATATACCAGAAAACCCCAAACATGGAGCGTTGCTTTTATTTTTTGGGAGAGGGACTCAAATGCAGGTCGGAGGTTTTTTTCCCAAGCGACATTCGTCATCGCCACTTCGTGATTCCCCACTAGTTGAATTTGTCATAGAACAACAATGAAATGTCAGTGAATGTTACCCCCATAAATTTATGATCTGTTTTCTTGCTCAAATTGGGGTCTCAAAGATTCCTGCGAATCTCAGATTCACATTGTAACTTAGAACCAAAACCTCCATTTTGCATCTTCACTACTGCTCTTTACTTTGTTAGAACCAAAACCTCCATTTTGCATCTTCACTGTTGCTCTTTTACTTTCTTGTGAATATGGAGATGCTAGACATAGTTTCACAACTAAACTCAGGATTCAAAATCCCATTGATAGGCCTAGGTACTGCTGCATTACCTCAGAATGAGGACGATTTAAAGGAAGCAGTCGCTACAACTCTCAAGGTAAATTTTCGTTATATTTATACTTCTCAATATGTTTGGAGATTTGTTAATTCATACGGAGGGAACCTGTTGTTTTCTTAATAATGCCTTATATGGGTTCACAGGTAGGTTACAGACACTTTGACACTGTAAGTATTTATGGCACAGAACCAGCTTTAGGAGAAGCTCTCAGTGGGGCTTTTCAGAGTGGGGTTGCAATGTGGGGTGAAGGTTTTGTTACCAGTAAGCTCTTCGCTGGTGATCATGAGGATCCTGTTTCTGCATTGAAGACAAGTTTAAAGTAGGTACTTGTTCACATTCAAAGTTGACACAGACCCATCTAAACTTGGGTGTTGGATATGATGTGCACCTCAAGTTGTGATGTTCAATGTTGAACGACCTTGGGTCCATGATCAAACCCAGCCTCTGTGCTAATGTCAGATGCATTGTTAGAAAGATCCCTTGGTTGTAATGCTTTTATATAAAATTGAATTTTTTGTAATGTTAATAAATTAAAATGGAAATGAAGAAGAAACTTGATAAAGTTTTATCTTTATTCCAAATCTTCTAAGATATCTAATATTTAGATTTTTAATTAGTTTATACTTCTGAGTGCTTACTATATTTGGGATTAAGTGGATCTATGTTGATTTAGATTCAGCTCATCTCAGTATGTGCTTGTATATAAGCATCTGATGTTATTGAATGACTTTAAATTCATTATCAAGCCTTGGGTTTCTGTACTATATAATTAAAATAAAAAATCAAAGGCTCAGTATAATATTAAAATGAAAAATCAAAGGCCTTGGTTGAATTTAATGTCAATAAACATTCATCTTAGCTTTAAATCTTTATAGTAAAATATTTGCACTTATAATTTGTTCATACATCTTGATGTTTAATAAATCTAAAGTGGATCTATGTTAGTTTTGATTCAATGCACCATTACGCACACTTACACATATGGAAAGTTGTCAAAATACCCAAGTTGTGAAGCCCCAAACTCGATGCCGAATAGATATAGGGTTAAGTGCATTAATGTTAGTATAGATTTGCATCATTACATGCACTATATATGAAGAGTTAGCCAAATATCCAATTGTAAAAAGCACCACACTTCTCTTTATATTATAAATTTTCTTTTCAATGTTACCTAAGCTCCTCACTTCTCTTTACGATATTAAATTTCTTTTCAATGTTCCCTCGGAAATTAAGAAAAACCCATAAACTGCTTTATAGGAAGTTGTAGCTTGAATATTTGGACTTGCATTTGACCCACTGGCCTGTAAATTTGAGAAAAGGAGCTTTGCATCCAATTCCTAAAGAGGAAGACTTTTTTCCATTAGATATCAAGTCTGTATGGAGGGGATTAGAGAAATGTGTGGAGTTGGGTCTTACCAAATCTATTGGCGTGAGCAATTTTTCATGCAAGAAGATTGAAGATTTGTTGACATATGCCAACATTCCTCCTGCTGTCAATCAGGTAATCTTTCTATTCTAGTTGGACATTTAAATGAATGAAATCCATTTACTCAACTCTTGGTACAACAGGATTTTAATTTTCTTGAAAGTGATTGGTCCATTAGGAGCCAGCCACAAACCAGTCTTTTTTTGCAGACAAACCAACCCAAAAATGAATGACGGGTGACACTGTGCACATGCCTCCAGGGGATTAGAACGTTGACAGGCAGCTTGAAATGCCACCGTCTACGCCTTTGAACTATAAACCAATAGACAACAAACAAAATGGGTTGAATTTGAAAGTTTCTCACAATATGATCATCAGTAAAGTGCACTCCTTTTGGAGATAGTAATGGCTGTTTGGTCAATTCAGTGTCCTGAATTGAGAGCATAAATTATCGACCAGGGCTTGTAAACTGATGAGGTATACTTGCACTATATGTGCCTAAATATCCTTATTCTTATTTCATTATTTTTAGTATTTTGTTGATGTTTTTTAGTTTTGTTATGTTTGAGTTTTAATATGCTATTCTATGTTCTAAGATGACATCAAATCTATGTCAAAAAGGAAAGAACAAGAGAACCTTAGGCTCAAAACAGAGTGTAATTGTAAATTCTGTCCCTAATTAGGAAAATGATGAAAAGAAAAGCATTTTAATCCATGGATGTCCTAGCTTGAAAATGAACATGAAATGTAACTCAAAACATTATTTTTCAACCTGATCCTTTTAGTTAGAGGTTTGTTGGAATAATTTGTGAAAGAGATTGAATTCCAATGTGATGAGGATCTTCCTAAAAATAGACAACAACTTAGAATATTATAGTGAAATTTTATTCATATGATAGAGATATTTTGGAACACCTTGAGAAGAAAATTGCTATAATATGCTAAGGATCTCCTATGAATATTTGAAACTACTTTTGACATAACAACTAGATCTCGTTCATCAGCTAGAGATTTATTGGAAGAGTTTATTGAAGGAGATTATATATAATGACATAAGGATCTTCTAAACAACAAGTAACCCATTGTATTACAATTAGGTCTTTTCTGTGATTTAGAGATTTATTGGAACAGTTTTGAGAAAAACACTGTTTGTAACAATATGAGGATCTTCTATCTAATTTGCAGAACAGGAAATACTAATTAACTCAATCATGATACAACCAAATCTTATTCATATAATAGTGATATGTTGGAAAAGCTTTTAAGAAAAAGAATGGTTGTAAGATAATGAGGATCTTTTAATCTAAATAACAAAAGCTAAGGTGCTAGTAACTCAGGATGTCACAATTAAATCCTTTCATTAAATAGAGATATGTTGGAAAAGCTTTGAGAAAAGACTAACTATAACATCATGAGGATCTGTTACTTAAACAAAGAATGCAAGACATGATACTGAATGATATGAACTCAAAAAACTGTCTAAGTGAGAAATATAACAACACTGAATTAAAAGCTACTTATCTAGAAAGCATGTAGAAGCCTCCTTGGATAGCAGGGGCCCTCTGCTATCAATTTGGCATAAAAATATTTAACTCCTCAAGCTTGTCTTCAATACAGCATCAAAGTTATGCTTCTTCTTATTATCAAAAATACTTCGAAACAGAGTATCACAGTATTGGAAAAATAAGAGTTAACTTGTTTTCTCGGTCTCACCGAGCTAAATTTATAGGCAATTACATAACTGATATTGAATGAAAGTAGGCACATGTGTATTCTAAATTCAAAATCAAACTAAAACTCCTTTTTAAGACTCGTGATTTGCTGAAAGAAAATCAAGAGTCCTTATCCTTATAAAAATCTGCTTCTCAGACTTTTGGTTTGACCACGTGCATAAGCATCTCCAATTATTGACTCAGCCTTCGTGGATGACAAGGAATGATGTAAGAAAGATTTAGAATATAACCATATACGCATTTTCTTCAGATGACACCTGTAGCATGTTCAAACACGAAAATGGCTACGGAATGTGTAACTGGCTACAGAATGATTGCATTCTGTAGCTAAAATTGCTCAGAAATCATTAAGACAACAAAACCACAAAAGTACAATAAGTTAGTCATTGTGTGTATTCTTTAAGTTATTTTAATCATTCCTATTGATCTTTTAGGTCTATAAAATGACAAAAGGAATGATAGGATGAAGTGGAATTTGGCAAAGGAGAAGACACTTTTAGGGCTCAACAATGGCAATGCATATTCATAAATTTGTTTATCATAGTTACATTTTAATGGCTTTGAGCAAGAGCAGAGACAGCTTTCAAAACTGTCATAAGTAATAAAAGGTTCAAACGCTAGGGAATTGTCCTTGAGTCTGTTTTTGACGTTAATAAGTTTACCTAATTGGGGCATCTGAAAATTTGACTATTCAGAAATTGATATAGCAAATTTGGGTATGAAATCCTGCACTTGAAGTGGAGGAGAGGTTTGTAAATATCATCACTTTAAGTTATTGAATTTTAAGCATTGCTTTGATGTCAAGCTATGTTATTACCGGCGCTATTATTAACTTTAAGATCATCACTTTAATTAACAAGCAAGCAAAAACTTTTGTTCATTTGAAAAAACAAATCATACATGAGTGGGAATAATTATGTATCAAAATTGATTCCGTTATGATCCTATTTATACAAATGATAACATGCAATACATCTTCTAAAATTTTCCTGTATGCGTTGGAAAATCATTTTCCAGCGCCTATAGGAAAAAAATTCCAACATTTTGGAACAACTTTTAAATTTTTTATAAATTGTTTCTTAATTTGATTACAAAATACTTAATATGTAACGCAATTAAATAATAAATGTAACAAAAATTATAAACACTCAAAATGGTTTAAAGAATAAAATGAAAAACAAATTCCAACATTGATAAAGAGGATATATAAACCTTCAAAAATACTTAAATTGCCAATATATGAAGACTACAATATTTGAAGAACTTAAGTATCTGAGGGATGAGGATAGGCCCTCTAGCTTAATATTTCAGCTTAGTAACCTGTAATGCCCTTTACTTTTCCATTTGCTAGATGCTTAACCCCAAGTTTTATGTATTTTAAAAAGACTACTTCAATCTTTGTAGAAACATTTGAAAGGGTGTCCATGGAGTTAGGAAATTCATATATATTTTTAAGATTTGAATTCCATTCCTTTAAAGGAATGATATAATTTTCTTTAATTTTATTAGTTAGAATTTACCTCTATCATTTTTTAGGATCTCTCTTAGATAGGTGCAAAAAGTGTTTTTATTTTCTATTTATACATTTTTTCATTTTAAAAGGGTTTTGTATATATTTATATTATCAAATTTTTAGGACCCATTAAAAGCGTCTTTAATGATTTTTTATTTTTTATTTTTATTTTTATTTATACAAAAAAACTATTCGTTTTTTTTCAAAATTGATACCTTAATAAAAATCTTAAAATGAAAATACAAAAAATTATCTTAAAACTTTGATAAAATTATCCAATTTTATCTTTATACCATAAGATAAAAAATATATATATTATTTTATTACACCAAAACTTAATTAAAAAATAAAAAAATGTTCACAATAAAGATGTCTTGTGAAGAAAAATATGCTAAAATATGTCGATGACTTTGTTACACATAAAAATATGTGGAAAATATTGTCATATAACAATAATTGTCATATCCACCCATATTTCTTACCATGATTGTGGAAAGATTCACTCTTTAGTGGAATGATGGTGGGAAGATCCATCCATGGGATATTTTTTAATTGAGCTTGGACATTTTTTATTTTTTAATTCATCTTGGACATTTTTTGTTTTTTAATTGAGTTTGGATATTTTTTAATTTTTAATTGAGAGTGGACATTTTTTTGAAATAATTTAACTCTTTCATAAGTGGGTTTCATCCCCAGCTCTTCTCTATGACATTTAAACCTAAAATTTGGTGGAGCCTATAGAACACACAAAACAAGTAATCTACACTTCATGAGTTAAAAAATTTCATTAACATATTAAAACAACAAACGCAATGAAAACACCTAGATGGGATTGGGCACTATCTAGGATTTTTTGCAAGGAGCTTTCAAATCATTTCATTCTTTATGAGATATTTTTGCAGCTGGTAATATATTTGAAATATTTGAATGGATATTTTACTTCTCAAATTTCTTGAAAGATATAATAGCTTAAGTTCTTCTTGTCTTAGTATTGAATACAAATTGTATGGACCCTGTTAATTTGAAATTTTATTTACATTAAAATGTGCTAACTCTTTGAACAATGTCAAATTATGTAAACATTACCAAACATTGATAATGGATATAGACTAACAAAAAAATAGGATTGAGTGACACTCAGAATAAATGCATCCTTATTGAAAAACATAAAGATGGGAGGGGATTATCAACTTTGTATTCTCCCAAAACAATGGCCAGGAATTTTCATCTGAAACATATGACAACAAGAAACAAATGAATTAACTCCTGGTAACTTGAGATATCGAGCTTAAATCTTGTTGAAGTGGGATTCAATACTAGCTCTTACAACCTTGAATCAATAGACAACCTTGAGCACAACAAAAATACAACTACAAATAATGGTGCCTCTTTACTTCCCCAATCATCAATGGCTAATCAACTTCTATATTCTCTATCTGAATCTCTTTCTTAGTCACAATATTTTATATATTTGGTAGTTTATCTGACTCAAAACGATGCCCTCCCTTGAAAATTGTGCCTCTTTACTTCCCCAATCATCAATGGCTAATCAACTTCTATATTCTCTATCTGAATCTCTTTCTTAATCACAATATTTTATATATTTGGTAGTTTAGCTGACTCAAAACGATGCGCTCCTCTTTCCGTTAGATATGCGTAACCGCAATTCTAAATTCGGCCACACTTCTGTTGCAAAGAGTGATGGTCTTCCCTTAAAAATAGAAGAGCGATGTAAAAAATGAAATTAATCAAGCTTTAGTCAATGAATTCAATAAAAAACTGATTGAGAATCCTAATTTTTAAGAGATCATTTCATTTTTTTAACATCTCCAATAAGAATTTTCTGGTGAGAAGTTAATTATGTACTAGGTAATTACAGTGCTACAACAATGAACCTATTTTACAATTACCTTGTTTTTGGAGCACTTCCGAAGCTCCTAGAGTAATTACTTCACACAAAAAACAAAAATAATTAGCTTTGATTATCTCTTACATACTCTAGCAAAATCAAATTAAAGCATTAGAGAAATTTCGGTTATCCCAACATTGATTATCCCTTCATATATTGTCAATGTAAGTATTTTTTGAAGGTTATATATCCTCTTCATCAATTTTGGAATTTGTTTTTCATTTTATTCTTTAAATTATTCTGAGTGTTTATAATTTTTGTTACATTTATTACTTAATTGTGTTATATATTAAGTATTTTGTAATCAAATTATGAAACAATTTATAAAAAATTTAAAAGTTGTTCCAAAATGTTGAAATTTTTCCATGTACGCCTACAGGAAAATTTTCGAAGATGTATTGCATGCTGTCATTTGTATAAATAGGATCATAATGGAATCAATTTTGAGATGAGCTGAATCTGAATCAGCATAGATCCACTTAATCCCAAATATAGTAAGCTAAACTAATTCAAAATCTAAATAATAGATATCTCAGAAGATTTGGAATAAAGATAAATTTTTATCAAGTTTCTTCTTCTTTTCCATTTTAATTTATTAACATTACAAACAATTCAATTTTTATATAAAAGCATTACAACCAAGGGATATTTCTAACAATGCATCCGACATTAGCACAGAGGCTGGGTTTGATCATGGACCCAAGGTCGTTCAACATTGAACATCACAACTTGAGGTGCACATCATATCCAACACCCAAGTTTAGATGGGTCTGTGTCAACTTTGAATGTTTACAAGTACCTAGTTTAAACTTATCTTCAATGCAGAAACATGATCCTCATGATCACCAGCGAAGAGCTTACTGGTAACAAAACCTTCACCCCACATTGCAACCCCACTCTGAAAAGTCCCACTGCGAGCTTCTCCTAAAGCTGGTTCTGTGCCATAAATGCTTGCAGTGTCAAAGTGTCTATAACCTACCTGTGAACCCATATAAGGAATTATTAAGAAAACAACAGTTTCCCTCCGTATGAATTAACAAATCTCCAAACATATTGAGAAGTAGAAATATAACGAAAATGTACCTTGAAAGTGTAGCGACTGCTTCCTTTAAATCGTCCTCATTCTGAGGTAGTGCAGCAGTGCCTAGGCCTATCAATGGGATTTTGAATCCTAAGTTCAGTTGTGAAACTCTGTCTAACATCTCCATATTCACAAGAAAGTAAAAGAGCAGCAGTAAAGATGCAAAATGGAGGTTTTGGTTCTAACAAAGTAAAGAGCAGCAAAGAAGATGCAAAATGGAGGTTTTGGTTCTAAGTTACAATGTGAGTCCGAGCTTCGCAGGAATCTTTGAGATCCCAATTTGAGTAAGAAAACAAATCATAAATTTATGGGGGTAACATTCACTGACATTTCATTGTTGTTCTATGACAAACTCAACTGGTGGGGAATCACGAAGTGGCAATGACGAATGTCGCTAGGGAAAAAAACCTCCAACTTGCATCCTAGTCCCTCTCCCGAAAAAGAAAAGCAACGCTACATGTTTGGGTTTTCTGGTATTTACTTTTATCGAATTTTGTTCAGAATTTCAAATTTTCTTGCAATGAATGAATTTTACCGGTGCAAAAACAAGTTAATAAACTGAATGTCGAGCTATGTTATTACCAGTGAAAAGTTTTTCGTTCAAATTTCAAAATTCAAATTTCTTGCCCGTGCGGAGTGGTGGTGTCGTGGGGGTGGCGGATTCAGAGGAGCGGCGCAAGGGAGAGAGGTGGTGAAGGATGCGATGCGGGGTCCACCGTCTGGGTTGCTGCCATCGCCGTTGTCGTCCGCCGGGAGAAAGTGTCGTCGCCATCCACGGGGAGGAGGGTGTCGTCGCCATCTTCCGCGAGATCCATCGTCAAACTAGAGAAGAGAAGGGGTCGCAAGAGAAAATTGATCAGGAGCTGTCACATCAACTCCCAATTCGTCGAACGAAAGACTCTTCCATAAACATATACTCACACCGCTACACTCTGGTAGCCGGAGCAAAATCAATGTACCAACTAACAAGTTGGAAGAGTAGGGATAGTCATTTGACAACCCTATCTGTTCTCCGCCGTTAGAATTCCTTGTTAATCCAGACTGTCGAAAGTGCATTGAATGGCGCCTCAGGGGAAGGTCATGTGATAGTCATTAGGTGGCCCTTATACTGGCTGCCATGTGTTAGAAATTAATGGAGAAAGTTAAGTTATGATAGGATTGAGATTCTAATTCTAGATTTCTGATCGTATTATTCAGAGAGTGGTTCAAACCACCCGATTGTGAGAAAGCCTATATGTACTAGGTTGTTCTCTTGATTGTATGTATCAGTGTGTGTGAGTGTGTTTGTACACTCTCCAGGTTCTCAGCTGGAGAACCATTTCATTCATTTTATCATGGTATTGGAGCTTCAAGTCGAAGCTATATAGATCTGTGGGAGAGGATGATGCAGAGCATTGTAGCTTAATAGGTGAATTGAAGAGTCGAGCTATGTTAGAGCGTGTTGTGAGCTGCATGTTAGAGCTCTGCGATTAGCTGCGTACGTATTTGCAGGAGAAGAGCCAAGCTCCTACGCTGCCCGTGTCTGCAGCGATTTGGAGGATTGCAGATAATCAGATTTTTTTTTCTCGCTCAGTGGTGGAGTGAGAGATTTTCCTGGGCACAACAGAACCTTGCTTTCTGGAGGCACAGCAGAGCCTGCGTGGAGGTGATAGACCGGCGCATTTGTGATACAGACCGATTTAGACATGGGAGGTATCAATTGCGTTACTTGACATGAGAGAGTTTGGAGCTGCAGCATTTCCCTTTCTTTAACACACGATTTTCAAGTGTCGTCCACTTGTGAAGATCTGGTGGTGGATTTGTGATATTATGAGGAGTCACAGAGTTTCACAACCATAGAAATCTTTCCAAATTTAAGCAAATTAGAAGATCTCGCAGGGAATTGACCTCGGGGCCTTGGACGCTACCAGAAGTCCTGCAATTCCGTTAGTTTCTGAATTTCCCCTATTTTGACCAAAGGCAGGTCCCGCTCCTTCTTCTCGGATCCTCTGCGCACCAAATTTACGCACACATTCATTTTTCTCGATCGTCCTAGAGCCTTTCTCAAGTCCAGGGTTCGAATTATGTGAATCCCTGTTTTTTTGTGTCATAATTTTGTATAGATATTTGCGACTATAGCATGGGCAATTGTTGTGGTTCTGCTGCCGGCTCCAAGTAGCCGAAGCCAAATCCCTTTGCGACTTCCGTTGAAGCATTCAAGATTTTTCTTTTCCTCCAAATTTGAGCGGAAGCGTGGATTCGATTTTTGTTGATGGTTATGAGTGGGGTTAACTCTTCAACGTAGTACTTCTTCTTTCTCCCTAACTCTTTCTCCCAAGTAATTTTGTGGAACTTATCCATAACAAAAGTTTTTATCTCTTTACTATTTATAGGACACATGCTCAAGTAAATACCCCATTTACTAAACCATTTGTTATTTTGCCGCATCCAAGCCTTCTTTCTTTTGCACAATCTGTCATTAAACACAACCTTAGGCCATCTACCCTCTTCCATTTGCTCAATTTTTTTCAAATACCTTATGACTCGCACCATAGAAATTGCTTCAATAGGATCAACCCCTATTTCACTTAATAAGATAGCATAAGGAACTGCACATTTAATTTTGAATTTGTTTGTAATCAAACGCTTCTAAATTTTCTCAATTTGGTTCCAATGCATCTCGGTTATGCTGCTAACCCACAGTTCACAACCGTAGAGAATCATCGGAATCACTAGAAGCCCAAAAAGAGTTAGAGTGGTTTTCTAGTCCCATAGCTCTGCCTCTCTACCCCTGTTTTGAAGAGCATAAAATGCTTTCTAACTCCCCACAGTTCTTTTCTTTCTACAACCATCCCAACTTAAATTTATGTTGAAGTCAATTCTGAGGTATTTGTAGTCTGCAACTTCTTTCAGAATGTTGTCTTCAAAGTAGAACTTATGCTCTTTATTTTGTTAGAGAAAACACTACTTTCGTTTTGCTAATATTGACTTGCATCCCCACCCTTTTACAAAAATGTTAAAGGGAATGTAAGTGCTCTTGCAAACCAAGAGCCGATTTAGCAATCAGTATAAGGTCATCTGCGTACAAAAGAAGCCTTATAAGGAACTTGCCTAAATGGATACCGTCACCCCCTTGTGAATTTAGCCATTCTTCAAGCTTGTCAATATATAAACCAAAAATGGTAGGAGACAATGGGCAACCTTGCTTGACCCCGATATCACTTCTAAAACTTTCAGAAATGCCTACTAAAGTTCTAATTTTGACTTTACAGCCTATGCACCGCAGTTCTCAAATGTCTCGGAACCCTGAGTTCCTCCATTCTGCGCCAAAGCTTATCCCTAGAAACCGTGTCAAAGGCTTTTCTGAAATCAACAAGCAACAAAAAACTTCTTCCTTTTTTTCCCAAACTTTTTCAATGTTGTGTCTCAAAGTTATACAATGATCAATTGTGGAATGTTTAGGTCTAAAACCTGCTTGCCCTTTAGCACATTTATTTCTTTCTTCTGCCCACTTGCTGATTTTCTTTTCTATCATGCTTCCAAATAACTTTGCAAACAAGGGGTTTATCATTATGGTTCTTTAATTACAAGAGGTTTATCATTATGGTTATATAATTGGAGGGATTATTGAGATCACAACTCTTAAAAAGAGATATTGCCATAGTTGTCCAATTTATGGAGCACTCGTGCTTTATGATATTGTTAGAAATTTTTGTGATGTAAAGTGAAACTCTATGAACTCTTTTGCAATATAATCATCATTGAAATAGATCGCCAAATTCGAATCCTCCATTGGGGAGGTTGTCGCCAAAAAGGGCTGTCGGTAAAGGTGTAAAACGTGGGTCATCGCTGTGGGGAAAGTTGTAAAACGTTGGTCGCTTACCTGATCAGAAGCTTAATACTGCTCTGGCCTCAAAGGAATTTTGATGGAAGGCGCCCTTATGTCGAACACTCGTGAGTCTTCTAATTTCAAAGGAATCCTGAATGAATGAAGGAGGACACAGCCCTCCCCAATTCCATGAAAATAATACAATGGACAGTAATTTCCAGTTGATAATCTTCGAGAGATTTGGCATCCATAAGCCATTTGGAAGCTCTTATGACGAGCGTTTAGGGCTTGATTTGTAAACCCCGCTCCAGATGTTGTTGGGCTTGAGGCGCTCATGCGAGAACTCTAGAAATGGAAGGCGTCGGATTGCCCTCTTTTGTCGCCTGCCTAGTGTTTATGACATGTATGCATACATTCTTTACTCATACACATGCCCTAGAAAATCTCACCACACCATCTTCAAAGACTTCTCCAACCTCAAGAATATTGAAAGTAGGTGTGCCTTGGAAGAGCGCGGTCTTCACGGAATTCGTCTCAGTAGAAAAGAACGGGACAAACTTCACTGTCGGGGGATTCTGCGTGAAGGTGTTTGAAGCTGCCATTAAAACACTCAATTATTCCATTCGTTACATCCCATATAATGGTTACGACAACGAGTACGATTTTATTATTCACCAAATTGTGCTTAAGGTATAGGTTTTCTCTGTTTGCACAAGTCCTTAGATTGTTGCCATTCTTAAGGGTAATATTAGTAGCATAAAGCATCGCTTCAAACATTCTCTTACCTTTTATGCTCGCTTTATTTTTTTTCGCTGTTCAGAAACTGGATGCAGTAGTAGGCGACTTCGCCATCACATCAAAACGTTCTCGAGAAGTACTGTTTGCACAACCTTTCTTAGACTCTGGTTTAGTAGCAGTTGTTCCATTGAAACATCAGGATATCATTAGTTTTGGCTGGGTCTTTACGAAACCTTTCACGGCTAAAATGTGGCTACTAATGGCGGCCTTCCTCGTCACGGGAGGGATGGTGGTCTATACTTTGGAGAATAGAAACTTTCGCCGTTTCGAAGGGCAGCCTAGGAACCAATTCGGAAGCATATTATGGTAAGGAACAACTTTGACGGCCATGCTCTATCATTTGGAGCAGGTTGGAAAACACATTAAATTAAGCAATGTTTGTTTGTGTGCAGGTTTAGTTTTATAACTTGGTTCACTGATCAGGGTAAGTCGTTCTAGTCTTTCTATATCAGAAATTCCCTGTTTTTCCTCTGCCTTTTTCTGTTTAAACAGAACGTGTGGAACTTTTATTGAAAATTTGATTTGGGATTGCAGATGATATCCGGACCGCAATGGGGCGCATAGTGCTTGTGGCCTGGTTTTTTGTTATTGGAATTCTGCAATCGTGCTATACAGCTAATTTATCGGCTATTCTAACAGCCCCACGTTTAGAACCAACCCTTAACGACATCAATAGTGTAGTGGCGAGCAACCTAAGAATAGGGTATCAGATGGGATCTGCAGTTGCAGATGGATTTGTGGAATACTACGGAGTCTCTAAGCATAGACGAGTGCCTCTACCTTTTGCTGAATATTATAATGCTCTGTCTAGAGGTGATGTGGGTGCCATCGTGGACGAACGTCCATACATGGAATCTCTTGTGGCAAAACATTGCGATCGCCTCGCCTTCGCTGGCCAAACGTTCACTATTCAAAATTGGGGATTTGTAAGTAATTACTATTGGGATCTGAAATTTTATTTTTGTGTTGCAAACATTCAAAGCAATAACTATTCATAATGCTTTTTAGTTTTATTTATGGATACTGATGGGCTGTTTTGGGCAGGCGTTTGATCACATGGATACTGAACTGGTAAGGGACATTTCTTTCAGAATACTAGAGTTATCAGAAAACGGCGAACTGATCAGATTGCAACAGCAGTGGTTACCTTACTATAACAGTGATTGTAGCAAATATAATATTGATCAATCGGGAAACAGCCAACTACAGGTTAAACACTTCTGGGGCCTTTTTGTTGTAGCAGGGTTAGTATCAGCCATAGTGCTATTGTTTTACACGGTCCACAGGAAATGGAATACTTCTATAGTTGCCTCACCAACTCCTCGTCCTGAAGGTTCATCTGACCCAACTGCTTCCTGAAGGTTCACCAGGCCATGGCGGCGGAGGCTTTATGTCCGGTGACAACGATGGCGGCAGATTGGTATGAATGAAGAAAATTTAAAGCCTGACGAGTAACACATAAAGTTGTGGCGTTGCTTCTAATTAGCTTGACAGTCTGGTAAAACATGTATTCGCACAAGTTCGTATCCTGTATAAGTCGTAATACCATTGTCGTAGTTTAAAAAAAACAACAGAATAGCTTTAAATCTGTTAAGATTTATAAAAATTTTATTTACAGTTGTTAAATTTCAGTATTTTGAGTGCTCTAAAGGTTTTGATAGTATTGAATCCATTTTTATTATAAAAAAATGCAATTCAAACACTCTAACTACCTGATGTTTTTTTACCAGATTTCCAACAAAAACCTCAACACCATTTTATTACCGTTTTTTAGCTCAACCATATTATAATTTAATTGCCGTTTGATCGCCATCGTTATAAGTCTTAATAAGTCTTAATTAATTATGTTTTTTAAATATTTTGAAGTATCCAATATACTGAACTTAAATGCTTAATATATCTTTCTCAGATTGCTGAAATCACATTCTCAAATCTGTTTGTCGCTGAGATCATAATCTCTGATCTGTTTGTTGGAGTGTTGTTCACGAGATCACCTGTAGAAGGAGACTATTATGTATATTTTCAATAAGAATATTGACATAAAATCTCCAAACCCATGTATAGTAGTCATTGTGATATTAATCAGTGGAAGGTTTTGGAAACTTAAGCCCAACACTAGTGGTTAACAATGAAAACTTCATTTATACTTTCCAACCTATGGCAGTAGTCATTGTGATATTAATCAGTGGACAGTTTTGGAAACGTAAGCCCAATACTAAGGGCTAACAATGCCAATTTCATAATGCTTTCCAATCTATGGCAATGTTACATCAAGACTAGAACTTGTGTTGTGTATGGGGACATTTTTTTTTTTTTAAGAAGTTTGATTCTTTTTTACGAAGTATTTAATGTGTGAAAAAGTAATGAAATGAAATTTTAATGTTTATTAGACTGAAAATAGTCTATAAGACTATGAGTTCCTTGTTTTTAGTCTGTTGTATTTCAGTCATTTTCTTATTCAAATTGATGATGAGCTGGTCCAAACTTCCAACAATCTCATTGCTGAAAAGACAATGCCAAGAAATCGATGCTAACATATTCCCATAACTTTCTCTGATGTCTTTGAAGACGTGCAAAATGATCCTCTTTCACACCGAAATTGATGCCAGTTGGTTCTTAATTGAGCAATAAGAACCGTTGCCTTCCACTGAATGTTAGCTCCAATGTACTGTTAGGGTTGAATTCTTCAATGTAGTACTTCTTCTTTCTACCCAACTCTTTTCCCCATACCTATTTAGGAAACTTCTCCATAACAAAATTCTTTAGCTCCTTGCTATTTGTGGGACAAACATTGAGGTAGATATTCCATTTTTTGCATCCATGTGTAGTTTTGTCTCATCCATGTTTTCTTTCTTTCACTCATGTCTTCCTTGAAGATAACATTCGGCCATCTAACTACTCTCATTTGTTCAATTCTTTTTAGATATCTTATGAGCCTCACCATAGCAATTGTTTCATCAATATTTTTCGAGATTTACTTGGATGGAAGTTGCTCTTGTTTCACTCAACATTAAGTAGGGCTATCAATATTTTTCTAGATATAGCTCCATTAATATGCTAATCTTTGGATTTAGACAAGCACAAAATCCCAGGGTTAACATACACTACCTTAGTGCATTAATGGAGCTATAGCTTCAGAAATATTGGTTGTCAAAAAATAGATTAAAAAATACTAAGAGTAAAAGACTTTTCTTTTGAATCTTTTTTGGCTAGAATTTGGTTGGTGTCTCATTTTTCTCATTCATGGTGGTTAATGCTAAGTTAGCCATTTTTAATATGATTTTAATTAAATTATAAAGTTTAAGTTGTAATAAATTTTTTAATTATATTTTTTAAAACTATATTTACATACTTATAATTTAAAATTTAGTTATTAAAAAATATTTGTTTTATTTGAATTAAATTTTAGAATCTATAATAAATTTGTTAAAGTTGTAATAGTAATATAGATAAAGTTGTAACTGTAATAAAGAAATGTATTACGGATATGACTATTCTAAATAGTTTGGGTATCAAAACTTTTTAATGTGTGATTATTTGGGATTTCAAAATGTTTGACTGCTTTTTTGAAGAATGGTGGAGTTTTAAAAAATTTCACTTTTCATATATTTTTCAATTGCAAGTCAAAAACACATATATTTATATGTGGTTGTGAAGTTTGTAAATTCTGGATATACAAATTTCCACAAACTTTTTCACGAATAAGATTAAATATCTTTGCTTTATGGTGACTTTTTCAAGTGTTGTGTTTCATTTATTCTCTAAAATTTCTCTAGTTTCAATTATTGTTGTTTAGTTGTTGCACCCTTGTTACAATGTTCATAAATGTTGAGACTTTTGCTTTTAGTGTTGTTGTTACATTGTTGCAACTTTGGATATTTCTATTGTTACAATGTAGCTAATGAGGTGCTACAACACTCCACTAATCATAAATTGATATCTGTATTACTTTTCCAAAAGAAGCAATGATTCAAAAAATGATTGCACCCTTGTTACAATGTTCATAAATGTTGACACTTTTGTGCTTCAATTTTGTTGTTACATTATTGCAACTTTGTGATATCTCTATTGTTACAATGTTGCTAATGAAGTGCTACAACACTCCACTAATCATAAATTGATATCTTTTCTACTTTTTCTGATTCAAAAAATGATTGACTTTATTTACGTAAATTAATATATATTTAATAAAAATATGAAGTAGTAAAATATTAAAATTTATTAAAAAAATATTTATATTATTCTTTATAAGGTCTTGACTATGATTTAGATGTGTTTCTTTTTTGTTAAAAGGATGTAGGGAAACACGTTAACAACCTACCATTGGATATATATGACACTAGTGAAACTTGCTCATAAGGAACCACTTCCAAATTGTTTAGTTTAAATAGGTTACAAGTTAGTTCCTAAAACAATAGAAATTTCTGAAAATTCTGGTTATATTTATCAAGTTTTGGGATTTTGGATGCCCCAGGAGTTTTTGATGGTGTTGAATCCATTTTTGTCATAAAATTTTGATTAAACACTCCCACAGTGAGATTTCTTGAAGAAATTTCCACCAAATTCTATCTAGAAATTCAACTCTAGGCAAAATTGTAACCGCACTAGACAACCCCTTCCAAATCATTTTAAAATGTTTTTCTTGTATAATAATAATGAGACAACTTACATCCATATTAGCCAACCATGATGAACTATGGATCCCAGAAGGAAGAGTTGGGTAACGGAGCGTTCTGTCTCTTAGCCCCTTCCTCTTATGAATTCCTTGGCACGGCAGAAGAAGAATTCCCTTTAAAACAAATCTACAATCAGTTTGAATGCACTCACCATCATTGATAATTGATAAGGATCAAAACCAAATAACTAAACGCACTCTGCCGCAATCCAGATTTCAAATACTGCAATTATTTATACAAATTGCTATCGTAGCGAAATAGATCTAATTTATATTATAATGAAAAAAAAAACTTTGCATAGAGTGCAAGCCAGCGTTCTGGATAAACACATCTGATATATATTATAAGAAAAAAAAAAACTTTCCGTAGAGTGCAAGCCAGCTTTCTATCTGATTTATATTATAAGAAAAAAAAAACTTTTCGTAGAGTGCAAGCCAGCTTTCTGGATTTAACTGAATGCGACAGATGGCACCTGTCAAAAGGTGATTGAATGTGAACATATTTAAGTGTATGGAAGTGGACAGAGTACTATGCATATTTGTTAGGTTATTGATATATGAATGGGCAGGGGCTGTGTATGTTTACGGCTGAATAATGCATTTGTTTAAATTTCAGTGTGGATATATATAGTTCCGCATGTTAATGGACCTATAGCTTAATAAATATTGGTCGCCAAAAACAGAGGTCTCAGAGTCCTTTTCTTCAAACTTCGGCTGTAATTGCAAGGTCAGGTCTGGTTTTTGTTGTCAGTGCTACTATCCAACTCCCTGAGTGCAGAGTCACTGCTTGGTGTGTTATAAATTCAGGGTAAGATTTTCGAATCTGAATCATTAGTTAAACTTGAAGGTTTAGGTAATTTTAGTAATTTTTCTAAACATTTTAACAAAGAATTTTGTTTAGGCAATTTTAGTAACTTTTGTAATAATTTTATTAAAAAAAGATGTTGACTGTTACCAAATTTTTTTGCTGTTCTTTATCAATGTCACAAATATGTTAGGAGGACGGTTTTTTGCTGTAAGTCTATAAATTTTTTTTTTTTAAAACAGAGTGTTGGAGTGTTTGAACTGTTTTTTTTAATGGTGGAAAAGGATTCAGCACCAAAATTCAAAAAATCAGAGTGTTGGAGTGTTTGAACTGTTTTTTTAATGGTGGAAAAGGATTCAGCACCATCAAAAACTGTTGGGCATCCAAAATACAGAAGTTTGACAGCTATAACCCATATTTTCAGAAAAAATTGCAAGATTGTCATAATTTTGCCAAAATTTCCATTATTTTTTAGGCTAATTTATGAGTATAGTAAATAAATTAAAATATAAATAGACTAGATGTATAGTAAACAAATAAAACATGTTTTTATATTTACTCATAAACTTTTTATATTTATAAAAGAGGTATACACACGTATGGTAAATATATAAAAATATATCAAATATGATTAAAAATCAACATCTAATTATATACCAAGTCTATTGGCCAAATACCATGATAAATAAAAGAGATATGGTAAATAAATATAAATATAAATTCTTGGATTAATTCGTGGATTAAGTCATTAAAACATATGCCACATTTTTCGAAAATGAGTGTTTTTGGTTATATATTTGAGTGGCTTTTTATAAAGTTTTTTTAATAAAATGGTTAAAAGTTGAAGCGGTTTTATTCAAGGGGATTTTATAATAGTCTTTTATAATATATTTTTAAAGACTTTAAAAATGAATTTATCACATTAAGTTTATTAAGGGTGGTTTTATAAAGAGGGTTTTCTTTTAAAAAGAGATTTTTGAAGAAAGATGATTTTCTCAAATTTCCAACCTCAATTTTCATTGTTTATAAGGAAGGATTATGATGTGTGGGCCATTAAGATGGAGACCACGTTGAAGGCTTGTGATCATGTCCAGTTTGAGTTTTCAGAATCTCATAATGAACCAGAAGAACAAACACTCACTAATGTAGAGAGGGAACTATAGAAGAAAGACAAAAAAAAGAATGCACAAGCGTTGCATTTTATTCTGCAAGGAGTGGACCGAGCAGTGTTCCAGAAGATTATGACCATGTCTTCAACAAAGACAACATGGGAGACCTTGGCAACAAGCTATAAAGGTATGACGAAAGTCAATATTTTCAAGTTGCAGAATACTATAAGAGATTTTGAAAGTCTGCAGATGAAAGAGACAAATGACATTAATTGATTCATGAATCAAGTCACGACTGTCGTAAATTAGTTAAAAATTTATGGTGAAGATATTAAAGATCAAACGGTAGTTGAGAAGGTCCTCAGATCTTTCTCTACCAAATTTGACGCTATGGTAGCAACCATAGAAGAAGCCAAGGATTTTGAAACATTGACAGTTGATGGGATCACTTCTATCCCAGGAGGCAAGGATAGACAAAAATAAGGATTCCACTTTAGAAACTGCTTTCAAAATCTAGGTTTCTATTTCAAAAGACAGAGGTTGAGGTAGAAGTAGAATGAGACACAGAGTACGAGGCGGAAGATATGGTGGTCAAAGAGATGGCTGAGAAGAGCATGAACATGAAAGTGGAAGCAACATCAGAAGCTTCAAGAATAATCAAATAGTTGACAAATCAAAGGTGAGCTGTTATTATTGCAATAAATTTGGTCACTATGCCTATGATTGTATGAAGATGATAGATGATCAAGGAAACCAGAGAGCTATTGTCACTACAAAGAATACTAACTCCATGTTCCTAGCTTTCCATACCATCCACGAACCTTCTGATAATGTGCGACTATTAGACAGTGGTTGCAGTAACCACATGACAAAAAACAAGAATTTGGTTACAAATTTGGATCAATATGTGAAAACAGAGGTAAAGTTGGGGATTGGCAAGACTATGGATGTAGATGGAAAAGGAATGGTCAATATTATGACCAAGAAGGGGGAGTTGAAGACAGTCTCAGAGGTATATTATGTCCCTTGTCTCAAACATAATTTGATAAGTATTGGTCAATTGACACAAAAATGATATAGAGTTATTTTTCAAGGACGAGAGTGTGTTATTTATGACAAGCCCCCAAATAAGCAGCTAATAGCAAAGGTGCAAATGACGAGGAACAAAATCTTTTCCCTAATTATGAATTATAGTGATGAGGTCAGTTCTTTTACAGCTACATGTTCTAATGATTATTGGTTATGACACTTTCGGTTTGGACACTTGCACTTTTCTGGTTTAAGATTTTTGCAGTAGAAACAGATAGTTAGAGGGTTACCTCTCATCAAAGAACCTGGTAGTAATTGTGAGTGTTGCATCTTGGGAAAGAAACACTGTGAAATTTTTCTAAAGGGAGTTGTATACACAACAATGCAACAACTTGAATTAGTGCATATAGACTTGTGTGGACTTAAGAGAAAACAGTCGATTGGTGGAAGTTGTTACTTCCTCACTTTCATTGATGATTATAGTAGAAAGAATTGGGTTTACTTCTAGAAGCAGAAGTTTGAAAATTTTCAAAGTTCAAAGAATTCAAAGCCTTAGAATATAACCAAAGTGATCAGAAGATCAAGGTATTGAGGTCAAATTGTGGTGGAGAATATGATGCAAAGGAATTCCATGATTACTACAAACAACATGGAATCAAAAGACAATTTACAACTAGATACACACCGCAACAAAATGGTGTAGCACAGAGAAAGAACATAAGCATTATGAAAATGACAAGGAGCATGTTAAAAGGAAGAGATGTGTTTAATGAGTATTGAGCAGAAGCAGTTGCATGTGTTGTTTTGTGATAAACAAGTCACCTACAAAGAGTGTAATGAATAGAGTACCAATAGAAGCATGGTCAGGTATGTCTTGCAGCATATATAATCTCAGAGTGTTTGGATGTGTAGCCTATGCACATGTATCTAAGGAGCTAAGAGGTAATATGGATGATAAAAGTTAAAAATTCATATTTACTGGTTATAGTGAGTAGTCAAAATCTTACAAATTGTATAACCCTGTCACCAACAAGACCATATTAGCATATATGTTGTGTTCAAATAACAATATCATGGAATGAGACTACATACAAAACAATTGATGCACAAGCACCATTGATGAAAGAATAGGATTTAACAGAAAGGGAGCATCAAGAATCACAGGTGAACACACCAAACAAAGTCACGATAGCAAGGACTCTAATATTTTCTGAGTAGCATGGATATTCAAGCAGATCAACATACCATAATTCTCCCAACAGTCAATCAGATGATGAATCAAGCAATGGTACGAGAAATATGAGAAGTTTGAAATATATTTATGATGATTTGGATGTTAGTTCAAAGTTTTCATTGTTTTCATTCCAACCTTCTTCGTTTTAAGAAGCAATCAGAGATGAAAATTAGATGCAAGACATGGATGAACAAATTGAAGATATTGAAAAGAATGATAAATGGGATTTAGTTTATTTACCAAAGGATAAAAACCTCATTGGTGTGAAATGGGTGTACAATAAGAAGTTGAATGAGAAAGGCGAAATTGATAGATTTAAAGAAATACTCGTAGCAAAAATATTCTCACAGCAATTGGGAATAAATTTTGGAGAAACGTTTACTCCGGTAGCCAGATTGGATTCTGTAAAAGCAGTTCTAGCCACAACAACTCAGAATAAGTGGAAATTATATCACATGGATGTGTAATCAACATTCTTGAATGGAATTCTAGAAGAATAAATTTATGTGCAACAACCTCTAGGTTATGAAGTTGAAGCTAAAGAAGATAAAGTTTATAGGTTGAAGAAAATGATGTATGGACTCAAGCAAGTGCCTAGAGCTTGGTATAGCAGAATAAATAGCTACAAGATCAAGATTGGATTTTGCAGAAGCAGTTTGTGCCTACCTTGTACACAAAGGTAAATGAGAAAGGACATATTTTGATTGTTTGTTTATATGTTGATGACATGATTTTTACAGGTGATCTTGAATTAGATGAATTTAAAGCAATCATGATGAAAGAATTTGAGATGGCAGATCTTGGTCTCATGAAATATTATATTGGCATAAAATTTGACAAAAGTAGAAAAGAAATTTCTATTTTCCAAAATAAATATGCTAGAGATTTGCTAAAAAGGTTCACGATGGAAAATTGTAAACCTTCCCCTACACTAGTTGTAACAGGTACAAAATTAAGCAAGGATGATGAAGGATCAGATGTCAATCCAACTCTATTCAAAATATTGGTTGGCAACCTCGTATATCTCATAGATACAAGACCAGATATTATGCAAGGAGTGAGTTTGATTTCTAGATTTATGGAGACTCCAAAAGACACACATTGGAGAGCAAGAAAAAGAATTATAAGATACATGGCATGAAATAGAGATTGTGAAATAATGTATGCAAGTACAAAAAAGAAGGATTTGATTGGATATACAGATAAGGATTTTGCAGGTAGTTTGGATGATAGGAAGAACACTTCTGGTTATCTGTTCCATATTGGTTCAGGTGTGATTTCATGAGCATCTAAGAAGCAACCTGTTGTGACACTTTCGTAAACAAAAGTAGAATATGTAGCAAAAACATATGCAACGTGTAAAGAAATGTGGTTAAGAAGAGTATTGGATGGGCTCATGCAGAAACAACAAGGATCAACAACAATATATTGTGACAACACCTCAACGATTGCACTATCCAAGAATAACATGTTTCATCGAAAGAGCAAGCATGTTGATACTAGATATCATTTAATTAGAGAACTTGTGAGATATGGATAAGTTCACTTGAAGCCTTGTAAATATAGTGTCAATTGGCTGATATATTAACTAAGTCGTTAGCAAAAGTTGTATTTGAGTTTCATAGAAGAAACTTGGGTGTTGTAAGCCTAGCTGAGACATAGACCAAACAACATGTTTGAGTTGTCATGCGTCATGTCTTAGTTTAGCAATCGTAATTAAGGGGGAGCGTTAAAATAGCTAATTACTCCCGCATGGAGATTTATTTAAATTTAGAGAGTAAGTCAAGTCGAGTTAAGTCATAGTCGAATTTAGTGTGTGGTTGCATGTCAAGTTATTTTAGGTGAGTCGCTAGTCAAAAAAATATAAATACCCCACACCGGGTTTGTTGTTGTCAATAATTTTTTGTGTGATCAATAGAGAACAGCAACTCATGTTATTTTGTGAATTAATTGTGTTATTATTGTGCATTGCCTCCTCTGCCTTTCCAACATATGTGATGTGCAAATCAAATTCTATACTCATAACCCCACTTATCGTAGTCGTGTCTAATTAAATTCATACATTTATTTTATACAAATTGTTATTATACACATAGTGCAGAAGATTAAATGTATGGTCATACAATGATATTATCTCCGACACACAAGAAGTGAAGTCACAAACTTCTTCCAGTAATGAAATTCCAAGAAACTTCCCTTTTGCAACATCTCAGCTTTTTCCAAACCTCCCCATTGCAGAACCTCTTAATAGAATCCTCAGAAACATAAACACTACACCATAAGGGTGTTGAAATCTCGGCCATTCCCTTATGGAAGGAGACCCAAAGCACTTTTGCATAGATGTAATGGCATTTTAAAACTCAGGGTAGCCTGAATTTGTGACCAGAAGGGTTGAATATTTGGAAGGTGAAAAAGAGGTTAGTGCACTAGCAAGTGAATCCCTAATGACAATACATGGGAAATGAAAATGGAGACAAAAATGCCAACATAGACCGTTAAGCTCTTAGACTCTCATGTCCTTCGCTCTCCATCTTTATTTCCTGACTTGAATTTTCCCAAATTACACGTTTGAGTGTAAAAGACAAGAGAGAAAAGGGAGATGTCACAGATCATAAGTGGTTATCCACATATAAAAATTCTTTCTTATAATCAGATAAACACTCTCCAACAAGGATAAAAGTAAAAAATATGACATAATTGCAATCAATTTAAAACCAAAATTACCACAAAAACAAAGCGCTCAGAATATCGACATTCTATAAGTTTTGACATAATTCTAACTAATTTAAAACTAAGATTTGTTAGTGTGTTTTTTTACCCACATAGCTAGTAAGTTCCAAGGTGAGAAAGGATTTGTATCTACCTAGTTCGACATTAAGCTTCCTATATTTTTATATAGAACTTTTCTATGTGATTTTACAACATTGTGAGTAATACACAATTGTTACATGGTATTAGAGTTGTTGTGTTGGATATTTTGTTTAGAGTCTTGTAATCTTTTTCCTTTTAGATTTGAATAGAGTGTTTGTTTTAATTGTGAAGATTGGGTTTCAGATTTGGGTGAATGCATGAAAATGGATAGTTTATGTGTTAGTTGTGAATATTGAGTCTCATATTTGGGTGAGTGCATGAAAATGGGTTACATTTTTGTTACACCATTTTTTTGGTCATCTAACTCATTATCATTAGATGAACCCAAGTACACCATGTAAGACCAATTTTACCCTAAGTAAAATTGCTTTCACCATGTCAAATAACATTTGTTCATATTTCCTGGTCACATTTAACCCAAAACAAGGAAATTAATTAAATAAATCATTATTTATTTAATTATTTCCTAGGAATAAGTTATTTAAATCATTATTTAATAAGATTCCTAGTTAAATTTGACTAAATCATTTTTAAATAATTAAATAAATCATTATTCATTTAATTATATCCCCATCATCTCCCTAAAATAATAAATAAATCATTTGTTTATTTATTGTTTATAAATAAAGGAATTGACCTAAGTCAAAAGACCTTTTCCCTCCAACAAATATAATAAAATATTCCTAAAGGGTGGTTATAGAATTTGATTAATAATATTTTATTCATGCAACAAGTTCTAGATAACCCTAATATTTTGTTATAAATAGGAGGGTTTTCCCCATTCATTAGTCACCTTCATTGCATTATATCACACTAGATCTACTCTTGGTCACCATTTTTCCATTTTTTCTTTATGAGCTCCCATTGAGTTCTATGTTTGTCAGGGTTTTCTACCACAATAAGAGAGAGAAATTTTAGATTTGAAACACTGAGGAATTTCAAGAACCCATCCCATTGAGGAGAACCGGAAAACACATTTCTTTTTTTCCTCTCAGGTGCCCCATTCTTTAATATAATATAAAACATTCTTTTAAACAGATTGTTCTTGTCTTGTCTATTGGATGCATGGAGCCATATTATATTTTATTTGCTTAATGTCTTTTGTGCTTAGATCTGGATTTGTGCAACAGAATTAAAGATATTTTGCAGCCATAATCGATGTTAGGGCTATTTGTTATGCGTAGCTAAAGTGATATTTTACGATGAAAGATTCATACTAACAATTGGCGACTCCACACAGGTTTTCTTTTGCGACCACTATTGTTTCATATATTCCTGCATATCCAGCTGTTTCAGACCCTAGGGTTTCTCTTCCATTTTCTGTTTTTCCTATTTTTATGGTGCTTTCCACCTCTAAAACCCTCAAACAGTCAAATTTTTAACTTCCGTGTGTTTCTGGCCTTATTGCGCAGGTGACAGACATCAGCCGCAGCTGAGACAACAATTTTTTCTGAAATCTGTCACCGAGAGAGCCGGATCTGCAGGTCGCACTTATCGGCCCAAAAAGTGTGACCTAAGCCTGAGGACACACTTTTCTCCCCCAAACCTGTGACCTGGACTGAAAACAGGTCAAAACCTGCGACCTGCACTTTTTCTGCAAATTTTCTAGTACTTTTTGTGGGTTTGTCTGAAGCTTCTGTCAAGGTTTTCCAGCCTCTGTCTTCGCCCGTTTAGACCTGTTTCTAATCTGTTTCACTCAACTAAGTGGGAATATTTCCCCTTAGGGCTCTAGTACCCTCCAATTTTTGTGGGAGAGTTTTTGCTGTTTCAGAAGTCTGAATTTCCAGAGTTTCAGCCTTATCGCTTTCAGATCTGATACCTTAGTTTTAGATCCCTTTAGATCAGCTCTTCTCCCTTTCAAATCACCTCATTTAGTTTTGTTTGGGTTCATTTCTAGGGCCACCTCCTTGTCCCTCCTATTTTTAGCTGATCTCCTCCTTTTTAGCAGAAACCTTGCCTCTGCCTCTTTGCTGTTCTCTGCACCTCTTTTCAACAGATTTCCAATTTAGACCCATGTCCCTCCCGACCTTAGATCTATTGGCCTCTTTTTAGCGTGCTTTGCTTTGTTTTTTCCCTCTTATAGACTAGTTTTGAGAGACCCGCCTTCTTGGGTTAGATTGATGCATTGGTAGCTGTTAATTTTCTGTTCTTTTAGTCTTATTTACTACAGATTTACGCAGAACACTTTTTCTTTTACTCTCAAAACGTCTGGGTTTAAACAATTAAAATTAACGCACGCCACACACTGACCCTAATTGAAGAAGAGCCTGGTTAACACCGCCTGGCAAATACTTTAAAATCAATTGTCACTGCACCCCTCCACCCTTGACCTCACTTGATTTTGTCCCTCCCTGCCCTTGTCGGTTTTTCTTCTTCCCGTCATCATTGCGCCCCCAAGGCGCTTCTCCCGGAGACTTCTTGGCCTTCACCCTCAGTTTCCGGTCGGTCGACTTCCTATTTCCCGTCATCCTCGAGTAAGTCCTCCCCCGAGTCCGCACTCTGACTCTTCCTCTGATTGTTCGGGTTCTCCCCCTACTTCTGGTTCTCCCTCTCTTACCTTCACCATGTCTAGTTCAGGACCTAGCCCTAACCCCAGTTCTACCGCTGGGTCCGTTTCCAGTGGAACCACTACGGGACATACCTCGACTACCCCATTGCTCCCTTATATGGCCGGCCTCAGTCTCCCCGACTTCAATCAACTCATTAATGACCCTATTCGCCACGATGTTAGTTGGCCTGCTATGCCAACCAAGCTTCCCTCTGACATTCCCAAGTTCGAAGGCCTTGCTAGTGAAGATCCCTCCAACCATATCCGATCTTTCCACATGTGGTGTTCCTCCAATTCCATCACCGATGACTCCATCCGTCTTCGTTTGTTCCAACGCACGCTTACCGGCGAAGCTTCTAAATGGTATGTTGATCAAGCCACCTCTTCCCATACCACCTTTGCGACCATTGCCCAAGACTTTTTATCCTATTTTTAGCTTCCTCTCCGCTACGACACTGGCACTGAACTCTTAACCTATTTTCATTAATCCTCTTCAACCCGCCTTTCCACTCATGTCCAAGAATGGTGACGAAGACGGAGCATGTGTCGCACCCCCCTCTTTGAAGATCGGGTTTATATGGACTAGTTCCTTCGCTCTCTCTTACCTCCCATTGGCAGAGATGTTGCATCCCATTTTCCCCAAACCGAAGAAGCCGCCCTCCAAATCACCTTGAAATATGCCTCATCTACGCCCAATCCGGTTATGTTTATACCGTCCTTCCTGACCTCCCCAAGCCCGGTGGTCCTAATGCCTTGGGGGCATCTCACTTTGCCGACGGTATCGTTGGAGCCCTGTCACATACCTCTCCTCAACCTGCTGTGGGCTATGGTTTCGCTCCAGGAGGGGCCAGCCCCTCCGGCACGTTCCCCCCTCTAGGTAACATGTATCCAGGATACGGCATGCCTCCTCCTTTTGCCCACCCTCCTGCTTACCTCAATGTTTCCCACCCTACCCCACATCCGTACCTACAACCTGGTGTCCCAGCTCCTCCAGCATTTGGACCTCCCACTCCTTTACCTTCTCCACCCCCGCAACTGCACCTACTACCCCCTCCAGGGCAAGTATTTGCACAGCAGGGGGCACCTAATTTTCTTCCTTCTCAAATAAAGAGAAAAGGAAATCAATCCGCTTCTGGTAATCGTGGATCCAATCCTTCCAGTATTGACCCTACCACTGCCAACCAGCCACAGGGCTCCTAGCCCAAGCCGGACAGGCCGCTTCGCACCAATAAGCCCTGTTCGTGTTGTAGTGTTTATGGTCATTACACTCACGATTGTCCCTTATTACCACAAATGCGGCAGATGTGGGAGTCCCAGGCCACCGTACGAGGACAACACTCCTCCCCTACTGTCCCTCCCAATCCAGCTACTTCTCAACCTGCTGTGTTTACTGATCCTTTCCCTCAACAAGGATTCGTGGCCACTCAACCACCTCATGCCCCGGTAACCACTCAATCTTCCCCTTCTGGTTCCTCCGATTACCAGATTCTCATGATGGCCTCTGACCAACCACTCACCATCGACCTTAACCTTCAAACTCGGTCCCATCAGTATTCCACACCTCCTGTTCCGTCTGTCTCCGAGTCCCCATCTCCAGGTCTTACAGAGCCTCTATCGACACCTAATGGTCCCTTGCAACTCCCTCCGCCCAAAGCTGAGGTTCATCCCAAGACTCTTAAGGGACCATTACATTAAAATGTTGCCTTTGGTCGAGCTACCCACTCCTACAGCATAGTAGATGATTTGGCGCAATCTCCTGCTGCCATTTCAACACTGGAACTCCTCCAGTCGTGTCCTCCCCAAAAGAGGGCTCTACTATCTGCCGTGGCCATTGTAGATCCTGCTAATGACCAATTGATTTTTTTTTACGCCCGTCAGTCAGAACATCCCCCTCTTCCTCCTTCTGTTGCTTTCCAAATCCCCGTCAAAATCCGCAATGCCAATGTTGCTCGATGTATTATTGACGAGGAGGCATCTACCTGCGTAATGTCCTCTTCGGTTTGGAAACAACTTGGATCCCCTGAACTGGCCCCTTCCACAATCACCCTTCGTGCTTGGGATGGCCATGCCTCCCAGCCCATTGGCCTATTCCATAATTGTCCTATCACCCTTGCAGGCAAGACTGTTTGTGTCAACGTTGAAGTTATTGATTCCCCTCTTGACTACAACATTCTCTTGGGGCGTAGTTACACCTATGCCATGTCTGCCGTCCCATCCGCAGTCCACCGCAAGATGTTCTTTCCTCATAATGGAAATATTGTCACCGTTGACCAGTTGAACTACCATGAACCAAAATCTCAGACCTCCCCTGAGTCCACCATCTCTACCGTCACTAATAAACCCATTGTTGATTCTTTGACCAGTGTTTCCCCCGGCGTCTACAAAGACTCCTCTTTTCTTGGAAATTTTCCTGGTCCTCCCCCTCCTCCTGTTTCTGACCCCAATTTAGCGAATGTTTGCATGATGCAATCGTCTCAGGCTGACCTTCCACAGCCTACTCTGGCTAGTCAGCAACCTCCCTCTCGCCCACCGCAACCTACTCCTAGCTCTTCGCTTCAGTCAACCGAACCTTTTTCGCCTGGCCCTTCCCATCCACCTCCCACTCAGGAACCTCCCTTCCCTCCTGAGTCGGTTCCCTTAAGTCCCCACCATATGGGAGCCGTCCCTCCTGGTCATTACCCCACCGGTCAGATACCTTTCCTTGGTCCCCCCCCCCCGGCGTTTATTCAGTCCCCGTCATGGCCACCCTTTCGCTACCTAATTTAACCTTGGGAATTCTAGTATGGTATCTTACTCCTCCAGCCTAGACCCACCAGGCCACCCCAAACCATACATAGCTGTGACACCGGTGCAACCAATTCCCTTCGCTCCTTCCACCGCTACAGTGCCCCTAGCCCCTCTGTAGGACCCTCCCCATGCTTCAACCGCTACAGGCAAGAAAATAAAAACTTGAAAGGGAGCATCCAAAGACAAGGCCACCGCACCCGACCCTACCCCTCCCCCTACCCCACCCGCCAAGCCTTGTGCCTTGTGTGATGGTATCGATCATCCCACCCATACTTGTCCTGAGTTGCCTCATATCCAACCCATGGCTAAAGTCGCGTTCCCTGAATCTACGGTCCCTGAAACCTCTGTTTCTTCCTCATCTGCAGCCAAGACCTCAAAAGCTCTTCGCACCAAGAAACCATGTGATTTGTGCGGTGTCCATGGCCATTACTCTCACCATTGTCCTCACCTCACGCATTACCGAGCCTCTTTAGAGGTCATTCGCGAGTACGAACTTGAACAAAATCAATCTGCCTCTCCCATCCTTGCTCAATATGCGTCAGGTCTACTCGAGGATCCTCCCGCTACCATTGACATTCCTCCCCTTGATGTTGAAATGTCGGAATCTGCTGCTCCCCTCCTCTACCTATCATCATCCGCGCAACCATCGGAGTACATTCCCTCCGAATCCACTCCATCTGTTCTGCTTGCTCCTCCTTCAGACACATTCTCGGGCTCTTCATGTTTTGACCATCTTTTTACCTGTTCTTCTGTCATTCCCCCTGATGACCCGTATCTACGCCTCTCTTCCCGTACCATTGATTTAGGTAACTTTGCAGCGTCGTACGGTTTCCTTGACCCTTCCTTTCCCTCCCATAATCACGATCACACCATCTGTATCTTCGATGTTCTTCACAGCCTGAGTTCCCGCTCTTCATCCCATAGTTCTCATTCATCTCCCTCTCATCGATCTCTGAGTCTTAGACTTCCTACACAGACTGCTTCCTCCCATAGCCGTCAGAGGATGTCTATCCTCTACTCACACTGCCATCCTTTTTCTCATCCCTCCCATTTTTTGTCCTGTGACACTATTACATCGGCCCTCTCCTCCACCCATTATCTTGGCTATGCCGATGGGGAAAGTCGCTCTTCCCGGAATCTCGCTTCGGCAGCATGGGCCATCTTTACCCCCTTGCATACCCTGGTTCTTGCAAATGGGATCTACATTGGTAATGCCACCAATAATAAGGCTGAATATGATGCAGTACGTGGCCTTTTAGCCGATGCTCTCTCTCATCACATCCTCCATCTCCATGTTCATTTAGATTCCTTGCTTCTTGTCCTACAACTTAACGGTGTCTATCGTGTGCATAACCCTATCTTGTTTAGCCAATATCTACGGGTGAAAATTTTGATACGTGAATTTAGATTCATTACTTTCACCCATATCCCTCGACATCAAAATCACTACGTAGATTAAATCGCAAATCATGTTCTAGACTGGCGTTTATCACACACAAGACAATAACATTTCACATCATCAACAAAATGTCCATAAATCATATATATATTACATAACATGTGTTTTTAGACTCCATCTGCTCTGAAACATACAACATGCCCATAGCATGGTACAAAAAACAAAACTACAAAATGGGGGGCACCACTTGCCCCTACATCAACGCTGGGGGGCACCACTTGCCCTACATCTAATCACTCCCTGGAGGGTTCCGAGCCAAAGGCTCTGCTCCCGCAACTCGTAGATCACGCACAGTCTGACCGGCCATCGCCATGCGTCGCATGATACCTCGCCATTCCGAGGGTAGCCCAATACATAACTCTATATACTGGTCGTCTAAATCCTGCCAACCACGCTCCGACACACCGGACAGCAACCCCTCACATCTACGATGGATGTCCTCCACCAGAGTGGACATGTCCTCGTTCTGTGATGTCCTTGATCCACTTGCACCTATAGCTCCTGCTGCTGCCGGTCGTCCCATATATCCGGCCGGTTTTACTCGAGCTATATCTGCATTCCAAAAAATATAACGATTAGTGCCATGAATACTAGTCACAAACTCTAAAATGCACATAGCAGATTAGCAGCTTTTCACTTACCATCGGGCCCCCACACTCGACCAGGCGGAAGCGGCAAGTCCGGATCTCCCTAATAACTCATCCCACTATAGGGATAACTGTCTATGTATAGCGGCATCTGATCCCAATGGGCGAAGAACTTTGGTCGGAACACCCGTCCTACTACCCCTCCTCCTCCTCTACACAGTAATCGTCCCCACCGACACATCTGGAGCTCTCTCAGACCTCCATCAGGTAACTGTATACGAGGTCGCAAGGTCGGGATCTTCTCAAAGAAGAAAGAGCACAAAACAGTCCCATAGGCACAATCATGATTCACTTGTCGCTTGCATAGCAACAGTTGTCGTTTCACCGACACCGACACCAACATCATCTGGGCCCACCCATAATAGGTACCCCCCAACACACTCTCTACAATCATCATCTACCCTCCAGTGATGTGATGGAACGCCTGGCTACCAAAGATCCGCAACACTGCTGCGGCCACTGCCCGGGTCTCCAACCTCTCTAGATCCCCAATGGATATCCGCGTCCCTTTAACTCGGACACCTGGTCGACAATGTCAAAAAATTCCATAATGTTACGCCCCCGTGGTAACACTAGCTGCGTATTTCCCACCATTCCTAATGGTAGGAGACCAATCAAGAAATACAGATCCTGGACCGTCAGCTCGATCTTGTGCCCCTGCACTATAAACACCTCATGATCTAGATCCCAGTAACTGATAATCCGGGCCAACAAGGGCTCTCTAGCCCTCATCAAAGGGTTCTCCAAAAATTTAAGAACCCCATTCCTAGCCAGTGCACGACGGACACCCTGATCCGCTTGGATTTCTGTCCATAATGTACCTAAGTCTCTCTCTCTCCACTTGATCAGTATATTTGCCATATCTGCACAAAACCATCATTTTTGTTAGTCTCCAGATCAACAAAACTGCATTAACTTACACCAAAACTGAATCTCATCCCACAACAGCACTAAACCCTCCCACATCTAACAGGTCGCACTTTTTGGGAAAAACCTAGGCCAGGTCGCACCTTTCAGGCCCAAACCTGTGTCCCAGGTCGCATCTTTTGCCCCAAAAAGTGCGACCTGACCGTAATGATTAAGTAGGGGCAGTTACTGAGATTTCAAACCTGGAGGGAAAACACCTTATTAGAAGAAAACCCCTGTTTTTTCTTTCGCCCGCTGCGCCCAAACCGTAGCCCCGTTTTACATACCGTCTGCACCGTTGGAAAGCTCTCACCGAGCACTCAAATGGGTATCTGTCAGTTTTTCATTTTTTGATACTTCACCAAGACACATTTTGTCCATGAAGGGTTTATTCACCTCTTCTTAAAATCAAATTTCTTCACTTACAACACTTGTACTTGGGGCACCACTTTGCCTCCTTACTCATCTTCCTTCGTGTTGATTTTCGTCATGAGCTACCCTAATGTACTCATGCTTTTATGGTCCCCCATTAGACCAGTACTATGAGGCATCACCATTGAGTCGCCCTTGTTTAGAGCATCCGAGTCAAGTCATCATCACATCCATGGAGTCTATCTCGAGTTCCTTTGTACCCCGCTATAGTCCTCCATCCTTTCTTGCTTGATCCCTCTCTCTTGTCGCACATTATGGCCTTCAGTACCCTTGTCCCCTATCCCTCATGATATTGTGACAGTCGCTGCCAAGCCATTCATGCCCTTTATGCTCTAACAAGGGAAGCTGTCCAACCACTCCTCCGTATCCCTCATTCCATCATCATTATCAGTATCTACTTGTTCGTCACTCTACTATTTTCCCTCGTGCCTTGGTTGGGGTTCCCTTATTGCCTCACCTATGGCGGACCTACTTCTGTCAACATCAGCTCATTTACTCCAGAAGTCAGGTCTAGGGGGTAGTGTACCTTGGTTCCAGCTCTTCTCAACATGATGGTGATCTATACACCTAATGGTCCAGTGATGCAGCAACAGCTATTGGTGTTCCTGGGCATGTGTGAGATGTCTCAACCCTCATGAGGGGGTGGCCCTGCAGGTAGCCCCCCACATGCTCGGATGACTTCTTCATTTCCGCCCTTGATGCAGCTCCTCTCATTTGAAGATATCAGCCTCAACCACTTGCAGCGCCTCTTCGATTTGCATGTACAAGTCCGATGTTGTGAGCCCTTCCCCGTATGTAGGGGGAATTTGGGTGTATTTGTATCTCATGTACTAAAATCTTCTTGTATAAGTCCTGAAGATTATTCCAGGCATCGCATGTATGTGGGATTCATCATTTTGTTTATCTGGCTCATGTTTAGGCCAGCACATGCTTCATTATTGCGTTCCGTGGTTTTCCGGGCACCTTGTTCTATGTACTATTATATCGGCGGGCATAGGTATGCCTCCCCCGCCACCTTTAACACTAGTACCACTTCATCACCTAGAGACTTGTTGCACCTGTAAGTCTCGTCTCCTCCGGGTCTAGTCCTTTAGCACATTAGACTACCTTACATTCCTCTCTCTCACTTCCCTCTTGATGCCTAGTGATTGAGTTCTTACAACGTACTTCGGTCATACGATTTGCTCCTAACACTCGTACGTTGGGGGGCAATCTGTTACACCATTTTTTTGGTCATCTAACTCATTATCATTAGATGAACCCAAGTACACCATGTAAGACCAATTTTACCCTAATTAAAATTTCTTTCACCATGTCAAATAACATTTTTGGTCCATATTTCCTGGTCATATTTAACCCAAAACAAGGAAATTATTTAAATAAATCATTATTTATTTAATTATTTCCTAGGAACAAGTTATTTAAATCATTATTTAATAACATTCCTAGTTAAATTTGACTAAATCGTTTTTAAACAATTAAATAAATCATTATTTATTTAATTATATCCCCATCATCTCCCTAAAATAATAAATAAATCATTTATTTATTTATTGTTTATAAATAAAGGAATTGACCCACGTCAAAAGACCTTTTCCCCCCAACAAATATAATAAAATATTCCTAAAGGGTGGTTCTAGAATTTGATTAATAATATTTTATTCATGCAACAAGTTCTAGATAACCCTAATATTTTGTTATAAATAGGAGGGTTTTCCCCATTCATTAGTCACCTTCATTGCATTAAATCACACTAGATCTACTCTTGGTCACCATTTTTCCATTTTTGCTTTATGAGCTCCCATTGAGTTCTATGTTTGTCAGGGTTTTCTACCACAATAAGAGAGAGGAATTTTAGATCTGAAACACTGAGGACTTTCAAGAACCCATCCCATTGAGGAGAACCGGAAAACACCTTTCTTGTTTTCCTCTCAGGTGCCCCATTCTTAAATATAATATAAAACATTCTTTTAAACACATT